>CM053748.1:7024623-7280479 GCA_028658305.1 Pachyuromys duprasi | reverse complement strand
ATTTGTTCATTCAAACAAGCATTGATCATACCAACCTGGGTCCTCCTTCTTGTATATCCTCTCTGGGTGCGTAGATTTCAGCTTGAACTTCCTATCCTATAGCTTTATATAAGTGAGTATATACCATATGTTTCTTTCTGCTTTTGGGATACCTCACTCAGTATGATCGTTTCCAGGTCCCACCATTTGCCTGCGACCTGGGTCCCATCTTAACTGTCACCTCGTCAAGTCTTTGCTAGTGTCCCTTTTCCCTTAGAAGGTGGTAATTTTCCTGGCTGATGCCTGCCCCTCCAGCCTCACAGACAGGTGAGGTAGGCTCATGACATACTCAAATCGCCTTCTCTGCTAGTCAGCCGGGGTTGTTTTGTTTCTCATCAAGGCCATTTTAAAACTACTTAAATACTGCCTTACACATTTTATCTGTGAGCAAAGCCTCTTGTGGGTGTTTTATTTGCAGAGACAAGTTTTACAAAGGTGTTCACATGATGGACACACACACACACCATACTCAGCTTTGATTTTTCTCTTGCACTTGGATGAACACCCTCAGTGACATCTTTAAAAACCTGTTTCAGGAAGCTCTATGCAGAACTGTGCCAGGGCATCGTGGACATAGCCATATCCAGTGTCTTCCCACCCCCGGACACGGAGCAGGTGCCTCAGCCAGCGGCGTTCATCAAGCTGTGAAGCACCTGGAGGTACAGACAGAGCCGCCTTGGGAAATGTATGGGGTCCTGCTCCAGAGGAACGTGAGATCGCTGGACGGCTCCTTATCAAGCATGTTGGGGAACAGATGTACAGGTAGAGTGTGCGAAGAGAAGGCAGCTGTGGGAGAGCGGTGGTCGCGCCGTCTTCCGTGCTGTGGAGACGGTAGGAAGCTGAAGCAAGCGACTGAGAGGGAGAACCGAACGCTTCTCTAAAAGGCCAGAACCAGGGATTTGGTTGTGGTGTGATCTGATCCCTTGAGCAGGTTCTGGCCTTGGGTAGTACTGGGAGCAGAGCTCCTCCTCCCCAGGATGCATCCCAGGGACCTCTGGGTGGTGTCTTCCCACCGGCTGCAGCTTTAGTGCCTTAGCGCTGTGCCCAGCGCAGCCTCACTGGATGCAGACTGGACCGTAGAGCATTTTGGAGGTTGCCACATGCTCCCTGCACATCCCCTCTGTGACACTGTCCCGCTAAACTCTGGGCAGGCTTGCAGCACAGTCCATCTGTGCACTGGACTGTCAGTGAAGCTCCCTTGCTTGTCACCTTCCTGGTGGGCTATGGTGAGTACCTGCCAGGGGTCCTGTGGGCATCAAACAGTGTATGCTGTTCACTGCATGTTTTAGAAACAAAAGCAGCAGGCCTGAAGAATCTGCAAGCATCAAATAAGCATGAGAGAGAAAGAAGAAAAAAAAACGGATATTTTAACCTAATGAGGTGGGTGGGTGGGTGGGTGGGAGTCTCTGAAACATCATGAGTCTCAGTTTGCTTTGGTTTAACCAGAATTCTGAATGCAGCTTTGCAATTTCTCTTTCCTTTGCCCCCAAACTCCCCAAATCTCTGAACCTCTGTAACAGTCCTCTCTGGGAGTCAGGGAAGGAAATCTCCCATTCCCCATATTCCTCCTCACATCATAGCTCTCCCCATGTTTGTCCTCCTCGGCTCCAAGGGCCTTCTGCAGGAGCCAGAGGGCCAGGTTCCATTCCAGAAAGGGGCCTGTCTGCTTATTCATATAGGTAACAGAAGAGATGCCCTCTGAGTGAGGGTATGTCCTGCACGAGTGAGGAAGAAGTGTTTTGGGAGCTCTGCACAGCTTCTTGTAGTGTCAACAAGAGTGTACCATGAGATGTGGCTTCCATGTCGTGGATCCATTTGTATTTTCTAGGCTTCCATGGTGGTGGGAAGATGGCATGCATATTCAGTGTGAGCGTGTAACCAGGCTCTTCTGAAGAGTGTCCTGGAGCCACAATCTTACACGTGTGCTTCTCCATTCATGTCTCCTTGGTGTGTTCCGCAGTCGAGTGAAACTCCTATGAAAGAGCTGGGAAAGCACCTCTTCCTCAGATGGAGCGAGGTGTGGGGACTTGGGGTGAGGAAAGGAATGGTGAGGTAGAAGATGTGAATGTGTTATACTGAAGTGAGGAAAGTCCCAACTCACTGGAATCTGGAATTAGAGGGCAAAGGGGCCATGCTTTACCCTCTATATGGGTAACGAGGTTGGCACCAAGAGCAAAGTCAAGCATTCTGTATTAAGTCAGCTCTTGAGGCACAGCACAGTTATGGACCAGGGCTGGGGAGTCTCTGAGAAGGCAGGGTGCACACTCACTTAGAGGGTGGAGGGTGCTGGGTCCTTGGCTAGTCTAGGTGGGCCGGTAATGGAGAAAGCAGAGAGGCCCATGTGTGTTCTTGGGCCCAAATCACAGGGGCATTCAAGAGTGTTCAGCTGTTATGGTGAGGGAGCTGAAAAGGCAGATGTCAGTAAGCCTTTATGAGTCCTGACAGGTCTTGTAAACCTGAATGAATCCATAACATCTGTATAAGGGAAGTGAGGTATTACGAAGTGCGAAGGCTTGAGTTCATTCCTCACATAGCTTCAACTACTTCATGCACTTATTTCCCACCACATAGGAAGGTCGGCTCTGAACTGTTCTGTGCTGTTCCGTGATGTCATTGGCACAGATGGTCCTGCCTGGCCCCCAGTCAGTCTTTGTGGTCAGTCAGTGTAAGTGTTGCGCATCGTTGGGTAGGAGGGGTTGTTTGGAAATGTGGATTCTACTCATGGCTCTGTCACTTGACCTCACGATGTCACATGAGCTGAATAACCTCCCTGTGCCTTAGTTCCTTATCTCGTGGAGGAGACATTACCTGACCCAGGGACTACCTCAAGGGGTTTTTGTGAAAACAAAAGAGAATAAGTAGGAAGACTCAAGGATCTCAGTGCTGGCTACATGCTATACTCTCCCATGAAGCTCAAAAGAAGTTGATGGCCCTTTCCACCTGTGGCCAATTGAATCAGAACCTCAGGTAACAATATGTCTTGAGGTGCCTTGAACCATTATTTCGGGAAGCAGGACAAACACATTATTATCTTGGAAGAATCACTTAAGGATTAAGGCTCAGAAAAAAAAAATACTCCTTGAAGCAAGCAATTCTGTAAGAACAACCAAATGTGGATATATATATTCATAGTATAAGTATTGTCCAAGTGGCTTCTCAGTTTGCTTCTCATCCAAGCGTCAGAAAATCAAGCGTGCTTTCACTTACATAAGCAGTGTATCAAGTCCTTGATAGCAAATGTACACAGACACGAATCTATAAATATAATAACATATTAGCGTTATTCAGTAATTACGGGAGAAAAGCCCCTCCCCTTACACTTGACTTCAATGGCAATTATAAAGTCCATTTTGCCAAGAATATTTAAGTGCCTCTGTGTTATGAAATAGCTTGGAGCTAGAGCTGGCATGCACACCAGCTGACAGTATGTTTCAGTAGCTCCTTGGGGTGACACTCACATGCACAGGACATTGGGGGGTGCTGGAAATGGGCTGTGATCCCCAGACCCAGACAGCATTAGTGATGCTCTAAAGCGTTTTTATGATCAGTGGTGGTTGCGTTCATGGGTGAGCTCATCCTGTCATGGGTGTGGCAGAGTGGGGATCCATGACCCAAATGACAAGGTGCCAAAGTGGGCTGCATGTGGCAGGTGGGTCCTGTCCTGAGGATTCAGTGGTTGATGTATGTGCCTCCAATCCTGGACACAGAACCTGCACCTAAGAGGAAATGTCTGAAATAAGGCAACTATATGAATGTTTTAAATGCCTGGAGCATTAAAGTAAAGATATTTCAAGTGTTTTTGTGTCCTTGGGTTCGATCATCTTGCTGTGGGGGTTGGCTAGCCATCCCTGGTTATTCCAGTCTATGACACCCAGAGGAAGGCAGGATTTCCCTGTAAACAGCAAAACGGCAAGTGTCCTGGCCTCTTGCAAGCCATCTGGAGTCTCTGTTGCATATTCCTTGTTATTCCCTCAACTCTGAAAATGGATGAACAACTCGCCTGCCACCAAGAGCCAAGTCAGATATGACCAAAGTTTCCTAACCAGATGTTATTTATTATAGAAGTCAGATGACAACAATTTCAGCTGCCAGATTCCAGTTTCTCCCTTCTCCAGTGTCTTGTACCCATCTGGGTCATGGCACAATGGCACAATGACACAGGATGGCTGTGAAAGAGAACTGTGTGTGCTTCCAGCATGGGGCAGAGTTGGATGGGGTCTAAGATGAAGCTATTTGCCGGGATCTCCATGCCAGTCATCTGACTCGGGCTGAGTGTTTAGATACCTGAAAATCTCAGGAAGACATCTAGAACCACAGCACTTAGTGTGTACATGCAAACAGCTCCACGGCGTAACTTGTCATTTCTTGGGCATGCGGCTGTTTGCTTTGAACTCCTCTGTAAGTTTGCCTGCCTTCAGGGGCTGCCTGTCCATTTCTGTGCCTTACAGTGGCTGTTAGGCCGCAGGACTACACTAGGGTTTTGTGGCTGTTCGTTTCTAGGACTGCCATGAAGCTGGGAAGGCAGGGATGGAAGCAGGACAAGTTAAAACACTGGAAAGCAGCCAGACATGGTGGCACATGCCTGTAATCCCAGCATGTGGGGAGGCAGAGGCAGGTGAATCTCTGTGAGTTCCAGGCCAGCCTTGTCTACAAAGTGAGATCAGGACAGCCAAGACTAGAAACCCTCTTGAAAAAAGAAAGAAAGAAAAATAACAACAAACAAACAAAAAACATTTGAAAGCTCCAGGTTGTTACTGAGATGCGACTGTTTTCTAGGTTGCTGCAAGCCTAGGCTCAACACATAAACCATGTTCCTGGTGTTCTCTGTGGTTTTGTGGAACAGGATTTTCAGGGGTTCTACCTCTGCCCTTCAGAGAGAGAAGAGCATTCTTAGTGTTACAGGTGTGCCCTGCCATACCCTGAATGCCTTCATCAGGAGGAAAGGAGAGCTTCTGATGACACATGGCCCAACCTGAGAGAACTCTAACTCTTCGGGGACTAAGTAGCTAATCTGCCCAGCACCCACTTGCTCCACACTACCTATGCTATGGGTGCTGTGTAGTGTTATCATTTGTGTCAAGTGTCTCTCTGTCTGTCCTGGAACTCACTGTGTAGACTCGGCTGGCCATGAACTCACAGAAATCCACTTTCTCTGCCTCCCACAGCCTAGAATTAAGGGCATATGCTATCACATCTAGCCCATTAGGCTTCCTGCTAGTCCTAGTAAGCCTCTGCTCCCAGGGATTGTTTTTTGTTTTTTTGTTTTTTTTGATATGACACAGAGCATTAGATATCCACAGAAGGCTTTGAAAGACTCCAGTATTCATGAGACCGTAGCGGGTCATGCCTGTGGGTAGTGAGCAGGGGACCCTCTGTTCTTATCACTGATGTTCAGGCTCTGTACAATAGGAAGTCAGTCTCAAGGCAGAACTGTAAAATGCCTACACAGGTATTGCAGTCATCACCACCAAACATGAACGGAGCCTTCGGCAAAGGTGCGAGTGTAGGTATTTAAGGAAATCTTGGTTCAATCATCAGTTGAGCATTTAGCTAATTGAGCAGAAACACGAAGAACATGGGCTTTGTAGCGATTATTCAGAGCAATAACCAACAACAAACTCTAGAGAGAGCAGAGTCTCTAGTTTCCAAAATTAAGATTTCCTACTTTTTAATACTAATTATGGGGTATGCAAAAAAGAGAGATAAGGACCTCCATGGGAAATGGGTAGAGAATGGACACTATCCCGGAAGAGGCCCAGGTGCTGGGCCTACTAACCGAAGATTTATTTCATATGTGTAAAGAACTGAAGAACTGAGAACGATGTGAGACCAGGGAGAATATCAGTCAGGAGACAGAACCGAATTTTGAATAAAGTCAAGTGGAAATGTTGGAGGTGAAAAGTTCACTAACACAGTGAAAAATTCACTAGAAGGGACTGGGCATGTTTAAACTGGCTAAAGAGGGAATCAGTGAATGTGAAGTCAATTAAGATTTTACAGTCTGATGAAGAGTAGAATAAATTTTTAAAGGTGAGCAGTGTTTCATAGACCGTGAAACATTTCAACACACACAGCAGAATTAGTTGAGGAGGGAGGAGAGACAAAGGCTTAGGAACACGTATTGGAAGAAACAGTGACCAAGGCCCTGGAGAGAGCTCACTGGTTAAAAGTGCTTGCTGCTCAATCATGATGTCTGGAGTTCAGATCCCAAACACCAATGATGGGTAGTCTGAAAACTGCCTGTAACTCCCGCTCCAAAGGATCCAACATCTGGCCTCTTGAAATACTCACACATACCCATAAATGAAAAATAAGACATTTTCTTAAAAAAAACAGTTATTAACAACTACCTTGCTTTATAAAACAGAACACCAATAAAATGTGTCTAAGAGAGACTGGAAGACAGCTCAGTTGGTAAAGCACTTGCCTTGAAGCCTGGGGACCTGTTTAATCCCCAGAATTCACTATTTTAAAGCTGGTCCTGGTGGTGCACAGCTTTAATCCTAGCATTGGGGAGATGTAGACAGGCGGGGCCCTGGGGTTTGTTGGCTAGCCTAACCTATCCAGTGAGCTCTATGCCATTTAGGGGCCTTGTCTCAAAATAAAGATGGACGGGGCGTGAGCTCTCCTGGGCTCCACACGTAGGTATAAAGTGCCCACACCTGTACATACAACATGAAAACACACAAAATGCATCTAAAAGCTCAACAAGCTCTGATACAAGGATAGACTCAAAAGCAAAACTGACAGACACAAACAGCTAAGAGATGATTGTGAAGATGAGGAAACAAAACATGTAATTCTAGCCCTCAGGAGGTGAAGCAAGAAGATAAGACTTCAAGACCCAGTCAGTGATGGCCCAGCAGGCTGAGGTACTTGCATGAGGGAGAGAGCAAACTCTAGTGTTCTTTGCCGTCTGCACAGGTTTGTACCTATACTCACAAACACACACACAAATACTATTTTAAGATTTTGAAGCCAGCCTGAGTACATAGTAAGACCCTGTCTCCAAAGGGAGTTGGAAGAGGGAAGAACAGGGAGAGACACAGTGAAGGAACAAGTGAATCCACAAGTATTTTGTTTCCATAGTTTCTCAATTATATTAAGAGATCTTGATTTTTACAAAGAAAAAAGATACAGTCAGTAATGTGGGAAAGAGTTGGAAATAGAAACATATCGTGCAGTTTGAAGAATAGGAAGGAAACAAGACTAAACCGTTTCAGAGACCTACCAGATGCCATTAAGCATACCAACATATACACAATAGAAGGAGATGGGTCAAAAACCCAGAGCAAATTGGCAGGTAGATCCTACTATATCAATAATTTCATTAAATGTAAATGGATCAAACACATCCAATCAAAAGGCAAAGATTGGCAAAATGGATTATAAAGAAAAAAAAAAGACAAAGACCTAACTATATACTATCTATAGGACACACACTTTAGATTAAAAACCACATAAATAAGTGAGAGTATAAGGATGAAAAAAAAAGACGTGGACGCGTCCGGGGCCCGCCGTGGTCCCGGTGGCGTTCCCGGCTCCCAGGCCTCCGCAGACGGCGGACCCAGACGCACTCCCTCAGCTACGCACAGTGCAACTTCTTGCGCCAGCGGCTGGTCCTGGCCACCCTGAGCGGGCTCCCTGTCAAGATCCGCAGGATTCGGGCCAGGGACGACAACCCGGGCCTCCGAGATTTTGAAGCAAGCTTTATAAGGCTGTTGGACAAAATAACTAATGGTTCTCGAATTGAAACCAACCAGACAGGAACAACCTTATATTACCAACCTGGCCTTCTGTACGGTGGATCTGTGGAACATGACTGCAGTGTCCTCCGTAGCATTGGCTATTACCAGGAGGCTTTGCTTTGCCTGGCTCCATTTATGAAGCACCCATTAAAAATCATTCTGCGAGGAGTGACCAATGACCAAGTGGACCCTTCGGTTGATCTTCTTATTCAACAGCACTCCCTCTGTTGAAACAGTTTGGGATTGATGGAGAATCATTTGAGCTAAAGATGCCTCCTGGAGGAGGAGGTGAGGTGCTGTTCTCGTGCCCTGTGAGGAAGGTCCTAAAGCCCGTCCAGCTCACAGACCCAGGGAAAATCAAGCGGATCAGAGGAATGGCGTACTCTGTGCGTGTGTCACCTCAGATGGCAAACCGGATTGTGGACTCTGCAAGGAGCATCCTCAGCAAATTCATACCTGACATCTATATTTACACAGACCACATGAAAGGCGTCAATTCTGGGAAGTCTCCCGGATTCGGACTGTCACTGGTTGCAGAGACTACGAATGGCGCCTTCCTGAGTGCTGAACTAGCCTCCAATCCTCAGGGCCAAGGGGCAGCAGTGCTTCCTGAGGACCTCGGCAGGAACTGTGCAAAGCTGCTGCTTGAAGAAATCTATAGGGGTGGATGTGTGGACTCAACCAACCAAAGTCTAGTTCTGCTGCTCATGACCCTTGGACAGCAGGACGTTTCCAAAGTCCTGCTGGGACTACTCCCCCCCTACACGATAGAATTTTTGCAGCATTTGAACAGCTTTTTCCAGGTTATGTTTAAAATTGAAACCAAGCCATGTGGTGAAGAACTCAAGGGTGGGGACAAAGTGCTGATGACCTGCGTTGGTATTGGCTTCTCTAACCTCAGCAAGACCCTCAAGTGATCCTGTCGCAATGTCAGGCTCTGTTGGGTATGGATGAAGCAGAAGCTGCCAAGGACCAAAGGGACCAAGTCCAGATGCGTCCATCCAGGACAGGACAGCCTCCCAACATTAAAGACTTAATTCATTTTTGACTGAAAATACTGATGTGCAAATAAAAGGTGACTCTACTGAGTGGCTTCCAGCTGTTCTCCAGTGGCAGTGACATTCGTTGGTGGCCCAGGCTGTGTGGGCTTCCGAGCTCATCTGGAGAAGGGCCTCAATAAGTGGTCATGCTGGCAGCACTTCTGTTTCTCTGGACTGTGGTTTGGTGTAGGGATTAATGTGACAGTGTGTGTGGAAGCCCTCTGCTCGTCACGGCAGACCATGAGACTGCCAGAGGCTGGGCATCTGTCCGTTGTGCCTCTTGTCTTGTGAAGGACTTGCTTTCGTGGGCACATGCTGAACTTCATCTGGTAGATTGTGAGGGTCTGGTGGTCGGGATGGGGAGGGCAGCTATGGAATGTGCTTAGCGTTTCTTGTATTCCAGGTATGCCATAAATTTCTGGTTCTAGTCTTCTAAAAAAAAAAAGGATGAAAAAAAAGACATACCATGTAAACAGTAATCCAAGAGAGCTGGAATGGCTATACTAATATTAGACAAAATAGACTTTAAAAAGTCTACTTTACCAAGAAGGGTATTTTATCATGGTGAAGGACCAGTTCATTGGGAAGATACAAAAGTTATAAACATGAGCCTCTACTAAGAGAGCCCAAAGTCCATGAAGAATACCCTAATGGATTTGAGTGGAAAAGACAACTCAGCAATAAGATTTGGGACCCTTGAAAATACCACCTTCAGTAATGGCTGAACCAGCTATACAGAAAAGCATCAAGGAGACAGAAACTTTGTAAACTAAAACCCATCTACTATACATTTCACCCAGCAGTCGTTTAATAACATACATTCTTCTCAAGTGCATGTGGACCATTCTGTGCTATAGATCATATGCTAAGGTATCAAACAAGCCACCGTAGGTGTGAGGCAGTGGTTATCAAAGGTCGAACAACTCTCTCATAGGAGTCACCTAAGACAATCTCAAAAAACACAGATACTGAAATTATGATTCATAACCACAGTGACTCTCAACCTTCCTAATGCAGTTTAATACAGCGAAATATGTTTTAATAAGTCCCTTATGTTGTGATGACCCCCAACTATAACTTTTCATTGGTACTTCATAACTGTAATTTTGCTGCTGTTTGGGATTGTGAAGATCTGCTATGCAGGATATCTTATATGTAGCCCTGTGAAGGGGTGGAGACTCACGGGTTGAGAAGCACTGCTCTAGACAGTGCAATTAGCCAAAAGGAAGAAGAGACATCCAGATTGGAAGGAAGTGTAAGTATATCTCTTTGCAAATGACAAGACTGTGCATAGAGAAAAACCTTTCGCAAGACTCCTAGGTACAATATAAATATATAAAACTCAATTGCCAATTGGTTAATCACTCACTGCTCTACCAGAAGAAACACATTCAATTCCTAGCATCCACATGGCAGCTCACAACTGTCTGTAACTCCAGTTCCCGCTGATCTAACATCCTCACAGAGATATGTAGGCAAAACACCAATACACATAAAATAAAATAAAAAATTTAAAAATACTTAAACAATAAAGTTCAGTTGCATTTCTGAGCAATACAAATGAATAATTTGAAATGAAGCCAGAAAGCAATTCTACTTTTCTCAACACCAAAAACAATGACATAGGAATTAATACAGATTCATTGTTGTTGTTTTGAGGCAGGGTCTTTCTGTATTATACCCTTGGTTGTCTTAGAATTTACTCTGTAGGCTAGTCTGGTTTTGAACTCACACAGATCTGCCTTTGCCTCCCAAGTGCTGGGATTAAAGTCAAGCTGGGGTTAAGGGGTGTTTGTCCTGGAGTGGAACAAAGGGCTGCCTCTGGATAGAGAGACAGATCTGGCACATAGGCAAATGGTGGTTTATAACAGTAAAATGGGAAACTCCAGGTTAGAATGAGATGTTTAATTTTAATTGAGCATGAAAATTAGGTGAGCCAAATTTTGATTGCTGGACTTCAATACTTCAGTAGCTGGACCTTTTCTAGTCAGCCTCAGGGGGAAGAATTGGCCAAATAAGGGAAAAGACCTTGGGGGCTAGCTTTATGAATGTAATCTAATATTTTATTAGTAAGGCAGAGGGACTGGGGAGAAGAGCAAGGCCTGCCAGAGCCATGTTCTTCACTCTCAAGCTGGCTGGAGTCCCTTCACATTTTCCAGAGAAAATATACCATCAACCAATAAACACATGAAATGATGTTTGACACTATCATCCTCTAGGCCCTACAGTCTAGGGGAATGTTAATCAAAATCCACAAGTAAGTACTGTTGTACAAGTAGTAAGATTGCGAGAATCAGATTATAGTACCAGTAATGGCGTTGCTAGCAGGGGAGTGAAACTGTACAGCTCACTTTAGTAGTTTCACAGAACTGCACCTTCCTAACTCTTACCCTAGGATTTCTATCCAGAAGTAGGTTTGGGGTGGCTTTTCCTTTGGTGTAGGCAGTTTGGTAGCATGGCCTCTTTCCTGCTGGTTGTCCCATTGATGAACTTCACGCATTAAGAGTTGAGTAGGCCATGAGAACACGACCCACAGAATCAACTAAGCAGGGCTCATAGGGGCTCACAGAGACTGAAGCGACAATCGCAGAGCCTGCATGGGTCTGAGCTAGAGCCTCTTCATGTATGTAATGGTTGTGTGTCTTCATGATCCATGGGACTTCTAACAGTGAGAGCAGGGGCTGTCTCTGGCTTTCTTGCCTGCTCTTGGGATTCTTTTCCTCTTATTAGGTTGCCTTGTCCAAACTTGATATTAGGGTTTATGCCTAGTTTTACTGTAACTTTATCAAGCCGTGTTCGGTTGATGTACCTGGGAGATTTGCTCTCTTCTGAAGGGAAACAGAGGGGGGTGACACAGATTGAGAGGAATGGAGGGAGGGGAAACTGCAGTCGGAATGTAATGTATGAGAGAGGGGGGAAATGAATAGAGATGGGGCCGTGGGTGGTAGCCCACGCACGCCTTTAATCCCGGAACTCAGGCTGACGCAGGCTGACAGACCTCTGTTGAGTTCCAGACCAGTCTCCTCTACAAAGCGAATTCTAGCACAGCCAGGACAAGAGAGACCCTGCCTCAAAACAAACAAACAAACAAAAACAAATAAATATTATTTTTGTTATTATTACCATAAACAATTTTAAAAGTTGGGTAGAGAGGACAGAGGCTGGTTCCCAATATCTGCACTTCAGTAGAAGCTAAGACTCCAGAGTCTCCTAAGATCAGCAATCAAGATGCAATGGAAAAGCTCCCCAAAGGGATAGAAGGGAATCTTTGAAGATAGTTTTTCTATCAGGTTCTAATTGACTGATTAGGCGAATATGAGCCACATAGGTCACATACTAAAGTGGAGTGGGACTTAGTACCGGTCGCAGGATTCAAAACAGCGCGGTGTAATTTTAACCGGTCCAATCAGGTCAGGGTTTTGGTTCCCAGTCGACCATGCAAAATGGAAGGACCAGGATAGGAGCAAACAAAACAAGAGGAACTACATTTCCCATCAGGCCGCGGGGTAGGGTGGCTGTAGGGTTTCTTTGGCCGTTCCGGCCGGCCGCGAGTGGAATCGCCGCTCCTGTCTCCGGTCCCGGGTTGGCAGAAGCATGGATCTCGAAGGCCGGTGGCGGAACCTACCCAGCGCGCCCAGCCTAAAGCACTTGACCGATCCCTCGTACGCGATTCCTCCCGAGCAGCAAAAGGCGGCGTTGCAGGACCTGACGCGGGCGCACGTGGACTCCTTCAACTACGCGGTGCTGGAGGGGCTGAGCCACGCGGTGCAGGTGAGCAGGGCGCCTTCGGCTCCGGAGCCCTACCTCGGCCGGAGTGGGACCCCGGCGGAAAGGTGGGGGGACCCAGCAGTTGGAGGAGGTAGCCAGGAGGCCAAAGTATGACCTCAAATAGCGACGCTCACTCACCGTGCTATGGATAGTTAAGAGAGAAAAGCTACTTGTAGCCGAGTGGTGTAGGGGAAAGATTTAGTTGTGATTTCTGGATTTATATGTGAGCACGAGCCCTGGTTTGGGGTGTGTGAAATGAGAGCAAGGGACTGTATTTTCCGCTCATTCACACAGCACTCACTCCTTTTCCTGCCTGGAGTTTTAAATTCTAAAACTTCTTGAGAAAGTTCCAAGCTAATTCAGACAGACTGCCGACTTCAGCAAGGTCATCCTTCAGTTTGCTTCCCTTAAGAGTTTTATTTTGGCGGGCGTGGGAGCGGGCTGGGTTGGGGACAGTTCACGACAGGGTTTCTCTGTGTAGTCTTTGTTGTCCTGAACCAACGCTGGCCTCGTACTTGCAGAGAACCTCCTGCCTCTGCCTCCTGAGTGCTGGGCTTAAAGGCCGCCACGCCCAACCTAGAGTTTTAAAGAGAAAAACTAGGCAGCTGTGTTGAGTGGGGCATGTTGAGGAAGATAAAAAGACCCAGGGATCATTCTAACTGTGGTATCAGAGTTCAGGTAAGGACGATGATGGAAGACCTCTGTTAGCATTTAGACTCTTCTGGCACTAGCCACTGACAGTTTAAAAAAACAAAAAGCCGGCTTCTGGGTTAGAGACCTCTCAGGTTTGAGTACTCCTTCTGGCTGTTGGTTATGTAGAGGTAGCTGGATATCAGCAAGCAGCCAGTGCCAATACTCCTGTGCCATGAGCTGAGTCAGGAGCTGGAGGGATTCCGGACGGAGCCAGGTGTTTAGAGAGCTCTACATTAGATAAGGGGAGGGGAAGAGGATGGTAGGTACCCTCCAGGAGGAGGGTAGGTAGAGGGAGAGACACATACCCCTAGGTTTTGTTGCCAAACAGTTGTGCCGGGCTGATACTTGAAAACATGGGAGCCATTTAGAAGTCTTTGAATTCTTCAGTCTGAGGGACTACATTGTACCACGCTGAGCAGATCAGAAGAGTTTTCCCATACTTGCCCATGAAAAGGCGTTCTCTTTCACAGTGCACAGAGAGGCTAGACGCTTTCTTTGTCGAGCCTGCTACAGAATCAGACACAAAGCGTACCATCGAAAAAGACCCCAGTGAACACGTTATAGCTGGGTAGTTGGGGAAGTTACTAGTTAGCTGTAGCTTTCGTTGCCCCTTTCAGATTTGTGGCATTGTCATGATAGACATCAGCGAGTGTGGATCATGCTGTCAAGAGTGCCTTGGAAAATGCAAGTGATTTGGAAACGTGTGTTGTGTTTCAGGCCATACCTCCCTTTGAGTTTGCTTTCAAAGATGAGCGCATATCGCTTACTATCGTGGACGCCGTCATCAGTCCACCCTCAGTGCCCAAGGGGACCATCTGTAAAGAGCTCAACGTTTATCCAGCCGAGTGCCGGGGCCGGAGGAGCACCTACCGTGGGAAGCTGACGGTGAGCAGCAGTGGCAGCGCTCATTTTGAGACTAGGGATGGCACCTAATAAGGTTCTAGGAAAGGTCTGCTTCCGAAGGGGCTGTATCTTCATCTAAAGGGATTGTGCATCGTCTGAAACAAGAAGTCAATTCACTGTGGCCTTCTTCCCTTTAAAATACTCGTTTGGGGGGGGAGGGGGATGGCTCAGTGGTTAAGAGTACTGCCTGTTCCTCCAGAGGACCAGGGTTTCAGTCCCAGCACCGTGTGGTGGCTCACAGCTGCCAGTGGCTCTAATGCCCTCTTCTGTCCTCCGCTGGCACCAGACACACGTCTGACACACAGACATGCAGGCAAACAAACAAAAAAAAACCCAGACAAATACATCTAAAACTTTCTTTTAACATTCATTTGTTCTTGCAGGTCTAGATATTTCATGTCTTTTCCTTTTGTTTTTGTGTAGGCTGATATCAGCTGGGCAGTGAATGGAGTCCCTAAAGGAGTCATTAAGCAGTTTCTTGGCTATGTTCCTATCATGGTCAAATCCAAGCTTTGCAACTTATACAACCTTCCTCCGCAAGGCCTCATTGAGCACCACGAGGAGGCAGAGGTGATGCAGGGGTCTAGGCTGGGAAGGGGGCAGCAGTGAGTGCAGGGTCTAGATGGGGGGCAGCGAAGGCGGGGGCTGGGCGTGAGGAAATGAAGCTTCCAGTGAGAGTCACTTTTTCTGTGTCTTCTGATTTCTGGATATGTCATAGGGAGCATTGATTTCATGTCTACTGTGCATGACTCTTATACTGTTGAGACAGTGTGAATAGCAGCCATACGTTAAAGAATGTTACTGTTTTAGCCATTGTACTAGGAGGATTGCCCCTTAAAAATCTTTTTTTTCTTCTCCTCTTTCCTCCTTTCTTTCCACTTCTACCCTTCTTTTTCATCCTTCCTGAGCATTGAACCCACAGCCTTCGCACATGTGAAGCATACGTCTGCCTGCTCCCAGGCTACAATCCCAACTCAAATTTTCTTTTCTGTTTCATTACTTTTTTATTTTGGGAGGTAGGGTATAGTGGGATGGACCTTACTGTGTAGCCTTGACTGGCCTCAAACTCACTGTGGAGGTCAGTCAGGCTGTCCCTCAGCTCACAGACATTCACCTTAATCTACATCCACCCCCCACCCCAGGATTAGAGGTGTATACCATCAGGCTGGGCTGCACCTTTCTTGTGGGTGGGCCGGGGAAGAGAGGGAGCACTTTAGTACCTTGGTGTCCTCTGACCATAAGCAGAGGTCGGTCAGAGAACAGTATGTCAGGGCTTGAACTCAGGTCTTCAGGCACTGCTGTACCTGCTAAGCCTAGTTTTCTAAATTATACACGTTTAGAGGTATACTTACCCACAAAAGTATTCTAGGAACTGGCTGTTTTTACTGACAGTAAAATTCCCTGAGCTTATTGAATGATTCATATCTGCTTTGCTTTGTTTCTTCAGCTATGGGGTGGCTCTTCACTACTGGGTTGACGTTATGAGGGTGTGCAAACTCTGCCTGTTTGGGGGGGGGGGGGGACTGTTACGCCTTGGGAAGAAGGTTTTGGTGTAAAATCAGGATGTGACACTCAGCCATTCTGTTTATCAGTTGTGGGGGCTTTGGGGAATTTAAGTCACCCCAAGCCTTGGTTTTTCTCTGGTGAACACAGGCCTCAGGACTTCATTGGCAGAGCATGCAGCATGGCTTGCCTGTCTGGTAGTAGGCAGCTAGTAAATGCTCTTTATCACCAAACATATGTTCCTGTATTTGTCCAGCCCAGATTTCTAGTTAGCAAAGCTTTTGTGTAGTCAGCCTCCTTTGTTATTATTTCTTAACTTACCAGAACTCATTTGGAAACAAGAATGGTTGCTATTTTTATCTTTAGATTTTGGAGTAAGTTTTATTTGTTTAAATGGTACATGGAAATTGAAATAATTTGGGACAGAAAGAGAAGTCTGACTGAGCCTATCTAGTCGGATAGGATGGCCTTTTTTTTTGTTTTTGTTTTGTTGACATCCTGTTCTCTATGTCTGTTGGACCACCCTTGTGAATTTGACAAGACTTATTCTGGAGCCTAAAGTGTTTGTGGAAAGCGGGTGTCCCTTTCACCAGTGTGTGCCTCTTCTGGGGGCTGCACTTCATGTGGCTAGAACTAGCTTTGTGTTCCTATACATGTTTAATTGCTGATAGCCTGTGTCTTTGGCAGGAGATGGGTGGTTACTTTATAATCAATGGCATTGAGAAAGTCATCCGCATGCTGATTATGCCTCGGAGAAATTTCCCCATTGCGATGGTGAGACCGAAGTGGAAAAGCAGAGGTGTTGGCTACACTCAGTTCGGTAAGCTCAAGTGAGCACTCACATGCTGTTCAGACAGTTCGGTGAGCTAGAGTGAGCACTCACATGCTGCTCAGACAGTTTGGTGAGCTCGAGTGAGCACTCACATGCTGTTCAGACAGCCTGAAGACCATTTTGTAAAGTAGATACAACTATTCAAAATGTTTAATGTGTTTATCTTACATTGTTTTTTTTCTTTTTTCCCATTAAACATTTCTGTAAGATGCAGGGTGGGGGAGAAATGTTGATCAAAGTATAAACTTTATGTTACAGGCTAAGTACCGGGCTAGGGGTGGTTCAGGGGAAGGCACTTTCTGTATAAGAATGAGGAATTGAGTTGAGCCCCCTCACCCACATTTGAAAACAACAGGGCTGTGGCAGTGCCCATCTGTAATCCTCCCACGGGAGGGGAGGGGACAGGTGGACCCCAGGCAGGGGCTCCAGCCAGTTTAGCCAAGGCAGAAGGTTCCAGGCGCAGTGAGAGACCCTGTTTCAAAAAAAGCAAAGTGGAGAAGCGAGTGAGCAAGACATGTGGGTGCCAGTCTCTGGCTTCTACCTGTGCCTGTATGAGAGAGTAACACACGTACACACATACAAACACACAGTACCTGGTGCATGCATGGGAGAGTAGTTCCCCACACATGCATACAATATGAGAGTAGCCTCCCCACACACGTGTGAAACACATACATGAGTACAATCTAGTCCTAGTGTACAGCACCGTGACTATAGTTACCACACTGTCTTGCTTATTTGAAATTTCAAAATGGAGTTGATTTTTAAGTGTCTTGATCCCATGTGTATATACATATACAGTTGATAACTATGTAGTAATGGATGTTTTAGTCAAGTTGATGACGGTAATTGTTTTGGATGTTCTTACCTAGTAGGTTCTGTCCTAACAAACCTAAATTGAGAGGATTGTGCATTTAAAATGCACTTAAAGGGGCAGGGGAGATTGCTTAGCAGTTTAAGAACATGTACGAATCTTCTAGAGAACCTCTTCAATTCACAGCATTCATGTTGGGCAGCTCTCAATATTTTACATATATAATACATGTTTTTTTTTTTAATAAAAAAAAGTACATTTAGAGCCAGGCATAGTGTTGTACGCCTTTAATCCCAATGCTCAGGAGGTAGAAAGAGCTGAATCTCTTGAGTTTGAGACCAGCCCGGTCTACACTGAGAGTTCCAGGACAAGACAGTCAGGTGCTGCATAATAGACCCTAGCCCCAAAACAAGAAGTGTGTGGAGGCGGGAACTGGTCTGGTGGTAGAGAGCGAGTCTACCCTGCAGTAGTTTTCTGGGTTTGTTGCTTGACACCACACACGTAATAATGCGCTCAGTGCTCTAGCCTACACACGTAGTAGCTTAGCTTGGCAAGCCTAAGTGTGCTCAGAATATTTATTAGTACAGCAGCATACACTTTGGAAAAATCACCTACAACAAAGCCTGTTTTATGAGCAAGTGTTGATCATCTGTGTTCACACACAGATTGGCTTTTTGTACACATGATGAGATAGGAAAACGCTGTTCAGAAACGTTGGCAACCCAGGACGCTGAAGATTATCAGTTGTTTTCCTTTTTGATCTCTGGGCTGGCTGGAACTGTGGCTCACTATTCCTGTCCAGTTCATGAGAAAATGAACCACATGGCCAGCCTAGGAACAGGTCTCTATTCAAAAAGTGAAACGCAATTTTTACCAAATGGACAGGGCTTGTGCACCATGAAGCTGAAGGATTGCGAGTGCATCATAGTTGATGTGCAGTGTTTATTAACTAAGAAAACAGGAAATATACCCAAAAAGTGATCTGCCTGCCCCCGCCTCCTAAGTGCTGGGACTAAAGCTGCGCACTGGGCCGCAGCTAATCTTAACAAGTGATTTGGCTTTGATTATGGTAGTAAAATAATCAGAGGGAAAATGAAACCGTCATCCATGCTTCCTTGCTGTACTTTGATAGGGGTCTCGATGCACTGTGTGAGAGAGGAGCATTCTGCTGTCAACATGAACCTTCACTATGTGGAGAACGGAACGGTTATGTTAAATTTTATTTACCGGAAAGAGCTGTTTTTCCTTCCCTTGGGATTTGCACTTAAGGTGAGGTGAGATGAAGGTCTGTCTTTTGCTGTGAACAGGTTCGTTGGGAGCTCTGTCCTGCACATGGGGAGCAGTTTCTCTTTGTTAAAACATACACGTGCGTGCCTGTTAGCCAAGCTTTTTGGGGAGTCTAAGCCTGGAAGTTGCAACAGTCTTCCCTGCTCCCACCAAAAACCAAACCAAACCATACATTCTGTACTCATTAGCCCCCACTTTATTTTTCAAATTGGTAGCTTGAAATGTCAATAAGCATTTTCTCTCAGATGGAGATGTAGAGTTTGGAAATAGCCTGATTACATAGGCTGCAGTGAAGTGTTTGAGGTGCTGCGGCGCTGGCGAGGTGGCCCCCAGAGAGAAGCACCTGTGCAATACTGACTGCCTGAACCAGTCCCCGGAACCCACAGCCGAAGGAGAGACCTGGCTCCCAAAACTTGTCCTCCTACCTCATGCGTGTGCTGTGGTTTGTGTGCCGCCCCCACCCACTCACTCTCTCTCTCTCTCTCAAATAAGCAGTTCAATTCTTAAAAATAAATGAAGCGCTGCAGTCACTTGGATTGACCAAGCTTCCAGGACCCAGTGCCCTGTTAGCTGACTCACTTGGTGGCTGTTGGAAGGGGATCTCAGTTCCTTGTCCCTGTGGAGAGTTGGCCCAGAGAATGGGGTCGCAGGCAATCTGTGTAGGATCTAACCTTTGGAATCGGACATCTCATTTTTTGCCATATTTTCTTGCTCTTGTAGGACAGTCCTAACCCAGAGTGGGAAGAAATGGTTTCATCTTTGAGTACTCAGAAGTAGGATCATTGGACTTTGATGTTTGGCTGGTGTGAAAATGTTTTATTTTAGAGGGCTAGTTTTGCTTGGACATTAAATGTTATTAGAGGGGATTATAACTAAGTGAATTAAACCTTTGATTGTTGTTTAAAAGAAAGCTTTATTTAAAAAAAAAATATTTTTTTTCCTATTTCAGGCACTCGTGAGCTTTTCTGATTATCAGATTTTCCAGGAGCTCATCAAAGGCAAAGAGGAGGACTCTTTCTTTAAGAACTCTGTTTCTCAGATGTTGAGGGTGGTCATGGAAGAGGGCTGTTACACACAGAAGCAGGTCCTTAACTATCTGGGTGAACGCTTCAGAGTGAAGCTCAGCCTTCCCGACTGGTACCCTAACGAGGAAGCTGCCCAATTCCTGTTTAAGTATGTGTGTTTTGGGGGAAGGGGTGGGTGGTGGTTAACGCCTGGTAGGAAGGAGGTCCTGGCCAGGAAGGCAGCTTTGCTTCTTTTATTCTGCTATAAATTCAAATTTGCAACAGTGTCCAAGTAAGACAACCGTCAGGAGGTCACTGGTATTTATTGACATTTTGTTACATTTATGGTGAGCACTTTGTCTCTACATAAATACACATTTCCTCTCTGTGCCTCTGAAAGTTGCAGGCAAAGTGAGGCTGTATTTCTCTGTAGCAGCAGCTTTGTCTTACTAACCACTGGTTTAAAGGAGCATGGTTCCAGACCACCACCATAGGAGCTGAGCAATTGAGATGTGTCAGTTGCAGCTAAGAAAATGAAGTCTTAATTTTAGCTGAACTGGAGTAGCCACAGGTAGTTACTTGATGCCACAGCTCCAGACTCTGTGGCCATATTCTGTTAAAGTTGCCAGTAAAGAGGAGTGAGAAACCTTAAGTGAGCCTGAATTAGGCGCCTTGATTGGTAGGGAATGAAACAGGAGAAAGAGCAGAATTGCTTCAAGGTTGTTTCTTTTTCAGTCAGTGCATCTGCATCCACTTGAAATCCAATACTGAGAAGTTTTACCTGCTTTGTCTCATGACCCGGAAGCTGTTTGCCTTAGCAAGGGGAGAGTGCATGGAGGACAACCCCGATAGTTTAGTCAATCAAGAAGTCCTCACCCCTGGCCAGCTCTTCCTGATGTTTCTGAAGGTGAGTGCATGCCGCTGTCCTTGAGCTGCTTGTGCGGTGTGGTTGGACACTAGTATTCCCTGCGTGTGGAGAATTCCTAGTTTGGCCTCCTTTTTGCTTAGCAGTGAGGGACTTAATCAGAACTCTGGCTTACACCAGGCCCAGGTACCTCTTGAGTGTCACCTGTATGTATATGACTGTTTCCTTGTAAACCTAGGGTTCCCAAATAAGAGATATTTTTCTGAGACTGACCTAGTTTTCTTTCCTTTTTTTTTTTTTTCTTTTCCATTATTTTTAAAGGCAGGGTTTTTTGTTTTTTGTTTTTTTGTTTTCTGTGTAGCGCTGGCTGTCCTGGAATTTGCACTGTATACCAGGCTGTTCTCTGTCTCCCAAGTGCTGAGATTAAAGGCATGTGCCACCACTGCCTGGCTGGCTTAGTTCATGGGTTTCTTCAACCAAATCTGTTTCCGTCCAAATGATAAACTTCATTTCTGACAGTTAAAAGCCCTCTATTATAAATTCTTACACCATATTTCCTTATGTATTCCTCTGCTCTTGGACACGTGGGCTGGTTTGTAGCTTAGCTCTTGTGAGTAGTGCTGCAGTAAACATGGGTATGCAAAACTCTGTTTGACACTCGGACTTGAAATCCGTCAGGACCACCCAGGAGTGCTAGGCCTCTCTTAAGTATCTTGAGGAACCATCCATGATGGCAGAATGGTCCCACCAGCAATGTAGCAGGGTTCCCTTTGTCTGCCACCTCTCCATCATGTTATTTACGTTGTTGATGACTGCTGTTCTGATGGGTTGAGTTAGAATGTCTCTCTTGTTCCTATTTGCATTTCCCTGATAACTGGTCATGTTGAACGTTTCTTAATATGTTTATTACCCATCCGAACTTCATTTTCTGAGAACTGTCTCCTTTCTTTAGCTTATTTATTGTTTAGATTATTTGATGTGTTCGGGGGAGTGGGTTATATGTGTGTACCTGTTTTTGTGTGCATGCATGTATTTGGTTTTTTTTTTTAAGATTTATTTCTTTTATGTAGATGAGAGCTTTATCTGCATTTACATTTGCATGCCAGAAGAAGGCATTATATCCCAGTATAGATGGCCGTGAGCCATTATGTGGTTGCCGGGAATTGAACTCAGGACCTCCTGAAGAACAGACAGTGCCCTTCACTGTTCTCCAGCCTCTGGGCTTTTTTCTTTTCTTTTCTTTTAAGATACGGTCTCACCGAACTTTAGAGCTCATTGGTTTGGTTAGGCTGGGATCCCTGGTTAGGTCTGGGGATCCACCTGCTTCTGCCTCATCAGTGCTGGGATCACAGGCGTGTGCTGCCATGCTCTGCTTTTTATTCAGGTGCTAGGGATCTTGATGCTTTGCCAGGCAGGCATGTTACCAGCTGAGCCATCTCCTCAGCCTCTGCTTGATTTCTTGTTATTCAGTGTTTTGACAAGATCTCTCTACTAGCTCAGGCTACCCTCTAATTAAAATCCTCCTGTCTGCCCTCCAAATACCTCGATTAGTTACGTACAACCATGCCTGGTTCTAGTTAATATTTTTATAAAATCTATAGGCAACATCAAATCTTGGTCTTAGCACTGATGACCAAGCATAAAAGTGTATCCTTAGATACAGTTAGTGTTTGGGGTTTTTTGTTCCATATCTTTAAGTTCATCTACTTGCTAAAAACTTTATTTGCTGTACTTTATTAGTTACTTTTTTTGTTGTTGCTTTGCCAAAATGCCTGACAGATGCTAACTTAAGGCAGAGAGGGTTCACAGTGGAGAAGGGGTTCTGGATATAGCGTGGGAACCTGAAATAGGGAGTGTGCCAGCTTCTGGTTGTCTGTGTCCACTAGCCGGATCCCATTCCTAGAGAACATGGACGTTGGGAACTGGTTTTGTGGCCTCTGCAAGAGCAGTGCATGCTCTTGACCACGGAGCAGTGTTTCCAGCCCCTTTCCTAGACTTCCTGCCTCTGTCTTTAGGAATTCCTGAGCCTCAGTTGTCCACTGAAGGGCTGTCTGTCCGGGTTGTGCTATAGATGTACCCTTTGTTGCATGTATAAACAGGAGGCCCTCGCTGCACTGCAGGCTGTGGGGTAGATAGAGCATTTGAGATCACTAAAGCATGAGCTACTTTAAATTTATCATTTTCTTTTAGGAAAAAATGGAAAATTGGCTAGTGTCTATTAAAATAGCTTTAGATAAGAAGGCTCAGAAGACCAATGTGTCCATAAACAATGAAAATTTGATGAGGATTTTTAGTATGGGAACAGAACTCACAAGACCATTTGAATATCTTCTTGCTACTGGGAATCTGCGTTCGAAAACAGGTAAAATTAAAGAGATAGGCCTTTTTAATTTTTTTTTCAAATTACTTGCCTGGTATAAAAATATGTTGCCAGTATAGACCTATAGGATAGGAAGGTCATGCTGAAATCTACACACCTAGGGAAGATATACAAGAAGGAGGACCCAGGTTGGTATGATCAATGCTCCTTTAGATGAACAAATGGGATGGACATTGAATGGAGGAGAAAACAAGCAACAGGACAGGAGCATACCAAAGAGGGCCTCTGAAAGAATCAATATAGCAATGTATCAAAGCAGATATTAAGATTCACAACCAAGCCTTTGGCAGAGGGCGGGAAGTAATAATAAAAATAGGGGAAGTTAGTAAGACTTGGGGAGAACAAGAGCTCCACAAAGACCAAACTGAGCAGGGCACAGGGGTCTTATATGGGACAGTTTCTCCAACCAAGGACCATGTGTGGATATGGCCTGGAACCCCTGCTCAGATGTGACCCATGGGTAGCTCAGTGTCCAACTGAAGACCCTAATAAGGGGAACAGGAACTGTTTCAGTCATGAACTCGCCTGGCTTTTTGACCCTCCCCCATACACGCCAGGAAGTAACAGCCTGGCTAGATCCCAGGGGAGGACATTGCATCCAGCCCTGAGGAGACAAGTTGATCTGGGGTCGGATGGAAGGGGAGGAGGTCCTCCCCCGTTGGTGGACTTGGAGGGGGCAGGGAGGAGATGAGGGAGGGATGGGGAGAGTGGGAGGGAATGAGGGAGAGGGCTATGCCTGGGATGCAAAGTACCTAACCTGTGATTGATATAAAAATAAATAAATTACATTTAAAAAAAATATGTTGCCAGGGAATTTCAGACACCCTCAGTCAGAATTCATGTTCTGGTAAGTTTTGGCAACTTGAAGGGCTCAGCTAGGTGTCTTACTTGTGTGAATGCAGTGCTAGAGACCAAGCATAGCATCAGTCCACGGATGACTGCTTATGTCTGGGGCAGGGTTACCGATTGAAGGGTTTGGATGCCTGTCCCTCCCTAAGCCAGCTGTATTGCAGTGAATTGGGAAAAGAAATCCAGAAATCTGCCTTCCTGTTTCTCACAGATGCCTCTCCTCTCGCAAGCCTGCCAGCAAGTGCTTGTTTAACTCCAGGGCTCTCAGATCAGTCTAACTCAGTTCTTCCCATTCCCCTGAATTAATACTGCGTACGTCACGGTAACCTGCTTTTGTGTGTGTGTGTTGGTTGAACTGGGGATTGAACCCAGGACCACTCGTGTATTAGGCAAATGCTCCTAGCACTGAACTATGCCCCAGCCCTAAAGTTTTGTCATTTTATCAAAACTTCAGAAACAGGTTGGGTTTTCAGAAACAGTTTGGCCTGTTTTGAGTGACTTTTTTTTTTTTTTAATTAAGGTCTCGGCTTCCTGCAAGATTCTGGCCTGTGTGTCGTGGCTGACAAGCTGAACTTCATTCGCTATCTCTCCCATTTCCGCTGTGTGCACAGAGGGGCCGACTTTGCCAAGATGAGGACCACCACAGTGCGCAAGCTGCTGCCAGAGTCCTGGGGCTTCCTCTGCCCCGTGCACACCCCAGATGGGGCACCGTGTGGGCTGCTGAACCACCTGACTGCCATATGTGAGGTCGTCACCAAATCTGTGTACACAGCGTCTATACCAGCCTTGCTCTGTGGCTTAGGTATGAGCAGTGAACAGTTTTGCTGGGTTTTACAGCTGAACACTGACAGTGGTGAAGTTGTTCTTTGGGATTCAGCAGAGAATTTCTTTCACTCCTCCGTGCATGAGTTGGACTATGTTCTTAGCTTCTCTGTCATGCACTCTTTGGAGCTAAAATGAGTTAAATGTCACCAATATTATCCCTTTTTTTGTTAAAAAAAATATATATATAGAAAGATGTGAAGTAGGGTAGCAGTATTCAAAGTTAGATGTTGTGTAAATTTGGGGGTCACTCCTGTGGCCCTGGTGGACCTTCGCATTTCTAAATAAAAAACAGTGGTGATTTTGGGAATTGAGTTAAAGAGTAGCTTATCCTGAATAGCTAATGCCGTAGATCATGACCTTTGCTCTTGGCAACTTGCAGCTGCTGTCTCTGCTTTGGGGGAAACTCAGTCCTGTTCTCAGTGTGGTAGTTGGTTTGAATTTTCTTTCACAGTTAAAGATGTCAGTCTTTTTCTTTGAGTATTTTATACCATTTAATCTGGGGATTTCCAAGTTGTGATTTAAAAACCATAGTACATTGTCTTTGTTGGTGTGTGGGTGTGGTCACCAGCAGATAGAGGTTTATGAAGTGTAGCTTAGGACTCGCAAGGGTCAGGTGATGGGCAGGTGCTTTGAGCATCCAGAAGGACATTGAGTAAAGAGTTGAGAACTTGTGTAAAATCTTCACCCAGTTGGGAATTGAGAAGGGGTCTTCAGAGAAAGCAATAAGAAAGTAGTGAAGGGTCAGGAGAGAGAAGCAGAGTAATCTGTCTATTTTCTGTCTACAAGGCAAGGAATAATTTTTTCCATCAGTAAGTAAAATCAAGCCAGGCATAGTGGCATACATCTGTTAACCCCAGAACTTGGGTGGTAGAGGCAAGAGGATTAGGAGCTTAAGGTTATCTTCAGGTACGCAGGAAGTTTGAGGTCAGCCTGGGTTACATGAGACCCTGTCTTAAAGTCCAGAAGAAAGCAAAGATGGCAGGTTAAAGTAAAGAGGTAGAGAGTTCATCCCACTGTGGAGGAAGGGACGCCATTTGCTCTGGCTCTGAGGAATCTGGTGGAATAAAAGACTGAGTGGCAACTTTTACACTTGGGAAAATACTGGCTGTTTTATGATGTGTGCAAATGTCCTTCCTCACGTACCTGTAGTTGGTTCTCATTGTTTGCAGCCCGTATAGTCTTATATTCTCGGCCGGTGCTGTTATTCCATACGGAACTGTTACTTCTGAGGGCACACTAAGGCTCAGCTTTCTCAAGTCTAACCTTGAACTCTGAGCCAGCGGCCCCAAGCTTATCTGACTTTCTCTGGAGCCTGTGACAACCACCCTGCACTTAGGAGCATTGGGCAGCACTAAGTGTTTGCCTGGCCTAGAACAGACTTGCTTGCAGTTGGAGCCCAGAGACAAGATGGCAGAGTATGTGCACCAGGAAACTCACATTTCTGCCATGTGATATCAAAAGTGCCTGTGGTATTTATGCTTACAAATGAAATGTCTAAGCAGGCAAATGTCCAAGTATGGAAACTGCAGATAAGGAGTATTAGAAGTATTAAAAGGGTATTAAATGTACAGGCTTTAGGAATCAGTGTGTGAAAAGGCGTACCGTGCAAAGCCCCCATGTACCCTACCATCTTCTCACAGGAGAGAGATGACTAGGTGCTTGTGTGTTCTGGGTGAAGCAGCTTACAGATGTACAAACAATGTGCCGCGTTCGTGTCGTACAGATAGGACAGCTGGACAGCTCACCTGAGAAGCGGTGGAGCACCCTGATGATTCTGCTTGTCCCCTCCCAGGAGTCACTCCCATTGATGCATCACCATGTCGGCCCTACAGTGACTGCTACCCTGTCCTGCTGGATGGCGTCATGGTTGGCTGGGTGGAAAAGGAGCTTGCTCCTGACGTCGCAGACACTCTCCGTCGCTTTAAGGTGAACTTTAGTCTTGTCTTACTTCTCTCCTGACCTTTGGCTTTCAGTCCTTCCCTAGCTGACAAGGACTCCTGGGGATGGTATGGAGTAGTCAGGCGGTCAGGGGTGGAAGCTAATTCCAGAAGTTCCTGACGCTTCCTCTGGTGGTGTCTGGCCTTGTGTGTGGGGTCAGTGACAGACACGTGACCTGTAAGCATTTATTGATCATTTCATTGAGGCCCCTGCTTATCTAACTAGTTTGACTTTGTGGGTGTGTCGCCAGTTACCGTGACTGCTCCCCAGTTGTCTGTCCTCAGGAGGTGTTAACCAGAACCTCTTAGGTTGGTCACTGTGTAGGTCACAGGAAAGTGCTAACTTCCAAGACTGTCCTCTGCTCCACGCTCACTTTGGCACTCATGCAGACAGTGAATCTGTTAACAAAGAATTCAAGGACAGGAGAGATGGCTCAGCAGTTAAGAGCACTGGCTGCTCTTCCAGAGGACCGGGTTCAATTACCAGCAACCATGTGGTAGTTCACAACTGTCAGTAACTCCTGTTCCAAGACTCTGAACTCCATGGGCACCAGGCATATACATGGTACATATACATACATGCAGACAAAACAATCATATGCATAAAATAAAATAAATCTTAAAAAAAAATATTAAGCAAACAAAGAATTTAGTTTGGTCCAGGCATGGCAGCTTACACCTGTAATCTCAAGCAAATGAGAGGCTGAGACAGGAGGATGGCCATAGTCATCAGTTTGGTTTTCATTCTCTTCTCCATTTTTTCAGCCTTTTTGTTTGTTTTGGTTTGGTTTGGTTTGGTTTTTGGTTTTTGGTTTTTTTTTTTTTTGGTGTGTTGGTGCTGAGCTTCACCACTTCACAGGTATCAGAGATGTGCTACGGCTGCATCAGTTCAGCTGGTTCCGGAGCAGTTCCGCCGCTCCTGGAATGGCGTCCGTTTTAATCATAATGTTCTACTTCCTCCCTCTGTGTAGTCCGTGTTTATCTTTACTGAAATGTGTTCAGCTGTGGCTATATAGGTTTTATAATCTTTTTCAAATCACTGTCGTTTAGGTTTGTGTTTCTCCGTTCCCTTGGCAATTTTTAAATTGGGTTTTAAGTTTTGTTTTGTGTTCTTCAGTGCATACATGCAGTGCCTGTGAAGGCCAGAGGGGGGCGTTTGATTGCTGGTAGTGGGGTTCTTGCAGTAATGAGCCACCTGACATGGGTGCTGGGAACTGAATCCTGGTCCTCTGTGAGAGCAGTAAGTGCTCCTAACCACTAAGCTGTTTTTCCGACCCTGTCTTGTGTTTTATGATTTAAAAGAATAATAATTGTGTGTGTGTGTGTGTGTGTTTGGGTACGCACATGTGAATACAGCACCTGCTGAATGTATTTCTTAACTGTAGCCATCCCTGTTTCTTAATTTCTAAATGTAAGACCCTTTTCATGTAACTGTTTGAAAGGAAATTCATTAGTTCATATTTCAGAAATCAGAGAATAAACCTGCCTTTTTTTTTTTTTTTTCATCTTTTGCTATTTTCCATGTGAGCTGAGTGGCCTTGTATGTGGGTGAGACCAGGACGAACATCTGCAGCTTGGGTTACAAGGTTTATAACTAGGAAGATGTGCTTAGGTGCTTTTCTTTCTTAGGTGCTTTTTCTTTCCCATTCTGCCTGGCTCCTGGTGGCAGGGAGGCTGGGATAAGACATACATTTATTCTTCACTAAACTCTGGTTTGTTAAAACAGGTGTTGAGAGAAAAAAGAATTCCTCCCTGGATGGAGGTGGCCTTGGTTCCCATGACAGGAAAACCAAGTCTGTACCCAGGGTTGTTCCTCTTTACCACTCCCTGCAGGCTGGTGAGGCCCGTGCAGAACTTGGAACTGGGCAAAGAAGAGCTCATTGGAACTATGGAGCAGGTAGGTACCCGCTGAGTGTGTGCTTACGAAAAACACAGCCTTCAGAGGCTGTCACTTTGTGAAGCACGTAAAGGAAGTGATTTTTCTGGCCCTCGCCCAGCGCTACATAGTTTTGATGTCTTGTCACACAGCCAGGGACCCGAGGGAGGCTTGGTGCTCATGGAACTAAGTGCCCTTCCATCCTGCTATCTTGGCACCTGGCTCCGCCCCCGTTGGTGGGACTGAGCATCCCTTTGTCCCCATTTCAGTTGTGACCTCCATCTTTGCTGCTGCCAGATAGGGTTTGTGTCTACCCAAAAGAAAAATGAGGCCTATTGTGGTGGTGCATTTTAATCTCAGCCTTGGAGAGGCTGAGGCAGAGGCAGGTGGATCTCTTGAGTGACAGCCTGGCCTACAAAATGAGTTCAGGACAGCTGGCGCTACACAGAGAAACCCTGTCCAAAATAAGTGAATATTTGTCTTCTTCTCTGGCCCTTCACAGTTGGACAGAGTAGATGGAGGATAAACTCTAAGGGAGAGGCATCAGGGAGGTAGTTCAGTGTGGAGTGCGCAGCACGCATAGACCCTGAGTTCTACCACCAGCACCTTAATAGCCGAGAAGGGAGAGTGTAAGGTGAGGGGGACATCTGTCTGGAAGCATCCCATGCTTCCCACAGAGCAAGGAGCGCACTCTTCGCAGCCTCCAGCGTTAGCCCCTGGGAAGCAGCGAGACCTTCACTGTGCAAGCCTGGCAGCCGAGTTCTCCTGTGCCTTACCCTTGTCCTCCCTCTGCCCCAGCTCTTCATGAACGTTGCTATCTTTGAGGATGAGGTCTTTGGTGGAGTTGCCACACACCAGGAGCTCTTCCCGCACAGCCTGCTGAGTGTGATCGCCAACTTCATCCCCTTCTCCGATCACAACCAGAGTCCTCGGAACATGTACCAGTGCCAGATGGGTAAGGTGGGAGTCAGGGAGAGTTACCAAAATCAGGAAGTCTAGCAGTGCCTTTTTTATAAAAACATTTTATTTAACATTATGCTGTTGTGTCTCTGTGTGTGTCTGTGTGCGTGCGGACGTGTACTACATGTATGCGCAGGTGTCTGCAGAAGCCAGAGGCAGTGAGTCCCTAAGGAGCTGGAGTTAGTGAGTTCTGAGCCCTGACATGGTGCTAGGAATTGAATGTAGTTCCTCTGAAAGGGCAGCACACAATCCATATTTTAGTTCTTACTCCATTAGAGTAAAGTAGAGACGCTTCAATCCAGGGTCCTTTGGTGTGTCCCACTAGTGTGTGTATTTGTCTTCTTTGATGGAGAAGAGCTCTTGTAGCTTGTGTCATTCTTGACATTCACATTTTCAAAGAAAATGGCTGAGTTTGCCTGAGATGTAATGACTTGATATTTGAGCGACTCAAGCCATTGCAATTACTCATGTAACTGTTACTTTCAGTGCACCTCCTCTTTTCTCTTGGAAATTCAAGCTGTCAGCATTTGCATTTGCATTCTCTTGACCCCCCCCCCCCCCAAGCCTCATTGAGCTGGTCTTGAGCTTAATATCCTGCAGCCTCTGTATGTCAAGTGCTGGGATAAAGGGTGTACATGTTTGTTGTTTATAGTACAAGCTGCTGGCTACAGGTTCTCTTGTCATTATTCTGAAAACTTTTTTTCATTACTCTGAGATTTCTTTTTCACACTTACTTGAAGGAAATCTTCATACTGGCTGTTTGCTCCTGAGTAGACAGGCCCTTTTATTTCAGTGTGCTAGGGTTGCCACACAGTCTCCTTTTAGTGTGTTGCTTGTAACTAGAAGGCAGGGCTTGTACAGTTTCCCTGTGAAGTACTGTTTTCCCTCTCTTTAAGACATGTTCTTAAGCTGGGCAGTGGTGCCACACACCTTAAACCCAGCACTCAGGAGGCAGAGGCAGACAGATCTCTGTGAGCTCGAGGCCAGCCTGGTCTACAGAGCTGAGTCCCCATACAGCCAGGGCTGCACAGAGAAGCCCTGTCTTAAAAAACAAAACAGGACTTGTTCTTTACTTTGCTTTTAGGAGACTGGTTGTATGTCTAGATATGATTCTCTTTGTACATGTTCCCATAGCATTTACTGGTCTTTGTAAGAAAAAATTGATCAACTTCGGAAGATTTTCAGTGGCCTCAAAAACTGTTTCTTCTGCCTCTTTATTTCTCCTCCTCTTCCAAGACTCAGTCATGCATTTTTATAAAGTAAATTTATTTATCTTATTGTGTGTATAGGTTATGTGTGTGTACATGCACACAGAGGGCATCGCTGTGGAATAGTTCTCTCTTCCTGCCTTTACTGCTGGTTCTGGGGATTAAATCAGGCTGCCAGGCTTACACAGTGAATGCTGTCACCCTCTGAGACATCTTGTCAGCCCTCTGTGCATCATTTATCTTACACTATTTTTCTTGTCCTTTCTTATATCTGCATGTGTGTGTGTGCTCATGTATGCAGGTGTGTGCGTTGGTTTGAATGAAAATGCCCCCCATAGGCTCACAGGGAGTGGCATTATTTGAAAGGGTTAGGACAGCTGGCCTTTTGGATAGGTGTGGCCTTGTTGGAGGAAGTGTATCGCTTGGATGGCTTTGAGGCCTCAGATGCTGAAGCCCAGCCACTGTCTCCCTCTCTTCCTGCTGCTTGCCGATCCAGATGTAGACCTCTCAGCTTCTCCAGCACCATGTCTGCCTGTGTGCCGACACATTTCCCACAGGATGATAATGGACTAAACCTTTAAGCCAGCCCCAAGTAAATGGGTTTTTTTGTTTGTTTTTTTAATGAGTTGACATGATCACAGCATCTCTTCACAGCAATAGAAATACAAAGAGAGTGTGCCTGTGTGTGTTTTTGGGTGTTTGTATGTACCATGTGCATGTGGAGCCCAGAGGAAGACAGGAAGACATTGATGTCCTGCTCTCTTGCTCACCACTTTCTTCCTTTGAGATAGGGTCACTCACCGAGGTGCTGTAAAGTTACTTTGTGCCTCTCCCAACATCTGGGTGGTCCTGGGGTTGCCAGCCACTCTGTGCAGTTTTTCTTGAATGTGGGTTATGTTTACTGTTTGTGTCTCCAGTAGTTACTGTTTCAGATACTGTGACTGACAGGGCTTCAGGCCAGGCCCCCTGTAGGCCTCTCTGAAAGGGCTGTTGCCGGTAGTGAGTGCTACTTAACTGGGTTCTTAGGCTCAGTTAGGCTTCTTGGCTCAATCTAATGCATCATGAGCAATTCGATGCCTACCAAAGATGTAGATTCAACAAATGTGCAGGGTAAAGGCTCTCCCTCTGCAATCTGTATTAAAAAAAAAAAAAAAGTTCTCTGCTTTCCAGTAGCTGCCATGTTCTGAATTCTGTTCCTTCATTCTTCAAGACAGTAAACCATGGGTTTCTAAATAATTAAAACCTGGATTTCTTTACTAAAGTGGTTGCTTTGTTTCAAATAGAAAGCCCTCTCAGTTTCTGAGCATGTCTAGCAGATCTTCATTCCTGGGGCAGTGAGTCGGTGTGTGGATGCGGATGGGGCCCTCTGCTTCCTCAGTCTTGTAGCTGAGTGTGGAGGGCGGTGTTGTCGGGGAGCTCCACTCCATTATGTGTTGTATTGTCCTGTTGCTGCAACAGTGCTCAACAGAAGCAGCGACTGAATTGACTAGTGTTCTGCTGCTGTGGAGACACCGTGGCCAGCAGTTCTCTCTTATTTTTTGTTTGTTTGTTTGTTTCAAGACAGGGTTTCTCTGTAGCCCTGGCTGTCCTGGAACGCTCTCCATAGACCAGGCTGGCCTTGAACTCAGGGATCTGCCAGCCTCTGCTTCCAGAGTGCTGGGCTTAGAGGCGTGTGCCGCCACCACCACCCAGCTCACGACAATTCAGAAAGGAAGACATTTAATGGGGGCTGGCCTACAGTCATTACCATCATGGTGGAAGGCAAGGCAGCGCACAAGCAGACATGGGGCTGGAGGAGCGTCCTACATCCAATCCCCAGGCAGCAGGAAGAAAGAGTGGCGCCACGCCTGGCTCGGGCTTCTGAAACCTCAAAACCCACGCAGTAACATACTTCCTCCAGCGAGGCCGCATGGCCTAATCTCCCCAGTAGTGGCACTTCCTGATGACTAAGCATTCAAACCTACGAGCTTATGGCCCCATTCTTATTTAAACCACCACATGGAGGAGGGCCTTGTTTGGCTCATTGTACCGTGGAATATAATGAATGCATGGTCTGTCATGGCAGGAGGTGCGGGATGAAGCTGGCCACATAGCATCTGTAGTCAGGAGCCAGAGTAGGGAGTCTTTGCGTTCAGTCTGCTCTCTCCTGCATAGTCAGTCCACCGCATCTCCCTCCCCCGCCCATGTTTACCGTGTGTCTCTCACCATAGCTCACCTAACCAAACAGTTGCTAATAGACACGCCCAGAGATTTGTTTCCGCATAGTTTCTACGTCTAGTCAAATTGACAGTCCAGTGGCCATCATTTCTGTTCTTAAAATCGTCTTGCTCTGAAAGGATTCTTTGTAAAGAAATGCATAGATGCACCTACTGACCTGCGCCCCTACATTCTATTTATAAATATTGACATTTCTCTGTGTGTCCCCATATGTTCTATACTTGTGTATACCCTCCTACCTTTCAGTGTTTCCAGTATATTGTACATTTGTGTCCATAAATGAGAGTGTTGTTTCCTGTGTGTTACAAGCGTCTGTAAATAGTAGCATTAAATGCAGTTCTGAGCTTCTCTTGGCCAGCATTATTTTCATGGTCTAGGTGTATTGATTAAGATCTTCAGCTGATGTTAGTCTGTAATGAGCAGAGGCACCGTTCTAGCCTTACTCATCCTGTAGTGGGTATTTAGTCGTTTCCAGTTTAATGAAGCACGTTAAAAACTGAGGCTTGAAAACAAGATGCAAAGACCTTTTTTATTTTTTCCTGTAGGTAAACAGACCATGGGCTTTCCACTGCTCACTTATCAAGACCGATCGGATAATAAGCTCTATCGTCTCCAGACACCTCAGAGCCCTCTAGTGAGACCATGCATGTATGACCATTATGACATGGATAACTATCCGATTGGGACGAACGCCATTGTAGCTGTGATCTCCTACACTGGCTATGATATGGAAGATGCCATGGTAAGTGTGACCCTGTCATCCTTTTTTTACTGTTTGTGAACCTTCCTACGATGAGATCCCCTGAATGTCCTCAAGGACTTAACAGTGGATGCATTTGTTCTTTAAGTGCCTAATTCCTGATCTGAGATGAACGAAGGGAGACACTGACAGATACCTAGTGCATTTATCTTCCATCTTTGTGTGTACACAACAGGGCAAGGTTCATGTGAGGTCTTTTTTGTGTTTATCTTTGATTACATCTTAAGCCATTTATGAGTCTGGGTCTTGATAGTATAAGTAATTTGGAAATGTAGTTTAAAATCAAATGCCAGTTACTCTAAAGCAAGTATTAGTACAACCTCAACTGGTTGTATTTTGAAAGTCTTTGTTTGCCCTCAGTCTCTTAAATTAATTCGACTCTTTGACCCCACAGATTGTGAACAAGGCTTCTTGGGAACGCGGCTTTGCTCATGGAAGTGTCTACAAGTCTGAGTTCATAGATCTTTCTGAGAAATATAGGCAAGGGGATGATAGTCTGGTGTTCGGGGTCAAGCCTGGTGACCCACGGGTTATGCAGAAGTTGGACGATGATGGATTGCCATTCATAGGAGCAAGGCTGCAGTTTGGTGATCCTTACTACAGCTACTTAAACCTTAACACCGGGGAAGGCTTCGTGGTTTACTATAAGTAAGTTTGGGGTGTGTTGCATTGCTGGGTGATTTGTTAATGGAAATGTGTCACTAGGAGCCTGACTAGCATGGAGCACACTGTTGACCAGCCTGGTACCAGTGTAATGGGTGATTCGCCTTCCTCTGCCTCTTAAGATTACCGGCCTATGCTGACACACCCAGCCCCTTTGCTGGTTTTTATGGGTTGTTTCTTAGTGAAATTATAGGAGGTCAATGAAGTTGTCTTTGGTTTTTCAAGACAGGATTTTTCTGTGTAACAGAGCACAGCCGGGCTGTCCTGGGCTCATTTTATAGACCAGGCAGATCTCCGACTCAGAGATCTGTGCCTGCGTCTGCCTCCTGAGTGCTGAGATTAATGGTTTCTGCCACCACGCCCAGAAGGAAGAAACTTTTTTATGTGCATTGGTGTGAGGGTGTCACATTTCCTAGGACTGTAGTTACCGACAGTTGTGGATGCTGGGAATTGAACCTAGGTCCTCTGGAAGAGTGGCCAGGACAGTTAACCGCTGAGCCATCTCTCCATCTCCAGAACACAGAAACTTTTAAATATATATATGTAGTAATCCAATCATTGCTTTAAATCTCTGCTGTTCTATAGGCAAGACTGGGAAAGGAAACAGAAAGTCTCTGTTCTGGGGGCTAGGACATTCAGGATTGAGGCATTGCTGGAGTCACTAAGGTAGACTCATTCACTGCCTTTGTGTCCTGACGTGGGGGAAGATAGAAAGGCAAGTGAACATCTCAGACCCCTTTTGGAAAACCACTGTCTATTGATGAGACTCTGTCCTCAGGACTGACTTCTAATACCACAACAGTAGAGTTGGGCATGAACTGGGGGGAGCACGTTCAGGAGATGTCATTCATGGTCATTGCTGAAATGTGCACTGTGCTGTGTTTGTTGCCTTGCTTTCATGGAAGTTTTCTGTATCATTTGCTTCAAACACAGCATTAAGGATGTTTCCTAGCCGAAACACTGGGCTCTTTATCCCTCTTTCTAAAGATGAAGAATTATTTTAGGTGCTTTTACAGTGATAAAAATGGCTTCAGTGGGCTTTCCTTGTAGTTTTCCATTCGCTAATATTCTCTCAGATAAACGTAATTGGTGATCCTAGTCATGAAGAACTTCTAGCATCTGTTTATTCATGAGCAGATGAAGGATAATGTTTACATTTCCTCTTTAAGGAACATTGGTCATCAGCAGAACTTTTAAGGTCTAACAAAGCTTGGGTGGGCTCTGTGTCACACACCTCTGTTCCTAGCACGTGGGCGACAGAGGCAGGAGGGTCACTGCAAGTTCTAGGTCAGCATGTTCTATACAGTAGTAGAACCTACTACTAGAGAACAAATTTTCAGTATCTTTCCATGCATTTTTCCCCCTAGGAGTAAAGAGAACTGTGTTGTGGACAACATCAAAGTGTGCAGTAATGACTCCGGCAGTGGGAGGTTCAAATGTATCTGCATCACAATACGAGTCCCTCGGAATCCAACCATTGGAGACAAATTCGCCAGCCGTCATGGACAGAAGGGCATCTTGAGCAGATTGTGGCCCACTGAGGACATGCCTTTTACTGAGAGTGGGATGGTGCCAGACATTCTGTTTAACCCTCACGGGTTTCCCTCTCGTATGACCATTGGGATGTTAATTGAAAGTATGGCTGGCAAGTCTGCAGCTTTGCATGGCCTCTGCCATGATGCTACACCCTTCATCTTCTCCGAGGAAAACTCGGCCTTGGGGTACTTTGGCGAGATGTTAAAGGCTGCCGGCTACAGCTTCTACGGCACGGAGAGGCTGTACAGCGGCATCAGCGGGTTGGAGCTGGAGGCAGACATTTTCATTGGCGTAGTTTACTACCAGCGCCTGCGCCACATGGTGTCAGACAAATTTCAGGTCAGAACAACGGGAGCCCGAGACAAAGTCACCAACCAGCCTGTCGGGGGAAGAAACGTGCAGGGCGGGATCCGCTTCGGGGAGATGGAGCGCGACGCTCTGTTGGCACACGGCACGTCCTTTCTCCTTCACGACCGGCTCTTCAACTGCTCTGACCGCTCAGTGGCGCATGTGTGTGTGGCGTGCGGCAGCTTGCTCTCTCCCCTGCTTGAGAAGCCTCCTCCTTCATGGTCTGCTATGCGCAACAGAAAATACAACTGCACTATCTGTGGCCGCAGCGACACCATCGACACTGTCTCCGTGCCCTATGTTTTCCGGTACTTTGTAGCTGAGCTGGCAGCCATGAACATCAAAGTGAAGCTGGATGTCGTATAACGTGATCCCGGCCATCTGAGCTGGGAGATTAGAACAAAGAGTGACTTTAATCCAGTGAGGTTATTAGGGGTTCATTCTGGGTCTATACAAAGATTTCAAGTACTAAAGCCAAGAATGGGCAGCTGAGAATTCAAGGCTTTCATGTCTCTGAAACATACTAAAATTGGTTTTGGTGCATTAGTTTAATTTTTTTTCATGTGTCTTAAAAAATGACTTAGTGATAATAACACCTCCTTTGCAGGCCCGGCTCCCTGTTGCCTGCTTTCAGTAGCAGACTGTCACCCATCCAGAGCAGGGCAGTATAATAAACAGAAAATGGAAGCCATGCATGTAATATTTACTTTTGTACACATGTAAACTAAAGCTATTTCTTGTACATAATTTGATGAACATAGATATGGTCTCTGGTATCATCACAGTCAAGGTGAGTAAACAGATCTGTCATCTTATGCAGCTTTGGGTGGTGGGTGGGTGTGTGGGTGGGTGTGTATGTATGTGTGTGTGTGATCTGAGCTATCCTCTTCACAGTTCCAATGCAACACAATTATCAGCTACAAGCAGCTCTCCAAGATTTCACTGGCCTCTGGCAAAAGCCTTTCCACTCTGCATCAATGAGTTTGGCTTTTTTGGTAACTCATAGTGTGATCATGCGGCACCTGTCCTGTGTGATTGGCATGTTACACTTAGCATGATGTCCTCAAGGTTCAGCCATGTCTTCTGACAGGACTTCCTCCTCCTCTAAGGCTGAATGTCTGATTAGCGAGTAGCTATATTCCATTGCTTTTGTTTTTTCTTTCTTTTTAGCCTTTATATGACTTTCTAGAGTACTTGTGGTTTTGTGTGTGTGCTTGGATATATCTTACACAGCTGTATCCCCTTTTAATACATGTTCGAGTTCCTCCATAAGAAAAACACCCTGAGTTGGTTGATACTTCCTCTTGCTATGAACAGAAGCTCAGCTTTAGCCTCAACCTCCCCAGTCTCTGTCTCCTTCACAGTCCTGTGGCTGGGGGTGCTGTGTGTCCCCTTCACAGTCCTGTGGCTGCGGCTGCTGTCTAGAGTCACAGATAGTTGAGGGTAGCCAAGACCGACTGTGAACTTAGTCACCTTCCTGCCTCACGCTCCAGAGTGTTAAAATTATCAACCCACAATACCCAGCTAAATTTTTTAAAATTAACTTTTGATCATAAGTTATAGATTTTTGACCAAGAAATTGACATGGCATTAAGATAACCCAAGAACGTACTCAGATTTTGCCAGTTGTATGTGTGCTTATGTATAGTTGCATGGACTGTTGTCCTCTGTGTAGACTGCTGTTACACACAGGACACAGTACTACACAGCTTGTCATGTTGTGCCTTCGGTTGCTGTTTCTAACCCTTCAACCTGTTTGCTGTAAGTTCAAGAAATACATGTAAATAGAATTATAAAATGTCATACTTTTAAATTGATAGGTTTTTTTTTTACTTAAAAAATTCTCCTAAAATTCATCCAAATTGTATGTATTAATTCATGCCTTTGTATTGCTATATAGTACTCCAGTGTGGGTGGACTAGTTTAACCAACCACTTTGAAGGACATTTTGATTGTTTACACTTTGGGATATTAACAGATAAAGCTGGTGCTCACTTCAGCAACACATATGCTAAAATTGGAAAGATGCAGAGAAGATTAGCATGGCCCCTGCGCATGGATGACATGCAAATTCATGAAGCATTCCATATTTTTACCCCCATCCAGAAAGGCAAAGAGGATGGACATCAGAAGAAGGAGAAAACAGAGAACAAGTCAGGAGCCTGCCACAGAGGGCCTCTGAAAGGCTCTTCCCTGCAGACTATCAAAGCAGATGCTGAGACTTATGGCAAACTCTTGGGCAGAGTGCAGAGAATCTTATCAAAGAAGTGGGAAATAGTAAGATCTGGAGAGGACAGGAACTCCACAAGGAGAGCAACAGAACCAAAAAATCTGAGCACAGCGGTCTTTTCTGAGATTGATACTCCAAACAAGTACCATGTATGGAGATAACCTAGAACCCCTGCACAGATGTAGCCCATGGCAGCTCAGTGTCCAAGTGGGGTCCACAGTAATGGGAACAGGGACTGTCTCTGGCATGAACTGATTGGCTGCTCTTTGATCACTTCCCCCTGAGAGGGGAGCAGCCTTACCAGGCCACAGAGGAAGACAATGCAGCCACCCCTGATGAGACCTGATAGACTAGGATCAGAAGGAAGGAAAGGAAGACCTCCCCTATCAGTGGACTTGGGGAGGGGCACGCATGGAGAAGTGGGAGGAAGGGAGGGATTTGGAGGGGAGGAGAGGGAACTACAGAAGGGATACAAAGTGAATAAACTAATTAATAAAAATATTTTAAAAAGATAAAGCTGCTCTGGACAGCCACATACATGTTTTTGTGGATACAAATTTCTTTCATCTGGGACAAATGTTAAAGAGAGCAATAACTGAGTCATAAGGCAGTTAACTGATTTTATAAGAAATAGTCAAGGGCCTGGGAAGATGGCTAGGTAAGTTACGTGCTCGCTGTGGGAGTTTTGAATCTCCAGCACCCGCGAAAAAGGCCTGGCAGGGCACACGTGGGATGCTGGTGCTGGGATGAGGATACAGGACCACGGGTGCTCACTGGCCAGCCACATTGGTGGCTTCCAGGTTTAGCGACACACCCTCTCTCCAAAAAATTTAAGGTGTAAAGCGATAGAGGAAGGTGCTTGCCACCTGCCGCTGACGTCTGGCCTGCACACACAGTCACGCACCTGTGCGCGCATGCACACCGACTGGTGTGCACAGATTCCTATGCCCAGCTTCCTCTTCTCGGTCAGCAGCTGCTGGGGTTCACAGCCTGCCTGCCCTGGAGTTTTCTCAGACTAACAAAATTGCCCTTGAGCTTCCTAATGAGCACATTGCAAAATTCTTTCATTAATGAGCTCCCCAAAAGGAGCATTCTGTATGAGAGCCTCATTTCTCCGATCTGCCTCTTATGGTCACTTAGCTCTGCAGATTTGATTCTTAGTCGCTCTTTGTCAGAGCCATCAGCCGAAAGGCAACTGGAAGTGCGGAGGTCTAAGAGACATGTTTCCCGAAGATGGAAGTGTCCTGAGTGTAGCCCAGTCTCACTCCTGTCATACGAAGCACATACAGCGGGCCAGGGCGCTGTCATCCCTTGTCAGCTGCCTACCACAGAACTGGTAACAGTGCCTTTTACCTAGACCGGCTGTGTTCAGGCGCTGAAGCCCTTTCCTCGCCACTTGGTACGAAGGCCAACGGCAGTCATCATCCTATTTTACAGCAGCATACCGCGGTGGCTATTGCTATTTTTGTCTAGACCTCTCCATACTAGGTGAACAGACCTCAATTCCTACAAAAAGGAATATTTAGCCTTTTGAACAGGGAAATGAACTTCCAGGGCTAGCCTTATAATCTGAGGGCAAATGTGGAGGGTGGGAATAACACCGAAGGGCATTACAAAGGAAGTAAGTTGACTTCGATTGCAAGAAGCAAGCAGGAAAAACTTTCAACCTGCCTTTGCCACCTATGGCAGGAAAAGGACATGTCTGAGTGAATAACCGGAGAAGAGGCCCAATGCGGCTATTAGGGTGATTCCTTCCCACCAAGTTAGCATCACAGTCAGAAGGGGAGTATGCACCGGCGTCAAGCCGATGGTGGCAGCTCAGCCTGAGACCTCAGTCCAGTGTTCCCAGTCTCAGCTGGGGCGGGCACAGCTGCCGACTCAGGCGCAGCGTAAGGAAGGCGGCGGCCACGCGGGCCGGTGGCTACTAACTCCCCAGCCAGGAAAGTGGCAGCGCGAGCAGCTGCAGATTACACCTACAGGTAACCGGCTCTGGTGCTCCGATGCAGCAGAACTTCCCAAGTCCTGCTTTTCCCGAGCTCTAAGCGACGCCACCACAAGCCGGAACTAAGCTGAAACAGAACAGCCGACGGACCGGAAGTAGTTGTAGGGGACGCCTCCCGGACAGGCAGTGAGTCGGAAGGCGAAGCAGGACACAGGCATGATGGTTGAACGTAGGTTGGGTGAGTGGCGGCGACCGGAAGAGTGAGGCCCGGAGGTCTGAGATAGGGCGCCTCCATGACAACCTGATACCGGAATAGGCGGGTCTCTGCTCCCTGACTGATCGGCGCCTGAACTTGCCTGGAGATGTGAGTTACGACTCCATATAACTCTAGATCATGCTTGTCAGGTTGCATGATCCCTAACGGGGAATGACTACACTCAAGACTCTTGGGAGATGCTCCAGTCCTGCCTCACAGCAGCCAGACTTTGTTTTAGGACTTTCACTCTCCCCGGAAACTCCCACCCTGTTCCACAACGCTCAGGGCTCAGCTCTTATTTCTGCGCCTTGTTGGTTGCACCTATCATACGATCTTTAAAATCCCCAAATCCACCCTGGATCGCTACTCCAATCACAGAATTAAGATTGCTCTTGTCTGCTCTTGAGATTATCTTCAGTTTATCCTGTCTCACAGGCAGGCTGCCCTGGAAGTCACTGCGCGATACTGCAGCCGGGAGCTGGATCAGTATGGCCAATGTGTGGTAGCCAAGCCTGAGTCGTGGCACCGGGATTGTCACCACCTTAAGATGAGCATTGCTCGCTGCACGTCCTCCCAGTGAGTGTAAGACTGGGGGCTAGAGGTTGCCAGGCAGTGGGGGTGTGAATATTTCCGGGTCTTAAATGCCCTCCTCCCACAGCCCCATCATCCGTCAGATCCGACAGGCCTGTGCTGAACCTTTTGAAGCCTTTGAGGAGTGTCTTCGCTTGAATGAGGCAGCAGTTGGCAACTGTTCTGAACACATGCGCCGCTTCCTGCAGTGTGCTGAGCAGGTGCAACCGCCAACTTCACCCACAACTGGAGAGGTAAAGCAGGCTCACTATCTCTTTCTCCCATCACAACGCCCAACATCTTTCTAGTTTAAAATAAATACCTTCAAGTCCTAGCCCCACCCCTATTTCCACACATGGTCTTGGCTGTGCTTTCAGAATCTAAAACATGGTTCTGCTATTGGGACTTCCACTATATCCCCAGAAACTCCCACCGTGTTCCACAACGCTCCGGGATCCGCTCTTATTCTGCCCCTCGTCTGTTGTTCCTATCGTAAGAGCTCTAAAATTCCCCGATCCGTCCTGGATTCCTCCTACTCCAATCACAGAGTAAATAAGTACTCTTTCTTGACTCCTCTTGACATTATCTTCAGCTTGTCCTGTCTCACAGGCTGTCCCTAAGTGGCAGCCTTTACTTTAGTCCAGCTGTCTTTCATACTCTTCCTCTGTCCGGGCACCTGCCCCAGCCTTCTTCCTGGCTTGCCTGAACCTCTTACTTCCATATAGAGACTGAATTCTGGTCACTCTACACCCTTGCTTAAAACTCTCTAGTGCTTCCCAGTCACCCTGGGAACAAAGTCTGTGACTCTCGATGGATCCCTTGTGTTCTTTCCTTCCTTGTCCATTTTGTCTCTTTCATGGCTTTTCAGCTGTACTGGTAGGGGTGAGGGAGTAGAGTGGCTAGGTGCACAAAAAATGATGTTTTTAATATACCTGGTACATAAACACGTATACAGTATATCTGAGATATTAAAATGGTATTGATGAAAAACTCTTTAAGTGCTCTGGAGTTGTCAGATGGAAGAAAGAATTCAGAACACTCCTTTCAATGTTGTTTGCTTCTCTTGCTGGACCACCTCAAAGGGAAAATTCATAACTTTAACCACCCTCCTCTGAGCACCTCTTCTGGGTTCTGTCCCTGCAACTTTGCCTTTTCTTTCTCATCTTCTTCTGGGTTTCTGTGCTGGTTGATCTTGTCCTTTCCTATCCTATGATAGGCCCAGAATGATCTCAGGAAATCCCACCTCTTTGTGGTTTCGCTTCTACCAGAACAGCTCTCATCTCCAGTGCAACCTGAATCCCAGTGACTCTGCCCCCATCTCTCTCCAGTCTCCATCTCTAGCGCCATGCTCCACCCTAAGTGGACAAATGAACAGTTCTCAAGAGTACGTCTATCTTGCCTCTTCCAGATATTTCACTCTGCCTTGGCTGCCCTCCCGGGTCCAGCTCCTGTCTAGTTCTTATCCTGTTTACATGGTACTTCTCTCAGAAAACCTCCTCTGTCCCTCTATTCCTATTCCCTGGCTTTTAAGTGCCACCAGAGCCGGTCGCAGTGGCGCATGCCTTTAATCCCGGCACTCAGGGTGACGGAGGCAGGTGAGTTCAAGGCCAGCCTGGTCTACAAAGTAGATTCAGGACAGCCAAGGCCGCACAGAGAAATCCTGTCTCAAAAAAAAGAAGAAAAAAGTGTTCAGGAATGATTGCATATTGTCCATACTAATTACTCAGCCATCTTATAGGAATATTTTTTTTCTTTCAAGTGTTTTCAGCATCTGGACAATAAAGCCCATTCATTCCTTTTTATGTTTTGGTTTGGATTTGTTGTTGTTCTTCATTTTAGTTTTTCTTTTTCATTTTATGTGTATCAGGTTTTTTTTCCTGCATGTATGTGGACCATATGTGTGCCTGGTATCCATGGAGGTCAGGATAGGGCTTTAGCTCTCCTAGAGCTCCCTGGATATAGAGTTACTAAGAGTGGTTCTGAACCACCATGTGGATGCTAGAAATGCATCTCTTCACCTCCTCTTCCTTTAAGGTTGGTTGTTCTTTGTAGACAAGCAGCCATTTCTTCTCAGTCTCCCTCGACCCCACAGTTTCTCTTCCCCACAGCTAGAAGAGGAAGAGCTTTGAAATGGAAACTAAGACAGGGAGGTGGCTTGGCTGCCGGCTCTGATAACTGAGCTGTGTCACCCGCTCCTACAAATTGCCCCCTGCTGTGCATGCACAGTTACACATAGACACCCCAACATAAATTAATAAATGTAAGAGTGAGAAACACAATAGAAATTAAGTCACCCGACTCCCACTGGGCTCGAGGCCCTCCAGCACTCTAAGAATGACCAACACCAGTTCCTTCCACTGTCCTGCTCCTTCGCGCCAGACGGGCATCACCACCTCGACTCCTCCTAATCGGGGACAGTGAGATTTAGGGCTCGTCTGTTCCCTTTGTGATCCTCACGTGAAAATGTCCTCATCTACCATGTGATATACAGGCCTTGTGGGAGGGCTCATATTTATGTTGCTTGACAGTCCAAATATTTCCTGGTCCTGCACACAGACTTTTGTTCTTTAGCCTGGTGCCTAGAATTTCCTACCATGTGACTAATTTCCTTCTTTGGGTGTCTCTCCCTCCTGTTTTGAAAGGAAGTTTCCCAGAGTGAAAGACTTTTGCCCACTGGGTCCCTAGCACCTGAATCAATGCTAGCACATGCCTGAAATCCTAGCACTTTGTAGGCTGAGGTAGGAAGATTGCTTTGAGTTCAAGCCAGCCTGAGTTCCATAAGTGAGTTTTGTATCAGCCTGGGCTACTAGTGAGTTCCAAGCCAACCTGGGCTAGAGTGAGACCCTCTCTTTCAACCTCTGGCAAAAAATAAAAATAAAAACAGAAGAGTACCTTTCAGTTCCAGGTTTCAGCTTACCCTGGTCAACTTGTTCTCATGGCAAATAACCAAGGTCAGCTCTTGGCACATTTTCCCTCCAGACTGGACCATATGAGGACAACCATTGCTGTGTCTACATTATCTCCATCAGTGGTATCAAGGCCAGTAAATTTCAAAATGTTTTCTTCACAGGCTCAGCCGCTTCCTGCCTCCTGAAGACCCCTTGGACTTTAAGAAAACTTGACATGAGTGACTATCCCACTTGACATCCTTATTGAGAAGAGTTATCATTTTGGAGTCTTGAGGGCTGTGCTGTGGGTCTGGTTTTCCTGGATATCAGGACTCTAAATAAATAAGTAAAGACTGAGTGCTGGGCTTTGATTCTAGCCTTTAGCATTGAAAGGACTGCTATGAGACCTGGAGGAAATCTTGGTCACCCATGCCCCAGCTTTACTTGGTCTGTTGAATAAGAGCTCAGGCAGGGCTGGGCTGCTCCTGTCCTGGGCCTGGGATTACGATGACCAGCCGTTCTGCCCCTTGCTGTGTGCACACTGGGGAAAGGCTGTCCTCCCACTCGCGGTCACCAGATTGCTTTTGGTTTGTCTTAAGTCTGGCCAATCCTGAATCATTGTGCGGACCAAACTGGATTCAGATTCACAGCAGTCTCTCTGAGTGCTAGGGTTACAGGTGTGAACCACCAGCTTTCTTCTCTCCAGAATTAGGGATAGAGACAACCCACAGCCTCACAGATGCCAGTCAAATGCATCCTACCTACTGCTTGTGCCCGCAGCCTACACTCATTTTTATAGTTTTCTTGAGGCTTGGAGGAGGAGCAATAAACAGCACATGTTTTTCCACTGCTGAATCAGAACTAGTTGAGCAGTAGACACAGGCCTTGGGCAGTGGATGTAAAAAAACTGACCATATTGAAAACAGCCGTGTAGAGGCAGAAGCAAGGCACGAGAATCAGAAGTTCAAGGTCATCCTTGGCTACGTAGTTTGAGGCCAGACTAGGTCCCATCTCCCAAAATATATTTAAACACTGAAAAAATGTTGAAGGACATGGCTTGGAAACTTCTTTCACTAGATTGTTGTTTTCTGTTGATTATCAGTTTCCCAGAAGCCAAGTCTCAGAACAGGCACTGATCTCATATTCTCAGACGGAATCCAGAAATGGTGGTGGGTGTGGGGAAGGGAGACAAGAAAAAGTGCGCCATCAGCGTGGCAGGGTGGGTCAGTCTGCTAGACTGAGTCTGATCCCCCGGGCCTACATGTTGGAAGGGTAGAACTGACTCACACAAGTGGCCTTCTGGCATTCACAAGTGCTCCATGGCATCCCCTGCCCCCCACCCCCAGTAAAGCAGAAGAATAAAATGTAATTCTAAAGAGTGTGTTATCAAGCTGGTTACCACCATGGGAAATGAGACCTCCAAGGATGGCAAAGAACTTAGTTACTGTGTCTAGAAAATGAGTGTTTTTGCCAGCCCCCAGTCTGTGAGGGAGGGTCACTGTCAGGCACTGACCCTTCCTGGCACCTCTAGCATGTGGACCAGCATTAGGAGAGGACAGCATGCAGAGATAATGGGTTCAAGTACAGAAGAGAGCTGGCCAGTGCGGATCTGAATTGTACTGCCTTCCTCGTGTTGGTAGCAACAGCTCTTTGGTTGCCCACTGACTCCCCAATCTGGTCAGGTCGTGAAGAAACAGTCCAGGATACAGAGAGACAAAAGCCCGGGGTTGGCGATCCCATACAGACTTGAACTCTCGTAGATGGAACTGCTAAGGGACAGAGAGTACAGAATATTCGGGAGAACCTGCTCAGGAACAAGGGATAAGGTGGGAAAGGCCATTTTGTGTTGATGAAAAGATATTAAAATCTCAACTTGTATTACGCAGACTACCAGATTGTTAACACCAACCAATCTCTAAAAATGTATTTATTTTGCAGCAGGGCCTCATCTATCCCTAGCTGGCCTTGAACTCGCTGGGTAGTCAAAGAAGACTTGAACTTCTGTTCTTCCTGTCTCTACCTCCCAAGGTCTGGGATTATAGGACTGTGTCCCATGCCCAGTTTAGGTGGTATTGAAAATCCAACCCAGAGCTTTGTGCACACTAGGCAAACACCCTACCAACTAGCTAACCAGTTACTCCTGTCAGCCATCCTCAGGGTTTCAGAGATCCCTTCATCTCCAGAATTTTTTGCTTCAACAATGCCCATAACCTCTATACAGATCAACCATTGAGACAAGTTTCTCCTCCCTTGAGGTGACTCCAAAAGTAGCCAGCCATTTGAATCACAAGATTTGTGTCATGGCTTAGAAAACAGCCTGACCCATTGGGAGTTTCTGAATATTTGCTTCCAAAAACAAAAGAAATCTGTTGGCTTAGGAGTCAAGGTGGAAGTTCTTTATAGTCAACACAGGAGGAGCTCCCAGGTGCTGCGTGGGCTACGAGACGGAAGGGAACAGGGAGAGGGTGAACTGAAAGTGCTATAAGACTTTCTGCCTTTCTGCCCCCGCTCACTTTCCTGGGCTGTGTGCTGGGCCCTCAGACTTTGGGGCATGTTTTCAGCCCAGCTTTTTTTTTCTTTTCTTTTCTTTTAGTATGGTTTCGCTTCATGCTCCTAAGAGTGTGATGAGAACAAACAAAATGTAGGTTCAGACTAGAACATTTTTATATGACCCCTTTTTGGAATGCAGGGTCCAATAGAGTGAGAGGGGAAACCTCAAAGGCGTCATGCTATTACCTTCTATTAGTCCATGCATTTTTTTATTTTTTTCAAGACAAGGTTTCTCTGTGTAGCCTTGGCTGTCCTGGAACTCACTCTGTAGACCATACTGGCCTCGAACTCAGAGATCTACCTGCCCCTGCCTCCCAAGTGCTGGGATTAAAAGCGTGTGCCACCGCTCCGCAGCGGCCCAAGCATTCTTGAGACTTCACTAATTACGAGAATGGAGACTTCACTTCCAGATGACATTTGGCTGCAAAGAATCTGCTTAGCTCGGTGGTTGGTGGTGCACGCCTTTAATCCTCGCACTGGAGAGGCAGAGGCAGGTGGATCTCTGCATTCAAGGACAGCCTGGTCTATACCATCCCAGGACAGCCAGGACTACACAGAGAGAAACCTTGTCTTAAAGGAATAAATAAATAAATAAATGATCTGGGCTTTATTTAAGTAAACAAAACAATTTTATGGTGTTTTGTTTCTTTAGCTGGGTCTGGCTTGGTAATTGTATTTTCTCTGGGAATTTATCACATTATCAGTTGTCATAAATCTGTTCAAAATACCCATGTTATCCTAAGGTCCATAACGTCTATGGTACAGCCTCTCTCCCTTCAGACCCTGTACCTGTTTCCTACTTTTTTTTTTTTTAATCAAATGGACGGGAGTGTGTCAAGTTTATTAATCTTTTATTATAATTTGTTTTTAACTTTGTTGATCATTATTTTGGATTATATTTGTTTGAGACAGGGCTTCCTGTAGGCCAGGATGGCCTAAATTTACTGTGTAGCAAACTGACTGACCTTGAGTTCCCAATCCTCTTGCCTGTATCTTTTTGAGATGAATGTTTCATGCTTTTCCATTACTAAGTTGTATACATTGCATCAGTTATAAAGCATATTTTTCTAATCTTATTTTCTTTTTTTTTTAATTTATTTATTTTTATCTCAATCACAGGTTAGGTACTTTGATTCCCAGGTGTAGCCCCCTCCCCCATTCCCTCCAACCCTCCCACTCCCTCCCTCATCTCCTTCTTCCCCTAATCTTATTTTCTTTATTGGTATTGGATTATTTAAAAATTTAGAGGTATATTTCTTAATTTCTAAACATATGGGAAATTTTCTAGTTATCTTGCCTAATTAAATCAGTTTGGTAACATCTTTTACATTTCAGTCTTTTGAAACTTGTCACAGCTTTATGGCTTGGCAGAGGCTCAGTTCTGTTAATGTGCCATATGTGCTTGAATCATAACTCCCCATGATGCACCGTGTTATCTTAGGGATGTGAGACAGGGTTTCAGGAGATGATGAAAAGAAAGCCATGGTAGTAGAACAATGAGAAGTGTGTCCAGGAAAGGAAAGATCTCACCAAGCAAACTGTCACTGTGGGTGACAGCCTTGTTCTCTGGGGAACTATGGGGGATGGGACATTCCCACTCCAGGGGTGAGGCACACCAACTTCCAGGGTCCCTTGGGTTGAGGACTATTTAGTTGAGAGCTTTAGTTTTTGTTTACTGCTACTTCCTGCTTGCCATACATGCAGGCCAAAGAGACGGCTGTCAGTCAGCCAAATATGGCTACCTCAGCTGGTTGCCATTATCCACTAAATTCATGGTTACTACGAATTGCCTCAGCTGCCGTTCATTGCCTTGGTCTGTCACGGCTGCCACAGGTGGCCATCATCATCCTACCCACCCTTCCTGCCCATCACTGCTGTCACCAATCATCCTATCCCACCGAGGCCACCACTGGTGAAAATATTTTTGATAAATCCTTCAAAATACCTGACTCACTTTGCAAAGAATGCCAAGTGGATATACTGGGCATGAAGAGTGGATTGGGCACATTGTCGGAGTAAGATAGAAATGCTGGGGAGATATTCTGGTGCTGGTATGGTTTTTAAGACAACTGACTCGCCCAGAATTCCAAGGGGGCAAATGTTCCAGCCAATGGCCTATGGGTGGAAAAAGATGGGAGATGTCAACCAGGAAGCAAAGCATGTCTTCAAGAACCTACATTTTATCTATGATGGCTTTCAAGATGGAGTTTTGTGGTGCTATTCAATGTACCCTGCTGAAAATCATAATCACTATAAGGAATTGTCAGCACCAACCTCCAATGGTGTAAGCCAATTAGTGCCATCAAAACTGCCTTTGGAAGGGCAGGGTCTGGTGGTACGCACCTGTAACCCCAGCACTTAACAGGCTAAAGTAGGTCGATTACAGTAAATTTGAGTCCAGCCTGATCTACCTAACAGGCCAGTGGAGATACATAGCAAGACCTTGTCTCAAAAACAAAGCAATAAAAAAAAAGGCATTCAGAGAGGAAGTGTGCAAATAGAAGCTAGATTCTCTAAGGGAAATCAATCCTGAAAGAAAGTAGGCTGGCTTCTATCATACAGCATGCTGCTTTTTAAAAGCCAGGATGTATTCGTGCCAATTAAGTCCAAATCTCTTGGGATGAAACCTACACTTTAAAAAAATACTAAGAGCTTATAATTGATTCAATATGCAGCCAAGTAAGAGAAACCACCACTCTGATAAAATCCCATTATACACACACACACACACACACACATATATATATATTCTCTTGCCTAGAAATGTAGTCCTAAAGGATGTTCAACTGATTCTGAAGTCCCTAAAAACATAAAATCTTCAGGATGTGGGATGTCTCTGAGTTTTATAACAAGGCTGGGACACCACAGCTGGTCAAATGGCACTTTTGATAGATTTATGGTGTGCATTTGTGAGATTCAGTCTCCATTTGCACTGCCATGTGTATTTTGAGCCCATACAACCCCATGTACTTGTGTAGTATGAGTTCTTTGGTTGTTCTCCCTCTCCTAACCCATTTAAGCAATTGTTCAAATGACAGTTAATGCCATTGTCTCAACATTGAATGCAATGGTTAACCCATAGTCAGAGATGATCTGCTGACACAGAACTCCAAGGTAGTAAGTCATGCACTGCGTCACTGCATTCAAAATGGCTCTGCAATGGATGGTTCAATATTGTGAGCCACGAAGAAAAACAGCAATGCTGACTTGTGGAAGGAAACAAATTTCTGGAATTTAACCTCTACTCAAACTTGTACATTTTACTGCCAATCCAGGGACTCCACTCTGACGTGTTAGACTGTAAGAGGCAGAGCATCTTGGTCTTGCTGTGTTCAGGGCTGATCTCTTGACTTTACTCTCGAACTGGTTCCATGCCCACCCTTCCCTGAGGCAGGCAGGTCTATTCTTCCAGCTGCTCAGGCCAAAGGCCTCAGGCCCCTAACCTCCTTTCCCCCCGCACATTCATCACCAGTGCACCTCCCACAAAAAATACCTGAACTCTAGTTCCTCCTCCCTGCTTCCTTGTCAGCAGATCCAGCTGAGCCACCATCTTTGTCTCATTGTCTCACCATTGTCACTCAGTTTCTACTTTGCACCAACCTCTTTAGATCCCTTGATACAACAGCCCGAGGCCCAGTTGGGAAGACACAAGTCAGAATATAGAATATATATTACTTCTCTGTCTAAAAGTGCACAGAGGCAAACAGACACCTCCTGGACTGACTGGGCCAATGAAATGCTCAGAGAGTGAAAGAGCTTGCCATGTAAGCCTGATGACCTTAATTAGATCCTTGGAACCCAGTGTGAAAGGAGAGACTTTAAACATTGTCCTTTGATCATTTGCTCGCTCTCTCTCTCTGTACATACACATGTGCACACACACACACACACACACAATCTCAACAATCTCAAAGCAGAACACAAAAATTCTTACAGCACCCTCCAGTATTCAGCACAACTGGGTTCCTAGTTCTCATTACTCTCCTGTTCTTCCGAGCTCCCCAGGACATGATTCTTAGAACATGCTGGGCTTCATCCTGCCTCATTCCTTTTTTGATATTAGCTTTACTACCCACCTTCCCTAGTATCAGGGGACACAAGGGCAGGAATCTTTTTCTTGTTTGTTTACTTGGTGTATACTGAAGGCATTTACAGTAGTGTATGTCACAGTCAGTGTTCAGAGTTTTGTTTTCTTCTTCTTTTAGCATTTTGAGACAAGGCATTGCAGGTAACCCAGGCTGGCCTTGAGCCCGTTACTCTCTGGCTTCATCCTCCTGCGTGCGTGGCTTACAGGTGTGCACCATCATACCTGGTCAACAGGTATGAACGAGTGAAGGAGGTGATCACCACATCCTCTTCAGGTCCCAACATGGAACATAGTCTGCTTTGGGGCCTGATGGTGAGGGGCTGCCTTTTCTCACTTTCTGCCATAAGCAGTACCAGCAGGTTCAGCAAGGAAGGGCTCGTTGCCCGTGGCAGGAAGGGTCAAGGACTTACGCCAAGCATCAGTCAGCTATGAGCTTCCATGAGCTCATGTGTGAGCTCACACCTCACACATCAAGCAGACAAAAAAGAAGGTCGGATTCAAGGCTCAGGGGACATTTATCAGAGGTAGTTTTAGAAGTGCTTCTGGGAGCTCATCAGCCCTACCTCATTGCAAGGCTTGTGAGGAAAAGCAGCCCACCTATGTCTTTGGAGGGAATGCAAAGTGTTTGGAGGGAAAGCATGGTACCATGCTTTTGACAACCCACAGATAGACTGGTTAGCCTTAGTTGTCAACTTGACAGTTAAGGAGAAATATCAGTTGGGGAGTTGCCTAGATCAGATTGGTCTGTGAGCATATCTGTAAAGGATTGTCTTGATTATTAATTTATATAGGAGGGACTGTTTCCCTGTATCACCATCCCTAGGTAAGTCATCCTGGGCTGTATTAAAAAAATAAAAATTAAAAAAAAATTTTTAAAGAGGCTAGCTAAGAAAGAGTGAGCAACCTGGGCAGAGAACGAGGCGGCAAGCAGCAGCCCCCTGTGGTTTCCACCCTGAGCTCCTGCCCTGACTTCCCTCAGTGATGGACTGTGACCTGGGAGTATAAGCCAAATACCCCCTTTCCTCCCCAGGTTGTCCTTGGTTAGGTTGCTTTATCACAACAACAGAAAGTAAAGTAGAACACCCCCGCAGTTTGGGGAAAATACCCTGAGCTCCAGTATGAGCTAGGTGACACCGTGTGTCCTGGAACAGCCTTTGTAGAAAGCAGTGGAGAAGTATGTTGCCCCACTTGTAGGAAGTTATGCTGCAGAAACTGATGTGGGCACAAACTAGACTGTCCAAGGGCACATCCTGAAGTACACGAGTAACTGGAAACCTTGTATAAACAATGCTTGGTCTATAAAATGAGATGCATGTAGCAGTTTCAAAGAGTATGAGAACTCTTATACTACCGTTTTGAACAGATGTCCACTAAGATGTAAATCACAAGTGTGTTATCTCAGAAAGAATTACATATGCATTTTTAATTTTAAAAATAAGTGACAGCTGCATGTAACATAGAACTTAAAAGGTACAGAATGTTTGTGTTGAAAAGATCGCTTTCACCTCTGTTCTGGGTCTATGTTCTCTCTTCTTAGGTAACCAAGGTTACCAGTTTCTTTTACATCCTTTTAGAAACATTTTACGCATATATCAGCAAATGCATGTGCGGACATATATAAATGTGTATTTTTGTGCCCTTCTTTTTATAAAAATGCTACCTTACTATACATGCTGTTCTATCCTTTCCTTTTTTTTTTTTTCACCTAGAAGTTTAACTTGCAATCATTCCACATTATATATAAACAAGTAATTCTTATTATGGCTACATAATCATTCCTTATATAGGTACAGGAAAGGAATTATATCTAAAATTAGTACTTTTAGTATATTCACAGTTTTATATGGAAAATATCCTCAGACTCTGAGCATTTATCCACAAATGACCTCCATATAGCTGCACTTTTCAGTTCTTATCTCTGTAGCTCTTAACCGGTCAGTACTTGCCCAAGATTTGTATTGTTGAATGGGTATTAGACTCTCAATGGCTTCTCTACCCAGGCTAGTTCCCAAATAATCAAGACAGAGACCTCTTGGATTTATAAAAGCTTTAAAGCACAGTAGCTGGGCAGGGATCAACCCTCTAAGCTCTTTTGCTGCTTCCCAACTGTACACCCCAAGTTACTTGCCTTAATCATTTCTGTCAGGGCTGCTTCTGTTCTATCAGGCCAGCCCTCATGGCCACGTGCTCATGGTCCATATTGCCATGTGGCAACTTCATTCTCTCCTCCTGCTCCCTCCCCCATCTCGTAATCTCTCTGACCACAAGCTTACTGTCTTCTGCCAAATCACAGGCTTCAACAACTTTATTAACCAATTGACTTTGAATTAGGCAAAGTTTACACAACAAAGATAGGTGTAGGGAGAGTGGGAGTGGGGTGGGGCAGTAATTAGCATAACACACAGCACAGACCAACCCACAACAGATTCACTCAGAGACCCAACTTCAGACAGGCTCCTCTGAGCCCCCTCTACAGCTGGACCTCAGTCTCAGCCTGTATTCTTTGGCTTGCCCATGCCAGGCTTAGTGTAGTTAGATCCCCTAACCCTTGCCATTTGATCAACTTCCTCCTCCTCCTCTACCTTTGATGTTTATGGCCTTCATCTGCCTTGCTGGGTTAGTAAACTTATGCTCACCCCACCTTTGAACCCCTCTTAGGACTTTCCCATCCGGAGAGTATGCATTTTTAAGTGGAAAAAAAAAAATCCCAGAGTCAGCCACAGGATGAAAAAAAAAAAACAAAACCACACAATGAAAATAAGGTTCATCTGTATTGTTGCTGTTGTCGCTGCTTTCCCACTAAGGCTCTTTAACTCATATCTGAAGTCTGGCCCTCTGTACAGTTACCCTTTCACTTACAGCAGTAATCTCAGTCAATTTTGCTGTCAGTCTTTCTTCCCTGGTGAAGTCATCTTTACTTTCACTTTCCTCCTTCATGTCAATCCTGAATTCCATAGACTGAGCCATCTGCTAAGGTGGTGGGCCTGTGGCTTGCATCCCATGCCGTGTATGAAGGGAAGGCCTTTGTGCATCTCGGGACTCGCCCACTATCCCCGTGGTTTTCTGCCCCATGATCTTCATTCTGAAGGAATTACTTCCTACCTCTTAAAGCTAAGCAGCCCCTGATCTTGACCCTGTCTTCCACCAGATAGGAAATGAGGCGAGATATGGTAAAAAGAGAAAACCAAAGTCCAAATAAAATAAAATCTTGCATCTTTTGACTTTTCTGATTAGATGTTCATCTTCTAGTCACTCATGAGCATGTGCATTTTGCGTTTTACATTTTCCTTGAGAAACTGGAGACGATCAATGCACTTTGTTGGTTTCTATTAACATCCTCCTGCAGACTCCCTCTGCAGGATGCGGTCTCCTGTCCTGTAACAATATATAAATCTGCATTGTGCACAGGAGAAAACTGTGGCTCCTCTTCCTGGGAGAGATCTGGCTTTTCTGGGCTTGCTCTCCCATCCCAGGGAAAGCGTCAACCTTCTCATGGCTCTCTTAGGCACCAGGGTTAACATTGGGAACATGTCAGAGGTGGAAGTTCAGCCAGACCTGTTTGCATTGTACACATTTTCCTATGATCAGAGTCCTTGAGAGACGATCCATTCAGAGAGGATCGTTTGTTTGTGGAAGAAATAAATGACACCAAATGGAATCCCCTCCAAACAGGGTTTGTGCTATCGCTATAACAAGACAAATCCCAACAAGAGCAAGTCTGCCTTTTGGATTTGTTTTTGTTTTGAGACAGGGGCTCATAAATCTTAGCCTGTCCTTCAACTCAGTATGACTTAGGATGATCTGGAACTTCTGATCATTTATTCTCCACCTCCCAAGCGCTGGGATTTCGGTTAGCACCTGGTTTCATGAAGTGCTGGGAATCAAACTCAGGCTTCGTGCATATAGGCAAGCACTGTATAAACTGAGCCTCCTGCTTATTGCTTTTAAACATGTTAAAGCTGTTGTCTTGGTACTAGCCAATAGCCCTGGAGAGAGAACAAAGACCCACATCCATTAAGTACTGACTTGGGCCACCAGCTTAATTTGGGAAAAGTGCTCTCTTCTCTCTTGTATTTATCTTTCATCACATTCACTTTCTTTTCAATATCTATCAGGTCTGGCAAGGAAAAATTCTGAGATTAGCTGCCTAGATCTCAAAGCACAGACAGCAGCTCCCAGCTGGGCCTCATCTTTTGCAGCCAAGTCCTCCATGCAAACAGAGCTCTCACACCAACATATCCAGTATTCCAACGTAATACGTTAACAAGCTGCTAAGTGAAGCGGGTGCTACCCCCCTGCTGGGACAAATATAATTTCACTTGAACAAAATTGAAAACCGTATTAAGCTAAGGCTTTTTATATGATCAAAATTGGCAACTTATTAAAATGTTTGCATTGAACATTTGCTGTTCACATCTGTGAGATTTATGATGGTTGAATGAGTTCTAAAATAAACACAATAGGACTCATAATATATATTTCATTAAGGTCTTTTCCCCTTCGTTTCAACAAAGCCACTTAACCTTTTGGAAAATCAAGACTTCATGTAATCTGTGAAGAAATGAAAAAGTAGGTGTTTGGCAGCATTGGAAATTGGGTAATAGTCGAGAGCCCATGTTGTCTGCAGTGGCATATCTGGCTGTTGGGAATAGAAGATGGTTGGTATTGCTGCTTTGAAACCAAGCTGGCAGTTCTTCAAAAATTTAAACATGGATGAGGAAAGGCTGATTGATGGGCATCACCCTACAGTTAGACAGGAGCAAACATTTTGGTGTGCTAGTGCATAGTAATGTAATATACTATATTTCAAAAGGCCAGACAGCAAGATTTTAGGAGTTTTTGCCATAGAGCAATGATAAATCATTGAGGAGGCAGATATATTCAACCTTATTTAAATATTTCCACAATGTACATATATATAAACTTTATATTAGTACCCTGTTAGTATACATAAAATTTTATGGTTTTTTTTTATTAGTTAAAAAAAATAAAGTTAAAACAGAAAATGAACAGAAGCATATATTTGTCCATTTTAAGTTTGGAAATGACATAAACAGACAAAATCTCTGTCCTGGTGAAGGTGATGGGTTGGAAGAGAAAATGAAGACTGGCTAGAGCCAAGCCCTGAGCAAGCTGTGCTGTCTGTCATCCCACTAAGCAGGGTACTGTCTCTCCCATCATGCACTGGGCACAAAATAAATGACCCTGTTGCAGAGGACTGTACTGAATGCCAGGCTTATGACTTCTGCCAAGAGTTAATTCCTGTGTGTCACACAGGGAAAGAAGCCTCTTTACTGAGGCATTGGCTTCACCAGTCCCAGGCATACTTACCACATTAGGCCCTTGGCCACCCTTTTTTTTTTTTTTTTTTTTCAGCAACGCTGTCTTTCCTTTGCCATCCTCTCTTCGTGTTCTAGTGTTGTTCTGTTCTTATCAACTCACTCTGGGCACACAGCTGTGGCCCCTGAACCTAAACTATCACATGCCTGCCTTCCGGACCCTTACTAGCTTTGCATTGGTGTATTTTTTGAAATAAAACAGAGATCCTGATCAATAGACTGTGAGTTGAGATAGTCAACTAACCTGTAATCCCAGAACTCGAAGGCAGGAGGGTCACTGCAATTTTGAGACCAGAGTATTCTACATAGTTAAGTCTAGGTTGGCTGGGGCTACAGAGCAAAAGCCTCTCTCTCTCTCTCTCTCTCTCTCTCTCTCTCTCTCTCTCTCTCTCTCTCTCTCTCTCTCACACACACACACACACACACACACACACACACACACACACACACTATAGAGCTTTTATAGTGTCCTCTCTCGGCTCCTTCTGAGCCATTTGTCTTAGTAAAGCACTTTGGCCAATGGGCCTGATATTGTGTTGTGTCATAACTTAGCTAGGCTGACCTGCATTCCCAAGGATTCCATTGCTCAGTATTGGCCTCTGTTGACAATAGGTTGGACATTCATCAGGATTGTGTCCGTAGCAGCGCTGGTGAAGGGAAGGCCATCCATCCTGCTGCACTCATGCACAGACTCTATCACTTCCACTATGGCCAGGTCGTCTCTCACGTGGCCTCTTCCACATATGTTCTATCCATTTGTCTGTGGGCCCAACTGAATATCACCACTGCTCTCTGACTGCATTTGTAAAAACGTGTTTTGTTCATTCACGAGAGTTAAACGGCGATGTGATTAGAATCATTGTCTGAATCTTTAAAATCTTCCATGACAGGGACTCCCCCAGGGACAGGGAATAACTGTGTGTTGGCATCTCAGTGGAAGAGGTAGAGCTTCCATGTGGCCTGTCACATCATAATAGCCGTGTGGGTCAGAGAAGAGGTGGGGGGGGGGGGTCATGCAATGTGTTGGTCTCAAGATGTGGCTGAAACATGATCTCAGGATTAGTCTGAGGTTTCTCTTGACCTACTGTAAGAGGGCCTCCGGCCCACACTCTATCTATTGACCTCTGCCACCCCATCTTTCTCCAGTAGACCTTGGAGGCACTTTGGCTCTCCACCATGCATACTTACAATTCAGAATCCACGATGTGGTTGCTAATGCGTGAGCTTTGACAAAGATGAGCCATGGGCTGTTGAGACGGCTTGATTGATAAGGGTCTGCTGCCAATCCTGACAACCTGAGTTCAATCCCTGAGACCCAGATGGTGGAGGGAGAGAACTGACTCCTGAAAGTTGTCCTCCAGGAATGCATGTGAACACATACACGCATAAATAAATGCAGTATTTTATGTTTTTAGTTATGTGTACTTATATCAGTGTGTGGTGTGTGCACATGAGTGTGTGTGTCCAGGAAGGCCAGAAGAGGGTTCAGATCCCATTGAGCTAGACTCACAGCAGCTATATTCACCAATATGGATACGGAGTGGCTCCTCTGAGTTCTGTAACTTGGATTCCTCTGAAAGAGAAGTATGTGCTCTTAACTGCTGAGCCATCTCCTTAACTACCCCCCCAACCCATTTAAAAAAACAGTAAAATAATTAAAAAGATGATCCTGGTTTTTTGTTTTTTAGGGGTTTTTTCCCTTTAAGGGAAGGGAGCGTTCTTTAACATCACCAAGGCTGTTTGTTCAGTTGTCAAATGAAGCTAAAATACCCATCTGAACACTGCAGGGCTATGTAAAGACTATAGACATCCAGCACCTCATGCTCTTCCTGGTACACAGCCTAAACATGACCAATGCCACCTAGTTCTTTTGGAAAGAGACCACAAACCTTAGTGCCATCCCTTTATCAATATTTTAAGAGCTTGAATTCTGTAGTGCTCTTGATTTTCCTAAAATACTTTCAAGTGTTCTACATCATTTAATTATTCATAATATTTCTTGGAAGTAGGCTGAGGTTATTTATACTAAAGCTCAGAGAATATAAATTACTTGCCCCTTATTGTCAAATGATGATCAGCAGAAATGAACTTGTAATTTTAAATGCAGTGCTGCGGTGTTTAATTGAGCAAATCACTATGTTTCAGTGGTGCCGCAGGGGTAGGGACCTGTGCTTAGACAATAGCTATTATTAAGTAAATGAGGAAAGCATTTCTGGAGATGAAACAGTACGGCTTTAAAAAGACCTTGAAAAATATTAGCATCCTAACCTAGCAATTCAGTCTAGAAAACAAAATCAGGAAACAAATTTCTGCCCTTCCTTGCTTTTCCCTCCTCTCCCTTCCCTTCCTTTCTTGACAGGCTCCTGCTCACCTTCTACTGATGATCCCTGCTTCAGCTTCCCAAGTGCTAGGGTTACGCACATGTGCCACCTAATCTTGCTCAGGAAAGAATGTTTTAAAAATCAGCAAAGATTCGGCTACAAAGGCTTCAGCATACTGTGGACTGTCAATTACCGGAAAAGAAAGAAACAGCATTATTTTAAAACATGGGACTAGCTGAATAGGTTTGGGTACGTCTCTGTAGAACACAGTGCAATCATGACCGTGAGAAGATCTTAACAGTATATTACAGTTGATCCCACCTGTTTACAGGTCTCAGTCCATCCATGGGCTCAGTCATAAAACAAAAATATTTAGAACAAAAGAATATTTATGCAAATATTTTTCTTGCCATTATTCCCTAAACAACAGTGCAGTAACTGTATTTATATCACATTTATGAAGTAAACAAGGCACCCGAAGACTGTGGAGCTGAACTGAGGCTAAATCATGGGGCTCCCCAGGGCACCGGCACACGGAATGTCAAAGATCTTTTGCATGGAGACAACTTGAGTTCTGTTAGCAGCCACAAAAGCGTCTAAGGTTAAGTATCACAGTACGTTTGCTCCTTTACTTGTGTGAGTCAAAGTTGTTCCACTGAAGAATCAGTGTAGCTGCATATCATGTGACACAGTTTGTTTCTAGTCCAGGCCTTGGACAATGATTACACAAATGTTTTACTGAGTTGTTGTTGTTATTTGAAGTAAAAATGAGGGTGGGCCACAATCAAATTGTATTGTGGAAGATTTCTTTTGCCTGGTCCAAGTCTGAGCCCCTGATGTACAGTGAACGGTAGAGGAGAATTAAATGGCAAGCGTAATGGTGCACACCTGTGATCACAGCATTCTAGCAGCTGAGACAGGGGGATCTCAAGTTTCAGGCCATTCTGAGCTAAATATGGGGAGCCTGTCTCAAAGAACCAAAGGACAAAAGCAACGACAAAAAGGGAAAGAGTAAGTAAAATTCAAATTCACTGTTAAATAAGCAGAAGATTTTGTAGTGTGGCTCGCATGTTCTCTGAGGGTGCAAACTGCTTCAGATTTTCCTGTTATTGGTATGTTTCTGCTTTTGCCTTTTATCTCTCTCTGCTCCCAACATCTGTCTTACCTGAACAATCTGAGAAAATGTAGAACACACCATGACCCTTTACTCTTGATGCAATGCAGAGCACACTAGTGAGGGAGACTCTGAAGTCAGCAGGAAACTGAGAGGTGAAGGTTCACGTGGCCCAAGGGTGACAATAAGATGTGCTGACGTTGAACCGGACCTCCTAGCATAAATGGGGATGAAGATTCCAGAACAGCCGAGGCAGGCGGAGGCACTTACTTAGAGTTAAGGGGTCACACTTCCCAGAGCAGACAGCAAACGTGGAGTGGAAGCCATGGGCCCTGACACAGAGGTATCTGTGACAGCTAATGATCACCACATCCTTTGCGGGGAGAGATAAGAAGGAAGCTGACTAAGTAGCATTTGGTTGCATAACTGGAAAAATGAGGAGCAAAGCCAGATGGCATCCACCACAGCGAGAACCAGGAGTCCTGGTGTACTTTCCACATGTGTGTCAGTCCTCAGATCCCATGAAGAAAAGGGCATCTCATTTGTGCATATGTGTGTGCACATGTGCATGCATGCATGCATGTAAGGTCCTCTAGCTCTTCCTTTAGGAACCCATGGCCATGTTTTTAGACTCGGTGTTCACCACAGAGAAAGGAATGTCTAAGTTTGTCAAGGGCCTTTGATACTGACTTCTGACCTAACACCAATGCCAGAGGACCTGAAAACTGTTAAGACTCCCTGCTCAGGACAATAAAGGCAAGGTAAAGAAAGGGCCCTGCTCACATTTCTTCCACCATGGGTCTAATGGGCCCAAACATTTGTTTTGCAATTATTTCTGTGTTTTCCTCATTGGGGTGAATATATTTAACAGGTAGCAGAATGGCATGCTGGATACCTCACAAATTATATTAGGAGGGTTCTAGTATTAAATGCTAAGGCAATAAATTAAAAAGCAAAACTGTGCTGGGTGAAGAACTGCAGAGGTCAGCTCCTCCACCAAATAGTAAAGGCACAACCATGGCAAGTCCTATCACATGGCCATCGGGTTCATAGTTATAAGGAACTGCAAAGATTCTGCTGGATGACAGTGGCTTTCCATCAGTTTGGCCAAGCCTTAGCTCCAAATACATCTGGGGCAATCTCTACCAACAGATGGATACGGCCTTTGACACTTGGTGAAGCTGCTGAGCTAGTGAGTACAGTCTTAAGCCCTTATTAGGGCCAGGTATGGTGGCACATACCTTTAATCCCGGTGCTCAGGAGGCAGAGGCCGGTGGATCTCCTAGAGTTTGAGGCCAGCCAAAGTTACATAGAGAAACCTTGTTTTACTTCCCCTCCACCAGGTAAGGAAATTCAGAGTTATTCTGTTCATGAACGGGAAACACAGCAAAATATATTTATTGCTTTGCCTTGTATAGTATTAGCTATCCTACCATAATACAGCCTCCGGGGTCTTTGATCATCCTGGCAGTCTACAAGCGCGTGGCTAATTAGAGCTAAACAAAATACAGCCAGTAAAGTAGATGAGAGATAAAGCTCCCTTATTCCTGATATTTAGAGCTCTGTCCTATTGATGATGAAGTTTTGGGGATCCACTGGTCTGAGGTAGGGTGTTGTGTCTCAGTTACCCCCTCTTGCTGAGAAATGAGCATAGCCTTGTCAGAGCTCTTGAGTTTTGGAGTATCCTATATCATGTTGACAATACAGCATTGATTCATCCATTTTGTAGAATAATGCCAAGTTCAAGGGGAGACTTTGTAGCAAATCTGTGCTGTAGGTCAAAACGCCCTTTATGCAGGCAGGTTATTCTGTGTGGAGCCTATGGAAGGTTTGTTATTGGAACTGCAGGGCAAGGCCCTGAAAACCTGGAACAAGGTATTCCTTTTGGTAACAAATGAGACTTAACTAATCATTTGAAAAATAGCCACTTAAAGGACATTTTGAAATTGACCATGAAACATCAAATGACTTTGAAGCTGGAGCTGCCTTTCAAGTATGATGGAAGCGGTCACTGGGAGTAAGTCCAAAGAACACAAGGAAATTAAACAGACATATGGCCGGGATCCCAGTCTCTTCCTCCCCTGCTGCATCAGAGCCTGTCTCTCAACTCATGTCATAGCCTTGTGTTTGCAGGATAAACTGAGAGGCAAAAATCTTGTACCTTGGAATTATCTAGAATGAACTTCAGTCACATCACAGTAGGCTCCCAAACAGCAGCATGGGAACATCTTGCCAGCGACCAGCTCTGTGAATTGGTGTTGTGGTTTGAGTGTGAAATCCCACCCTCCCAACCAGGCTTCACCACTTGGCTCTGTCAGGAGGTTGTGGACCTTTTCAGGTATGAGGGTCTAATTGGAAGACACACAGCTGTAGGAATTATAGCCAACCTTGATTCCAGGCTGAGATCTCTGCTTTCTGGTCCACCAAGACGCTGAGGCTGCCGAAGCTCCTACTACCCTGGACCCAGCCTCAGCCTTCACATCTTGTTCTCTATTGAACTCTGAGCCAACATAGATACTTCTTTCTTCCAGCTGCTTCTCATCAGGCATTCGGTCACAGAGATGAACTCATACAACAGGGTATTTAACTAACTGTATGGAGGAAGAAGAGGCATGCCGTAGAGACCGTAGGCAGCTTTTCATTGTCCTGATGAAATACCTGACAAGGCTACTAATAAAGGCAAGGAGGGTTATTCAGCTTATTTTTTGGAGGTTTATGGCTTACACAGGGTCATTTCTAGTGATGACCTCATGAGGAATGATAGATGGCAGAGAGCATGAAGGAACAAGCAATTTGTATCTTGCACTAGGAACTGAGGGAGAACAGGAGGGACCGCACTTGCTTCTTTCATGACAACTCTTTCTTGGGAACTTCAGAGATCTCAAGAACTTCTGAGAGCCCAAATATTTTGGCCATAGTAACCCAAGGGCTACCAACTAGGCATCTCCTTTAAAGTTCCCACTGTTCCCAAAAGCACCATCCTGGGGATCATGCCTGTCTTGTCTGGACCTTTGGATGACTCTACCTTCAGTTATAACATTTGGTGTGTTTATATAATATAAAAACATGTACTAAGTGCAAGACAAGAGAGCTGGAGAAAAGAGGCCTAAGTGAGGAGCATTGGATGAACTTATACAAGTTGTAGGTATCTTTATGTCTCAAGTCATTGGCTGCCAGAGGACATTCTCCTCAGAGCACGCAGTTAACAGCCATTGGACAGGAGGACTCCTTGGCAGACATCAGCTAGCTTCCGTCTCTTGGAACCCCAAGCTTGTTCTACTGATGCTTGGAAGAGGGACCATGGTGGCAGAGATGTAGTGTGTGCGTGGTCCCATAGCCCGCCTTCTTTCCCAAGCTGATCTAAACCAACGGCCAACCTGGAGGACCATCTCAGTGCAGCAACGGTGCCATCCCAGGAAGCTTCCAGCCAGTCTTTTGGTGACAAATTGATTATGACAATGATTCATACTAAAATTGACATCTCCACAATAGATGAACCTCACCGCCTACAATGTCTTTTCTAGCCCCTCTGTGAAAGCTTACAGAAGCTCAATTTTCTTCCTTTGTGGTTTCTAACATAGATCCTTGTGTGGTATCAACTCAAAATAAAGGTTATTTGAGTATGGATGAGATTTAATAATGGATATCTAAAAACAGACCCACGATTATATCTCATATGTAACCCTGGCTGGAGCAGCTATTCAGATAAAACTTTGGAATGGCTTAATTATATAAATATATTATATTTTTAAATTTATATATATAAATATATAATTAGGCCATTCCAAAGTGGACAAAATATTTCTGTTTCCAGGGCTGCAAGCTATGCCTTACACCAACAGCCAGAGTGCACGTGTCACAGAATAAAGTGACCAGTCCCATCATGACTAATCACATCCTTGTAATTTGAGGCTCTACTAGATCTGAGGTCTATGCTCACAGAGAATGAATGCTTGAACCTGTGAAGGAAATATGACATCTTTTGCTAAACCAAGTGTGGTGGTGCATTTCTGTAAATCCCAGCACTGGGGAAGCTAAGGCAGGAGATTTGAGACCCTTGTGGACTGCATCTGCGAAACCCTGTGTCAAAGCAAACCAAAACAATATGAAAGATTTAGTTGGGGTTATGTTGACCTTTTCATAATTTCTTAAGTTGTATATTAACATGAGTATTGAATTTATAGCTTTTATTTTTTTCTCTAAACATGGACATTTAAACTACTAATATCAAGAAAGCATTTGTGATGTGGTAATTCTTGTCATTGTTTTCATTTCTGCAAATTAAATGTGCTCTGTTGTGGATCTTTGATCTTCATTATTTAAAAGGAAGGTCACAGCTTCCCAAATATTACCCTATTCGGTACATATTTTCTACTTTTCTTGGCTGATATTGTCTAACTTAATTAAATTACAATCAGAGAATGATATATGTACTTTGGTGAAATATTTTTCAAAGCTCTTCTTTACACATGCAACGTGAAACTCAAAACAATTTGGACCTCAGGCTCCTGTGTTATATTCTATGACTGCCCATAGGGTAAACTGATGGGCTGCACTGGCCACTTCATCTGAGCACTGAAGAAATGAAAATAGCCCACGATGGCTGAGTGGTACCCACCCACTCGTAGTTCTGTCCATCTTTAAAAGGTCATTTGCTGAACCTCAGGTTAGGTTCATTTGTGGTTTTTCTTTGGTTCTCTCACTTTCTCTGTTTGTCTCTCTCCCCCTCCCCCTCTCTCCCTCTCTTTCTCCCTCTCTTTCTCCCTACCTTTCTCTTTCTTTCTCTCCCTCTCTCTGTTACTCCCCCTCCTCCCCCTCCTCCCTCTCTCCTCTGTCTCTCTCTGCCACTCCTCCTTTCTCCCCCCACCCCATGTGTTTTGTTAAGAACTGAACTAAGACTTCACTATAGGGGCTGGAGACATGGCTCGTGGTTGGAGCACTTTTCGCTTGTACAGGACCATCCTCTGAGACAAACCACCTACATTGACTATGAAGTGCCCTTACACAAGGGGAAGGGGCATGGAGAGGGTCACGGGATCCTCACTGAGTCCAGCCACTTCTCCCAACCGATGGCAAGTAATTCTGCCCTGATTGTACATGGCCTCAGGGAGGAGCCGGAAGTATATAGGCTGGGAAGAACGAGGGAGGAGCCTCCCTTTATCTACCTACAGGATAGTCATCATCCAAGCTGGGGCAGACCTTCTAGTGTTCCTCCTTGAAGGCCACCTATACTTTTGTATCCCTTCGCCCATTGCTCTGTAAGTGAGCAGAATAAATCCGTTACTTCCCCAGTGTGGACTTTGGTGGAGTTATACCGTAATTTTCCACTGGGACCTTAAGAGGTGGAGAGGTAGACGTTACCTAGCTCCTCCACCACACACCCGCCCAGAGGAAGTTCTCACAGCGCTGATCTTCCAGAGGACCCATACTGAGTGGCTCTGTTATGCCTGACTCGAGGGACCCCAAAAGACCACCAGGAGTCGAGTCCATTGCAAATCACACGAGGATCTTTATTCAAGCTTAAGCTCGGGCCACCAATCTCCCCTGATGCAGCAGGTTAGAAAGTGAGGCCCCGAGTCTCAGGGGGGCAGCATTTTTAAAAGGGAAAGAAGCCAAGCGAGGAATTCCAAGCCTTGCAGTTACAGGGAAGGGAAAGTTTGGGGTGGAGATCGAGATGTCTTTTGGGCAAATTGTTTCAAGTCACCTGGCCAAACCGACAGATACTTAAGATATCTGTACAATAACCTGCTGGGTGGAGTAGAGGACCCTCTAACACATTTTGTGGTATTTACAACAACCTGCAGGGTGGAGAGCTATGTGGCTGTTTTTAGAACCCAAAGGTGGGGGCCAGGTTACTCCAAGGTCGGTCAACTTAAGATAGAGTCTGAGAAACAAAATGGAGCCACCCCTGCCGTCCTCAGTTTCTTCAGCTCACCACCAGCTGGAACCCCACCAGCTCCAGGACACCCTCTTCTGGCCTCTGTGGGCATCTGTATGTATATGCACATACGCTAATAGACAGTGAGCTAATTTTTAAAAAAGACTCCATGTATACTATGCAAACAAGCCATGCTCCTGACTGTGTTTTATGTTCCTGGTGTGTCCAGCTTTTTAATTGCAACATCTGTTCCTCCATCTTTCCCCGGAGCCCATGCCTTCAGTTCTTTTCTCCCTGGTGTGATCATGGCCACACCTCTTTTCCTTAGTTTGTCTCAATATGTTAATTTACCTTCCTTTACTTTAAATTCTTCTGGAAATTAAATATTTAGATGTTTCTTATCAACAATTTAAAATCCCATTTTCTACAATTTATTCTGACAATTTGTTTCTTTTCCGACATGAAAAAGTCATGCTCCTCTTTCTCCTCTCCCATTTCCCTTCCCCCAAATAAAATTTACATAAAATATTAATTTTTTGAAATAAAATAAATAAATTGTAAAAAAGTAAAATAGTCATTTTACTTTTGCAATATACCTACATTCTTCTCCTATTTTTATTTTTCTCTGAAATTTTTTGACTGATTACATTTTACCCTCCTGCCTCTATCATATATTTTCATACTTATCATTAAATCACTAATGCCTAATTTGCCCTTTGTCAGTGATTTGACCTTGTTGATCTGTTATGTGTGTGTTGGTGAGGAGATAGTGTATATACAAAAGACAAACAACGACAGAAAAAATAAAACCTAATTCCCAAGACTTTAACAATCAAGTTACAACCACTTGGTGCTGGACTCCAGTGCCTATCTGCCAATGCTACAGGAGACAGTTTCAGCCTTCGCTGTTGTAAGAGAGTCCACTCCCTCCTCAGTGTTGTGGTCTCCTCTTATGAACTTGCCCATCACCCCTCTTACTGTATATTTTGATATATATTTTTATTGCATTTATTCAAAATATATTTCTTATCATGTTAAATTTTGTATCACTGGCCTTCTACAATGCTGTTTTGTAAGGCACGCAGAAAGATATACATAGATTGTTAGATAACCAGAGACTTGCTCTAACTCACAACCAGGACTGCCTGAAGGCTTACTTAGGCATAAAAGTGAGCCAAGAACTTATCTCATGAAAAGATTAAAAAAACATTAGCCCAGGAAGAAAGGTTAGTATAGCCTTTTAAAAGAAGTTAGGCAATCCCAAGCCAGCTGTGTGAGTCTGCTGGACTCACATGAATGCTTCAGGGGAGGTGAAAGGTAAGAAGAGCCTTGGAGAGTAGAGATCAAGGATTCCTGGGATGTTAGTGCTAGCTGGGTGGTGGTTGTGGAACAGGCTTTCAGAGTGCAAAAGGCTCCTGACAGTTCCAGAAGTCACAGCAGATTCCTGACGGAGAGAAGTTCCACACTAAGTAAAAGTAGGCCTTTTTAGAACGCACACCTGCACCTTTAAGTCAGTGATCACTTTTAAAGGGCCAGATCCAGTGAGGTGGGTGTACACTCCTCTAAGCCCAGCATTTGAGAGGCAGAGGCAGGCAGATCTCCGAGATAGAGGGAAAGACTACTTAGGAAAACCTTGACACACACACACAGGAAAGAAATATTGTTTTAAAAAGAGCCAGATCTAGATCCACCCTCTGCTGTTCTCTCCTTGGGACAAAGAGTTAAAAAGTTCTTTTGTGCTCTTTGTCACTTATGCTACGGTGAACTAAATTATGTGATAAAAAGCTTCCCACCAACCCCAGAAAAGCGAAGAAAGTCAGAGAGTTTCTTCACTCTGCGAGTTCCTCGGAAAGCTGCATCTCTGCCCACCGTGCAGCGCCCCCCCCCCCCCCCGCCCATCCCTACCTTTCTTATTCCCACACTTAATGAAGTACCTGTCTGGGATTTAAAGGGAAATCTCTCTTGCCCTTTAAGGCCCTGTTAAGAGGAATCCTATAATTGTATTGTTTCCTTTCTAATGCTTTCCCCTCTCAGCTGGATGGGCCATGAGTCTTTCTCTTTTCTTCAAATGATGTGTGTATGGGTGTGGCTTTGTGCACGTGAGTGCAGTGGCCAAGGTGGCCAGGAGGTCAGGTCAGATCCCCTGGAGCTGGAGTTACAGGCAGTTGTAACTGAACTTGAATCCTCCCAAGAACTGGTGGGGCTCTTAGCGGTGCAGCTGGCTGCCCGTCCCCGCTCCCCGTCTCCTCTTCCTCCTCCTATTTAACAGTCTCATGGCAGAGAGGTAGTTGAGTTTTGGAAGAGAAGCTGAAAGGCTTATGAGGTACGTCAGGGGCCCTAAAGCAATGGACCCTGAAGAATTACATTTTCCTGGGAGTCTAGTGCTGGGGAAGGGAAAGCAAACGCACTGGCTCCAGCCAGAGGAAGCCTTGCAGGGAGAGGCGTCTCACAGGCCTGACAGTTCACCTCACAGTTACACATACGCCTGTCTTTGCCCTTCGTTTCATCGTTGTTGTTGCTGTTTGAGGTAGGGTCCCTTAGCTGTCCTGGACTCACTCTGTAGCCCAGGCTGGCCTCAAACTCACAGAGATCCACCTGCCTCTGCCTCCCGGGTGCTGGGTTAAAAGCATGTGCTGCCATGCTTGACTTGTTTTATCTTTTTTTGTTTTGTTTTGTTTTCAAGACAGGGTTTCTCTGTGGAGCCCTGGCTGTCCTGGACTCACTTTGTAGACCAGGCTGGCCTCAAACTCACAGAGATCCACCTGCCTCTGCCTCCCTGAGTGCTGGGATCACAGGCGTGTGCCACTGCACCCAGCCGACTTGTTTTGTCTTTTTAAAAAAACATGTTTAACACTGGTGAAGGTAGAGAGAAACTTGGAGGCTTTTTCTCCCTATTGGTTAAAGTGTCATATAAATTCATTTTCCCTATCAGCTTCTGTCTTTTCATTTCTTCTGAAGCACAGGGAACTATGGCAGCAAGTGTGTGGACCTAAGAGTCTGAGAACAAAAGTAGTCACCACCTTCCTCATGTTCCGGATGTCCTGTCCCAGCTCATGGTGAGCGCGGACACAACCCTCAGAGCTTGTGTTCTAGAAAGGATCCCCAGCTCACCAATGAATCCAGTTCCTTGAAAATGGGTTCATTAGCCAGGTAAAATGGTGCATGCCTCCTGGGAGGCAAAGGCCAGCCTGTTCTACAAAGTGAGACCAGGACAGCCAAGGCTACACAGAGAGAAACCAGTAATAATAATAATTATAACAGTAACAATAATAAAGAAAATGGTTCATTAATGGTTGTTCCATTGTCCCTCAGGACAGAAGACACAGATTAAAAGGGGAATAAAACAAAACAAGCAAACATACAAAAACAAAATCCTAACCCAAGCTTGCTTTCAGGAGTCCGAATTCTTCTCTAAGCCCCTGCTCTGCTCTCTTTGACTGGCGCCTCTTAGGGGTACGACTCAGGGCAAAGCTGCAATTGTGGCTGTGATGGTTGTAACTGTGTCCTTTCTGCTTCCTGAAGACATACGGAAGTGGAGTCTGCTTGTCAGCATGTGCATACTAGACACCCCGTTAGTCTGCTTTACGGAACACACGGTTACCTCTTCAGGCAAATCAATTGTACCCTCGGCTTCTATTGTACTGGCAACAGTTTACTGTCTTCCCCTAGGCTACAAAACACATGCAGCTTAAGTGGGGGGGGATGGGCTCCTTCTCTGCATCCTCTCATTTTAGGGGCGGCAATCGTCCCTATGACGTTAACGTTGATTCACTCTTCCAGCCATAGGAAGCTGTTTCTGAGGCTTCCGGGCGTGTCCCACCGTGTTCTAACAGCCCAGCATACCCATTTCCTTTACACACTCCTAGATTAGTGAGACAACGTCGGGAGGATCCATGGTCACAGGGGCTCACTAAGAGTCCTTCTGGCCAGGCACAGTGTCTCACGCCTGGGATTCCGGCACTCTGGGAGGCAGAAGCAGAAGGATCTCTGTGAGTCCAAGGCCAGCCTGGTCTACGGAGTGAGTCCAGGATAGTCAAGGCTACACAGAGAAACCCTGTCTTAAAAAACAAAAAAACAAAACAAAACAAAACAAAAACCCAAGAGTCCTTCCTGGCCCAGGACCCTAGTTATCACCTGACCCTATACCGATAAGGTTGGAGTCTCTGATTTCCAAGGTTAACTTAGATTCTGTGTCCAATAGTCCTAGAAAGTTCTCACTATTTTCTTTCCCTCGGGATATAGTTACATGAATATTTGACTGCAAGTCCTGTAAGGAAAAGATAAAGGAAAATGGTCACTCTATACGTTTGCCATTCATGGTGCCCCAGGATCTTTTTTGGGTTTTTGTTTGTTTGTTTGTTTTGTGATCTTACCTACCTGTAAGATAGGTACTGGCCCAAGGTCACTGGCTGCAGTTTATAAAGCAGGCAAGGGGTGAGAGTTTTTCATTGGTGGTGACTATCGAAAGTTTTTGTCGTCCTTGGTGGTTTTCTCTGCCTGTACGGGTCAAGCCCCGATCTGTCCCTGGGAATCTCTTCTTCTTTTAGCAGCTATGACTGTGTGGGACAGACCCCACTGGGGGATTGCACGTGCCCTCTTGCTGTGGCCTGTGATGACCTCGTCTGCCTTGCTTCTGTCATGAAAGTGCTGTCCTCTGGTCTCCGTGTCACAGGATTCTATCACCCCATTAGTGTGAGGAGCAGGATTCTATTGCAGCATCTCCTGAACCCAGCCCCGACGGAGCCTCTCACTGGGAATAGTTGTCCTTTATCACCTGGGTAAGTAGAATGGTCCCCAGAGGCTCCTGTGGACCACTGTCACCTTGAGGACTTCTGTCCCAGGCAGTGCCTTTGATCCATCCATGATAGTTCTGGTTCTCCTTTCTGCTTCACTTAGTATGGGCCACTGCCTTCTCCAAGCTCCTAGGAGCCAAGTGTTGGCACCATCTCCAGGTCCTTGACAATGTTAATCCCATGCAGCATGACAAGGCTCTGTGCCAGTGAGTGCTCCTATATCCAATTTTACATTCTTGGCTCACTTGATAGAAACATGAGAAGGATGGGTCCCAGAACCCCCAGAGCCTACGGGAAACACTGTCCACTTCCCCCACACATATTCCTTTGGTATCTGATTTCCCCATTTCTTTCCTTAACAAATCCCGAATCTTGTTAGTATCCAGGCAGCAGCCTGGCAGCTAGCAAATGCTTGGAGGATGCACTTGGCCAGGAAAGAGATGCTGAGCCCTTGTTTGTATATGGGCAGATAAATCTTGAATAGTCACCCGTGTCCAATCCCTGTGGCCCTTACACAGGGTAACACCCAAACAGAAAAGGCCAGCGGATAACAAAGCGTGTGGTGCATGGGGCCCACACCGTGGTGCAGCAGAGTGGTTCTGCACCTGGCAGTTGTGCTGTGAGGGGGATTTAGTGGGCAGGTGGGCACTGGAGGGGTTAGGGTCTACCTCAGCAGTCCTAAAGAGCCAGGCTTGGCCACCTGTCCTCAGCTGGCCAACCAAAGCGAGAAAATAACAGTAAAAGGTAGGAGAGCGGGGCGGTTATTCACTACGGCCACATTGGGAAGGGCCTTGAGGGACGATGATGCAGATGTTCCATCGCAGCTAGATACTCACAGTTGCTTACTCTCAGCAGTGTTGGAGCTATTAGTCTCTGTGCTGCCCGCTGTCCTTTTCAACAAGAAGCTTCTCAGCACAAATCTGTGGCTGTAAAGTAAACACTCCAAAGACAGTTTGACAACAGGACCACTTGGCAAACAGCATCTGTAGGTTCTCCCCAGGAGCCTGTGGCTTCCCCAGTATACATACCATACCGGGTTTGAATGTCCTCTTGTGGAACAGTCCTCAGACCTAATCATACCTAAGAGGTACAGTGGGAATTTGATGTTTGTTTGTCTGTGTGGCTTCTAAATTTTAACGTGCAGGGACTCTGAATACAACAGGTCCTCTGTGTGTCCTGCAACAGGGTGACTCGCAGGTCCTATGTGTGCCGAGGATGCAATTGTCCTGTCTAGAAACATGCCTGCTATAGGTGACGTCTCAGCAGATACCCAAGAGGAGCCTGGGAAAGAAGGGAGGATAATCTGTTTTCCAGGACTAGACTGAATCTGCTCTTTCAGATTTACACATACAGAGTTTTCTTCGGGCGCACCACTGACAGGCACAGTGACCAGACTTTGTGCTTTGTGGTGGCAGTAGCCATGACTGTTTCTTCTTCTTCCTCTTCTTCTTCTTCACCCCTCTCCTCCCCTTCTCTTCCTCCCTTTCTCTCTCCCTCTGTGTGTGTGTGTGACAGGGTCTCACTATGTAGCTTTGGCTGACCTGGAACTCACACAGAGCCCCACTGGCCTCAGCCTTTTGAGTGCTGAGATTAAAGGTGTGGGCTGCCATTCGCTCTTGTAGATTCTTGTGCTGGAATGATTTTAGGCCTTGCTTTGGACTTCGGTTCTGTCAGGAGGGTAGATCTGGTTGCTTTTACCCAGACAGCACAGGTCTGCTCAGGTGTTTCATCCCACTCATGTCTATTTTTAAGGGTGTCCACATTAGTTATAAACAGAGGGCATGGAGTCTGTGAAATCTAATACCATAATGTTCTCCAGCATTCAATCATCTTCTTGTCTTGTCACCAGGCACAGGACCTACTGGCTGCTGTTCATGGCTCAACAAAAACGTAACTGGTAGATTTTGGAGGGATTTTATTTTTCAGCTTTTCAGAGAGAGAGAGAGAGAGAGAGAGAGAGAGAGAGAGAGAGAGAGAGAGAGAGAGAGAGAGAGGCACAGTTGTCAGCTCTATCCACTGGGCAGAATCGCTATGAATAAGTCCCGTGAAGCCGGAGGTGCACAAATCTTTCCTCTGAGATCTAAATGACCTTTTTATGCAACAACACTTCTAGGACAGTTGGTGACTTAATTCTGCTTAGTAGCTAGCCACTGGTACCTGAACTTTAAAGGGCTCATTAGAGTTAACTGGGCTGAGAAGGAAGGCGTTTCCTACAGGCTTCTTGACAGGGTTCTCAAGCCTGCTTTTGCCGGCTCTTTTATCCACGTGCAACTGCCGCTCCCACAACACACAGGTGAAAGAGGAGGACCCCACATGCTTAAGATGGGCTGTGTATCCTCATTGACTCCAGGTAAGACTGTTCCCCTAGGCCAGGGTCACTTTTGGGAAGGGATTCACTATGAGTCACTCGCAGTCAACACTCTGATGAAATAACTGTCTTGGTCCTGGTGGAGTATCCTTGGGGTAGGAGAGGTACACTTTATACCCTAACATCAGACATGTCAAGCCCACGCTGTCATCGTTAGGCAGAAAGTTGGCTCTGGTAGGGACTCATGTGCCTCAAAAACCAGGACATAAACCACAATAGTTGGCTGTGCTCAGCTCCAGCTGAGTCATAAAGACAGTGTTGGTAGCCCCTGCCAATGGATGACTAAGGGTCTCCAAACAGGATATGGAGAACAATAGGTGGCCGTGGTCAGCTCTAGCTGGGACAACTTAACCTCAGCTCCAGGGGGCCTCCCAGCCATAGGAGCATGTGCAGAATGCTGTTAAGGGAACTTAAAATTCTATACATCTTCCTGCGCTTGTGTATCTACTTATGAAACTGAATTCCAAACAAGACGGGACTCTGAGAAAAATGCTTCCCGTTTCTGGGAGTGCTCACCCTGGGGGAGGACACCAGGGGCTGTCTGGGAGAAGAGAAACACAAGCCATACTTTTGCCAGGATTGGCACCATTATTCCTAGGCACGACCTGCTTTCTCTAGAGTATAAAGAGAGCAATGTGACTCACATACAGCAAGGTGGTCTCTGGCCAAGTCTTATCTTGCCCCATGCCTCCTTACGTCTCTCCACCAGATCACAACTACTCCAGGGATTAGCCTCAGAGAAGTCCCATTATCTATAATTTCCAGTAAATTGAGCCACACACTGGCATTAAAGATCCCCCTGTAGATAGGTGTAAGCTCATTTGTTTATCTGCAAGTTGAAACTAAATACATTATTCTGGTTGTTATTCCTGCTGACGTAGTAGGAGCATCCGTCTCCAAGGCTGTTCTAACTCGTCTGGAATGCAGCCTGAGGGCTGTCAGTACCATTTGACACAACGTCTGGAAAGTGTCGGGAGGAACAGACACCCACTGCTTTCTGTGGTGGTTTGACCACGAAATGTCTCCCATAGGTTCATGTGTTTGCTCGCTTGGTCCCCAGAAGGTGGTGCTGTCCTGAGAGCTGAGGAACCTTTAGGAGTCGGAGTCTCGCTGGAGGAAGCTGGTTGCTGTGCGGCCTGGCATTGAAGGTTATGACCCACGTCACCTTTTTCACTTTATCTCTTTGCTTCTCGGTGTAAGGGGAAAACCAAAATAAATAACAATACAAGCTCTGACCACTACAGATGGAGCCCCTGGACATGCTGTGAAACTTAACTAAGATAAAGCCTTCTTCCTACAAGGTTGACCCTGTCGGGTATTTTGACTCAGTGAAAAGAAGCTAATACAATACTTACCATTATTTAATAATTTGTAACTTATGCACTTTTAGTTACTTTCACTTGCTCCTGATTTTTGTCATTCTTCTTAACAGTGCTGACATCCACCCCAGGGCCGCCTACATGCTTAATAAATTCTTGGACATGAAGCTGCCTCTCTAGCTATGTCATTTTTTAAAAAAGCATAGAATTCAGAATTTTCTTACAGATCAACATCTGTAAGAAAGGTTTTATGTTGTTTGTAAGGGCAGTTCCTGGCCCAGAGAAGGTTCTCAAAAGATGTTAGAATGTGTCACTGTACTCATATGTCTGCATGTTTCTAGAAAGAGCCATATGACAGTGGCTGCAGGCTTCCTGTGAGTGATGGAGAGGCTGGGAGCCACCGTAACTCTCTCTCTCTCTGTTCCTTCCTTTGTTTGCTTCTTTTTCTTTCCTTCCTCACCTCTCTCTCTCTCTCTCTCTCTCTCTCTCTCTCTCTCTCTCTCATAATCCAGGGCCTTGAAGATGCCAGATAAACGTTCTCTCATCTGGCTACACCTCCAGCATGACCTTTCATTGATTGCCTTCCTAGTCTCATAGGATTGGGTTTGTTCTGCTTTCCTTTTTACTTGATTCTAGGATTTTTTTTTCTTCCTCTTGGTTTCTTTCAGAACCCATCCATCTATCATTCAGTAGTATGTTGTTCAATCTCCACAAGTTTGTGTCTATCTAGGGTTTCTCTTGTTGTGGATTTGTAGTCTTAGCCCAGTGTGGTCAGACATTATTTTGATTTCCCCGTATTTGTTGAGACTTGATGTGTGGGCAAATATATGATGGATTTTCGAGAAAGTTTTATGGGATTTTGAAGTTGTAAGAAATGGGTCTGGGGTCTCAAGAAAATGATCACACAATCCAAAGCATTTTAGCAAGGCAAAGAGTATTATTTCTTTAGAAGAGCACATAGCCAAATCAAGCAAAGGGGCCTTGTCCCTCTCTGAGTGGTCTGAGTGTGGCTCCACATTCTTAAATTTGTCTGCTTTAAAGCAACAACAGCCAACAAGAAGAACGTGATTTTGAGTAAAAGTGCTACCTTGAGTACATATTTTGATTTCAAGAAGTACTGTCCCTGAAGGAGTTTGTATTTCTGCCAAGCTGCTTTGTTTAAACATGTTGTAAATGAAATTTTTGTCTTATTTGACCTTTTGATAGAATATGCACTACACTTTGCTTATATTTTCCACAAAATCACTCACTACCTTGTGCTAGGGCCAGTCTGACAGTATTTGTTTTATGAGATTGGCTGCACCTGTTTCCGGGGCATGCATGCTTAGTGATGCCATGTCCTCTTGGTAGGTCATTCCCTTATTCAGTATCGAGAGAGACTTTTGTGATTTCTCACTGTTTCAGTTTCCAGTCTATTTTGTCAGCTATTAGAACACTGACACCTGCTCATTTCCTACATCCGTTTACTTACAATATCTTTCCCAGGATTTCATGCTAAGGTTGTAGTTATCTTCTGTGGTGAGGTACTTCTCTTGGAGGTAGCAAGTGGATGTTTCCTGTGTTTGTTTGATTTACTCTACTAGTTGCCTTTTGCTTGGGAAGTTGAGACTATTAGTAGTCTTATTATTGAAAGGTGTGTAAGGATTCCTTTTATTTCATTTATTTTGTAGTGTTCCCTGTCCCCCTTCTCTCTTAACTATTATTCTGGTTTCTACTATTTCCTGTGGCCTCAAGGATGCATAGTTCTCTTCAGTCCAAAGGGGATCACTCAAGTATTTCTATACTGCTGTCTTAGTAAATTCTTTGGTCTATTTCTTATCATGGAAAGTTTTTATTTTTCCTTCAACTATATCAGATAGCTTTGCTGTGTATAATAGTCTGTGTGGGCAGTTTTTGTTTTTCAGAAATATATCTTGAAATACCTCTGTCCAGGTCATCCTGGATTTTAAAGTATTGAGTTAACAAATCTGCTACTATTTTGATGGGTCTGCTTTTATATGTAACTTAGTGTTTTTCTCTTGCCACTTTCAATGTGGTTTCTTTGGTCTGTGTATTTAGTGTTTTAATTATAATTATGAGATGGAACATTCCTTTTGGGTCTTGTCTGTTTAGTGTCTTAAATGCTCCCTTTTCTGAATTGGCATCTCTTATCCCAACTCTGGGACATTTTTTTGTTATGCTTTTAAAGTTTTATTTACTTACTTAATATGTGTGTTGTGTGTACCACATGTGTGCGGGAGCCCACAGAAATCAAAACAGGCCATTGGATTTCCTGGAACTAGAGCTACAGATGAGTCACCGTATGGGCGCTGGGAATTGAACCCTGGCCTGGTCTTTTGCAAGAGAAATGGATACTCTTAACCACTAAGCTATTGCTCTAGCTTCCGTAACTATTCTCTTTTTAAAATGTTTTGTGTGTCTTTGGAAATACACTGTTTTCCTTCTTCCACCCCTCTTACTATCAGGAGGCTTGGTCTTTCCATGGTACTGCACATAGCCAGAGAGTCTGGCTCAGACCTTCACATTAGTGTCCTGCTGTGCTGGTTTGATTTTTCCAGCTCCATTACCATTCCTTAAAGGCTCCAGAGTTCTGTTCTTCGATTGGTTCTCTGGGTGAGACTAACCCCAGGGAGTTTTATTTGACTTACTGTGCTCTCTATTTCTAGTATTTCAGATTGTCCCCCCCCATTGTTTCCACTTGTTTGTTGAATTTCTCTTCCATCTTGAACCACTTTTCTCATCTCATTCAGCTGTTTGTGCTCCCAGTCAGGAGCTTATGCTATTCGATTTCTTTGAACATACTTATAATCTTGAGTTCACGTCTGCAGTTTCGTCTAATTCACTCTTACTATATACCATTACTATAGGAGTAGTAATTTTTGGAGTTTTGCTTTCTTGTGTTATTTACTTATTTGTTTGTGCATTGTGTGTGTTTTTCTTGTGTTACTGGGTTGGAATTTACACATCTGGTGTCATTTCTTTGCTTGGTTTAATTTTTAATCAGTTCTTTTTCTTTTCAGTTGAAGTATTTACAACGTTCATGTGGGTTCTAGATGTGATAGAATTGAGTTTATAGTTCAGAAAACAGTTCCTCAGTCCCAGAACTTAGGGTTCCCGGTGCAAGCTCTATATTATTCCTTGCGAAGGTCATTAACCACATCAGCTGCTACTATGCAAATATCATACCAGCCACTTAACAACAATGAGCCCTTTAGCTTCACTAACTACTGGAGGCTAAACAACCAAGGACAGTAAGAATGTATACTCTAATTTTAGTTAATAAGATTAGGTTTGGGAAGAGAATAAAGTGCGTGAGGACAGAGATAAGAAAAAATATTGAGGTTGGTAAAGCATTCGGGAAGGTAAAGGTGGTTGGGATTCTACTTGGGTCCACAGATTTTAGTGATCGTTAAAGCCATGGAAGGTTATCATTAAATAAAAAGAGGTGAACCAGAGAAATGGCTCAGTGGTAAAGAGCACTGGCTAATTTTCTAGTTCACAAGACCTGACAGATACTGTCATACAGATACACGCAGGCAAAACACTAATGCATATGAAATAAAAATATATAAATCATTAAAACAAAATTAAAAGCAGTAAAAAGCTGGGCGTTGGTGACACAGTCTTTCATTTCAGCACTTAGGAAGCAGAGGCAGGCGGAGCTCTGGGAGTTGGAGGGCACCCATCTATAATGAGATCTGGTGCCCCCTTCTGGCATACAGGTGTACATACAGACAGAACATTGTATACATAATAAATAATTCTCTAAGCACTCAGGGATCTCTGTGAGCTCCAGGCCAGGGCCGTCTATTCAAGAACAGGACAGCCAAGGCTACACAGAGAAACCCTGTCTCAAAAACCGAGAGAGAGATTGAGAGAGAGAGAGAGAGAGAGCGCTCACGGTTTGGGGTCCTGGCTCTGATTTTTAGCCTTGCCTTCGAAGTTGCTCACACAGCTGCAGCTGGAATGCTGGTGCCAAGCTGCCTTTCTTTTTTTCCTCCATTTTATTCAGTGCAGAACCCCAGTCTGTGGGATACTGCAGCTCACCTTCAGCATGAGTCTTCCTTACTCTGGAAACACCCCCGTGGCCGCACCCAGAGGTGTGATTCCACGGTGAGGTTAGATTTATTTGACACTACTGATTAGGAAAGCGCGTGTCTTAGGATTTCTATCGCTGTGTTGAACACCATGACCAACATCAGCTTGGGGGGGCGGGGAGAGAATTCATTTTATCTTGCAACTTTCAGGTCACACTCCATAGCTGAGCAGAGTCAGGGCCGAAGCCTGGAGGTAGGAACTGAAGCGGAAGCCATGGAGGAGTGCTGCTTCCTGTCCTGCTCCTCATGCCGTGTTCAGCCTGTGTTCTGGTGTACTCCCAGACCATCCCCCATGGGCTGGGCCCCCTCACATCAGCCTGGACGGAGGCATTGTTTTCAACTGGTTGTCCCTTTTGTCAAATGACTAAAGCTTTGGTCTAGTTGACAAAACTAACGAGCACATCACTTACGAAGTAAAACAGCCGGGCACGGTGGCGCAGGCCTGTAATCCCGGCGCCCCGGTGGCAAAGGAGGAGGATCTCTGGGAGTTGGAGGTCAGCCTGGTCTACAGAGTGAGTCCAGGACAGCCAAGGCTACACAGAGAAATCCTGTCTCAAAAAATCAGAGGAAGAAGAGGAGGAATAGAAGGAGAAGGCGGCGGCGGAGGAGGCCTAATAAAAATATGAACCCCTTTCCACCCACCCATCCCCCAAAGATTTACTGTTTGTATGATCCTGTGTGGCGCCTGAGATAGGCTTGGGGAAGGGTCTGTGTGGAGTATGCACCCTGTCACTCGGCCTGTGGGTGTGGATCTGAGACGCCACCATACATACTAATACCACAAGCAGAGGCCCACGGGCTGTGCTCCACCAGTGCCTCATCTTAGAACCTCCCAGCAGAGGGCAGTCTGAACTCAGGCACCATTTTCCCTGGCCACTGGTTTAGCGAACAGGGCAGATGGGCACCTAGCCCCCTCACTGCCCATTGAAGCTTGGGCATGGTGCCCACTTGCTGGCAGCCGCAGCACTAGAGAAACAGGATGCACAAGGAGACTGTGTAAAAAGGTTGTTTTGAGTTCTCCCGAAGCCTGGCAGATGCTCGGCCCTGGCACCTTGCCGCACTCCCCCATCTAGGATCCTGCGATAAAGTCTCATTTCCTTCTCGCCCCAGTGTAGGCTGCTCACTGTTTCCACTCACTGTTCAGACTCTGTTTCTCTGAGGCAGAGACTCCTAGAGCCTTGGAGGTAAGTCTAGACGTTGGTATTTTAAGTAACTTAAAATGGCAGGTGGGGAGCCTAATTCCTGAAGCTGTCTTAGAGTAAGAGGGTGGCAGGTTTGTTGAACAAGGGAGGTGAGCCTTGTGAAAAACCATCTCAACCCTGAGTGACAAGAAATGTGGCTGGGGATGATGGTAGGAGGGTGGGAGGGGGGTAGTGGTGGTGGAGATGGATCAGTGGTTAAAGGCACTGGCTGATCTTCCAGAGGACCAAGGTTTGATTCCCAGCACCCACATGGGCGGCTTACAACCGTTTGTAACACCAGTCCCAGGGGATCTGATACCCTCTTCTGACCCTCTGGGGCACTAGGCACACACAAGGTACATAGACATACACACAAGCATAACACTTACAAAATTATCTTTAAAAGTTGGGGAATTTGGGGGGGAGTTAGAAAGGGAAAGAATATGATAAAAAATACATTGTATCAACAATTTTTTAATTTGAGTTGCATCACTGTGAGCAATTTCCTCCTTATTTAACAGAAGAGAAAATTAAAGGTCCTGAGAGGAGCTACTTACTGAAGGAGGCCTCCACTCCCTTTCTCACTAGAACCCAGCGTGTTAGTGTCCTGGTACCTTGGGGGTAAAGGGTGAATATTAAACGGAAGTAGCTGGGCATGGCTTGGACTTCTAGATCTGTCTGGTTGACCTCTGATTAATCTCAAGATTGCCTCATTTCCTTCCTTGGCCAAAGAACTCTGGTTTGGAGAAAGCAGCCTCTCCTGGGACACAGACACTCCTTTTCCTAGTGAGTCACAGCCTCCAGACCCACTGTGGACGGCTTGCCTCCAAGCAAGAATCCTCCTGCTCCTGCTTTGTCCAGTGCACACCTCTGCCGGTGGCCCTGCACTTCTTGTCCTCCTTTCTACAGCTTAACCTAGCTTACGTAGACCTGCTGTACTCCTTGAAATGGGATCTTGAGGATTCAGAGAACTGCTGGTCTTCAATCCTCAAAGCTTATTTAAAAAAAAAAAAAGGAAGGCACCGTCTCGTCTCAGTTGGGGTTACTATTGCTGTGATGAAACACCACGACCAAAAGCAACTTGGGGAGGAGAGGATTTATTTCACTCAGTTCCACAGAACAGCGTATTGTTAAAAGCAGTGAGGGTAAGAACTCACGCAGGGCGGGAACCTGGAGGCTGGAGCCGATGCCCGAAAGGGCGCTGCTCGCTGGCTCGCTCCTCTTGGCTTGCTCAGCCTGCCTTCTTACCGAACACAGGACCACCAGCCCAGAAATGTCACCACCCACGACCAACCCTCCCCCATCAATCACTAATTAAGAAAATGCCCCACAGGCTTGCCCACAACCCCATCTTATGGAGGCATTTTTTCATTGAGGTTCCCTGCTCTCAGGTGACTTTAGCTTGGGTCAAGTTGACATAAAAGTAGCCAGCACAGGCAACCACAGAGGGTAGTTTTCCTGCAACGTGCACGGGTCTCATGGATGCTGCACGTGTTGGCAGAGGTCTGACAAGTGGCTTGTAGGCATTGCATCCACCCCCAAGAGAAGGAACAAGGCAGGAGCTTGGTTGTGGGTGTTCCCCAGCCGCAGCCTCCTGAGCAGCTGGGATTAGGCTGCGGCTGCATGCCCTATTGAAGGGCTACACCTTTAGGCCAAGGGCCTGTATTTGGAATAGAGCTAACCCTGGGAAGAATGTCATTTCCTTGTCGCTATGACAAACTCTAGTGAGGATTAACACATAACAAATCCCTTTGTCATGGGCTGTGGCTTGTCCGGCTCCTCCCAGGCAGCGAACACAGAACGGGGGGGGGGGGGGGGGGGGGGTGGAGGGGACAGGGAGTGAGGCAGTCCTGAAAAACTAGTCTTGAAAGAAATTACCTCAAAATACCTCCTAGGGAAAAAGTAAGAACGTGTACCTATTTGTTCAAGGAAAAAGGAACAGAAATAGAAGGAAAAAAAAAAAAAAAAAGGCAGAGCCTAATGAGATTAGTTACCTGCCTGCGGGCAGGGACAGGACGGAAAGGATCAAGTGGATGAAGTGGGAACAGGACTTTTCTAAACAAAACCTTTTTTCTGCCCTGACATTAGGAGCCACTGCAAGATTAGAGTTTAAATGAAATAAAATGTGAAAGGATATGGAAAAGCCTAAAATCAAATAAAGAAGAAATAAACAACTTTTAAAAAGTATACCCTTTGACCCCCCACTTTATCACTTTATAGTAGTCAAAGTTTTATTAGGCATGAAACAATTAATTAAGATCACTTAATCTCTGTGATTTCCTTACGTGATTGGCGCTGTGGCCACTTCGACAAGGGCGGGGATTGATCACTGTGATTTAAAAGTGCTCGAAAGATCCCTAACAGCTGATGCGGGAGCTCAGCTCTGAGATCCTGTTGTATACTCAGCTCTGGGGCAGGCACAGGGAGTGAGCTAAGTGTTCCCCAGGTACCAGGAATCTGTGAGCTCAGTGACAAACATTTAACATCATAAGGTCCCACATAAGGGAAAGAATGATTCCTTTTATGACCCATAAATATGTAAGTGACATAAGGAAATTTCATGAATTTTGAATGCTCTTTGTGGGTTGGCTTCCTAGAAGATACGGAATTTTGAGATAATCCTTATTGGTAGGGTTCACACATAGGAAAAAAAGATGAGGGAAATCCGAACCACAGAATTCACTGAGGGCAAAGAGGGTGCTTGGACAGGGAGTGAAAATGGTTATGGTCTGTACAATACAGAAAAGTGTTCATACATAACTTAAGAGTTCCTAGTCTCATAGGAGGAAGTAGTCCACATGAGACTGGAAGAAAGTTATCAAGTTCCTGATTTAACATCTTAGCCCTTTGGTAGCTACATCTTGGTAAGGGTATTTTGCCTTGCCCCTTTCCAATGACCGGCTTAGTGATTACCAAGGAAAAGGCAGACACACAACATTATGTATGTACAGTTGAGAACATACTTTTGCATAAGGGAGAAGGAATATGGTCGCTCATTTGGTTGTTCAGTTTTCTCTTTCCTCCTTTGTGTCTGTGCTGAGATGCAGAAGTAGAAAGCAGGCCACTCCCTGTTTGCAAAGCTGGAAATGAAGCTCTCCATCTTGCTGTGTTTTTCTGCTGCCAACGTGCTGCAACTCCAGGTGTGTGAGGGAAAGTGTTAGGAGAAAACCCTTCACCTGCTCATTCCCTCCCAGCGGTGTTGGGCCTCAGCCGGTATAAACGGAGAAAGTGAGAAGAGAAAGCACTTTACCCTTGGAGCCTGGCAACACTGGGTCTAGCTAGACAGCAAGCTATAAGAAGTAAATCTAAATGCAGATAATTCCTATCAGACCATGGACTCACTGTATCCTACGTCTTAATCAGAATCAGTCCTGACGTAAGCCTGAAAAAAAACCTTTAAGTGCAAACAAAGGCAACATTCGGCCTTCAAGATGCTGTCCTCCATTTTCCCACCCCTTCCCTTTGGGAAAAATTAAAACAGAAAACAAACAACAAGAACAAAACAAATAAACCCTCATCTCCAAGAGGATAAGCCAGTGTCTGCCCCCTCCTGTTCTTTTCATCCCTGTCTGTGCGAAGCATTCATGCCAAGGTCTTGGTAGCAGCTCAGCCATGGGACTTGGGGGCTGCAGCTTTATCCAGGCTTCACTGGGAACATTCCTTTCCCCTTCCCCACCCAGCCAGTGTCAGAACCAGCCACAGGGGCCCAAAGAAGGTGGTAGATCCTCCCACGACGCCCCTGGGATAGCTCGATGTTTACATCCTGTCCTGGTGGTGTGTCTGTGTGTTTGTCATTACCCCAACCACAACTTTCCGGGTGCAGTAGCCAAATTTTGTTTTTCTCTTTCTCCTAGAGCAAGACACAGCTCTGATAATATTTGTACAATATTTGAGGAGTGGATAGTTTCCTTTAAAGCAATATTTTAAAACGTTTTTAAACTTCTACCCACACTAAGAAACACATTTTGTGTTATTTCATATTATCAACAGTTTGCATATGCACGAATGCAAACACACACACACACACATCTGTAACATAATTTTTAGGAAAGAATACTTACAATGTTAGACGTGCTCTGGTATTGTCTTTCCTTTTTTAAAAGGCTGCCTGTTGTGGGTTTAGAGATGTGTCTCAGTGGTAGAGCACTTGCCCAGCAGACATGGGAACCAAAGAGTGCTTCTCCACACCTGAAGGTATAAGACTCCTCCCTAAAGTGCAGGGATTCTATGTCACTGCTAAAGAGAGAACAGCTTTGCATCCAAACCTGATGAGATTAGGATTAAGCTACAAACAAATGAGGGCTCTGGCCAGGTCTGCTTTGCAGAATGTGAATTTGGTCTCATTAAGAGGAAGAAGTCCTTTCTGACAGTGGTAATGGCTTGCCTCATGGCCTGGATAAGATCTAGGCCCTAGGCCTACTTTTTGTATTTTTCCTCTTTGGTACCTTATTTTTTTTTTCCTTTACTCCTTGAACAGAACAGTCTACCTGCTGCCCCCAGCTCACCTTAAAGACCACTCTTCTCATGCTGTCCTGTTATGCAGTTCTTGTGTAGGTGACCATTTGCTCCCCTGACTACGTGGCTGGGTAAAGCCAGCCATCAGGAATCTCTGAGTGAATGAGAGGAGACTATGTAGCCACAGGGTCTGCAGGTCCCTGTTTCCTAGAGGGACCAGTGTGCCAGGGCCCAGCAAGGCAGGCCACTTGGGATGCAGGAGCTGCTCTGGGCCAAGGAGTAGAGACTAGAGTTAACAGTGAGTTCATAGAACTCAGCTATCCACACAATACAGTGATTAGACTTACTAGTTTAAGAAATTGAGAAAACAAAGCTAGACTTCAGAGATGGGGCACATACAGGGAGGCTCTTAGGCCTGGAATAGCAGGAGGTGATTAGACATTCAAAGGGAGAAAGGTGGGTGATAAGCAGCCCCTGGGAGTTAGCCCGCCCCTCTTGCTGTCTAGCATAGCCTCACCTTGAGAAAGAGTAAAAGCAACACAGGGGTAGGGAGGGTGTTCCCATCTTCCACCCAATATAGCAACATTCCAGCTATAAAGCCTTTTAGTCACTGTCAAAAATGACATCATAAAACATCATTGAGGGGCTGGAGATATGACTGAGCAGCTGAGAGCACTGGCTGCTGTTCCAGAGGACCCAGGTTCGATACCTAGCACCCACCTGGCAGCTCACAACTGTCTGTAACTCCAGTTCCAGTAGATCTGACACCTTCACAGACATACATACAGGCAAAACACCAATGCACATGAAATAAAAATAAATAATTTTAAAAAGCATGATTGATATATAAATCATGAAATTAAATTGTACAATGCCATGATTCTGCTTGTCCACTGGTAACAGTAACATCTTTTATAGAGAGAAGCAGCAGACAAGGTGGGCCCCGTTCTAGCCATTTGATAGGGGCAGGCACTCCACGTATGTGCGGAAAGGTGATAGGACGCCCCAACTAGGATGTGGCAGAGTCTAGCACACCAGGGTCTTTGTTCCTTCAGCCTTATCAAATACTCTCTGGGATAGCATTGCCCTATCAAAGGGACAACGCTGGACTGGAGAGGCCTCAGCGGTTAAGAGCGCTGACTGCTCTTCCAGAGGATTTGAAGTTCCCAGCCCCCACCTGGGGGCTCCCAGTTCTCTGTAACTCCAGTTGCCAGGGATCCGACGCAGTATGTATGTGGCGCACAGACATTCACGCAGGCAAAAACACTCATACACATGTTTTTAAAATCTCAAATGAGGGGTAAGAAATTAAAAACGAATTTTGAGACAGGGTGTTCTCCTGGAACTCCTCCTGCCTCTACCTCCCAGGACCATGCCGTGGTCCTGGAGATCAAACCTGAGGCTTTGTGCAAACCCAGCAAGCACTCAACCGCTGAGCTACATCCTCAACCCTGGTCATTTCATCTTTACACTGAATTTGAGGGGCTAGGTGAGGCTGCTGTCAGAGTACTTGCCTGTCCCACTGGTATAAAGACTCAGGCTCAATAACAGGGCACGCACACATACACGCACACACAGAGCAACTCTGTAAATTAAAACAAAAACAAAAGCTTAACTGTTTGCCTAGTACTGCTTTGTGTGTATTTGCGTGTATAGATAGGTAAAGAGAGAGAGAAAGTAGTTATAACCTGCAGTAGTTACAATTCTGCAGTAGGTTTCGGTCCTCAGAACTGGCATGAAAGAGGTCAGTGTCAGGCCCAGGAGTCGGCCGTTAAAGCAGTGATTAGATAGCAGGGTGGACCCTTCATGCACAGGATCAATACTCTTCTAAGAGTCTCCCAGAGAACTCTCTTGGTCTTCTGCCAGCAGAAAGAGGATGGATTCTATAAACCAGAAGACAGGCCTTCACTGGACGCAGACCTGTGGTCATCCTGATCTTGAACTTCCCAGCTTCCTGTGGGCAATGCATTTCTGTTGTTTACTGGCCATGGGTCTCATAGGCTAAGACACTAATGTGCTCATCTTTTGTCTGCCAAACACAGGAAGTGAGGATGGCCCATGTTCCTAAGTACATATGGCTTTCACTTCAGTGAGGTAGATTGGGATGAGCTTGGCCTGTGGAATAAAAAGGTCCTGAGCAGAGACTGGAGCTTTCTGGCCCAGGACTCTTCCAGCTTAGGAGGATCCAAGTCTCTCTTTTTTGAGACCTGAGTTCTCATACCTGCAGAATTCAGGTAGCTTCATAGTTGCTCAAGATTGAGAGTAGGCTGTGAAGCAGGTTAAGATTTCTGAGGAAGTTCCAATTTCATGAAGGATGGTACTCAGTGGGGGGAGGGGGCTCAAGGTGAAAAAAATCTAAGATTGCCTTTTGCTAAAGAGCCATGCATGGCTGCTTCGTTGTGTAAAAGGGAGTGGTGGTGATGACAAGCCAGGCTGGGCACAGTAGACTTTTTCCCCTTGTGAAGCAATGGAAAATAAGGCTGATGGATGGAAGGCCCAGTCATGGAAAGCCCTGGCTAGACAAAACCATCTGGACCATGTCCCATAGGCAATGGTAGAAAATAATGGCTTAGACTGTGTAGGCTGGTTCCAGTGGAGTATGGAGCCTGGAAAATAGCTGAAGGTGTCATTGGATGAGTGACTGGACAGGGGGACAGTGCAGTGAGGGCAGGAAAAACCAGAGGCTAGTCTGCGTGCCTCTCGTTCGTCTTCTCTTCCACCCCTGTGGCCCACATCAGCCCCACATCCTTTTACCATGTAAGTCAGTGTGTTGATGGCATTTAGAAAATGCTTAAACCATCACAATTTTGCCAGCAGGAGCTCCTTGGCAAACTCGGGCTGTCTGCCTTTGAGTGGGTCATGAGCAGAGGAGGAGCAGGCCCACTCTTTCTTTAGTGAGACTCTACCTAATGGGAAGTGAGAGCCCTTGGCAGCACCTGACATCAGGTGCAGTGCAGCTGGCTGGGTGAGAAGGGAAGCTGACACCTCTGGGCTAGCTGAGGGCTGCTGCTTCCTCCACTGCAGGCTGAGGAAAGCAGCTTATCCTGCACCCTGCCAGACACTGACAGACTGACCAGTGGGGGGGGGGGGCAACTACAGTGAAGTATTTATGGGATGGCTGCAGCCATGACACCTCGCTGAGGAGGTAAGGCTGGTGATTCATAGTCCAGTCAAGCTGGGTTGAGTCTGGCCAACCTGGGGCCTTCCACCTTCTAATACATACCTCTTCGGTACATCCTGTATCGGTCTTCTTGACGTGCCCTGAGCTTCTGGGTTTGGCAAACCATCACTGTCTGTTCTCCGACTGCAGGGCACAAAGATGTCCACCTCAGTATTCTGCTGGACAGCTGGATAAGTACATGGGTCTGACCAACTAGAAACAGTGGTGGGGTGTGGGGCAGGAGGGAGAGTGGTAGAAAGCAACAGTCTGGGAGACACAGGCCAGTGGAAATGTACCTGGCGATTTCAGTGCAGACAGATCAGGTGAGCTTCTACAAGGAGACCGAGGAGAGAGATGACGAGGGCTGGCAAAGGAGACTACGATGGACTCAGATATGTGGAGAGCACACAGAAGTCACTGGAGACCATGTTAAAAAAAGAAAAAAGGAGCTTTGCTTAGGCTGGAAAGATAGCTTCATAGATAAAACGTTTGTCTTACAAATGTTAGGACCTGAGTTCAATTCCCAAAATGGTGTCAAAGGGGGGACATTTTAGAGTGTACTGCTAATCCAAGTTCTAGAGATATGTGCATCCCTGGGGTTCAGCTGAATCAGTGAATTTCAGGCCTGGGTATACACACACACACACACACACACACACACACACACACACACACACAGAGCTCCACCAATCACATTTTTTGTTTTGTTTTGTTTCTTAGAACAGGCTGGCCTTGAACTCAGAGATCTGCCTGCCTCTGCCTTCCCAAGTGCTAGGAATGTAGGTGTGCCCCACCACCCCCGGCTTCTGTCAATATTTCAATGATGGAACGTCTACAAAGCCTTGAGAAAGGGCTAATGTGTTTGGAGATGGAAGGTGGCATGGATCTCAGCAGGTGGAAAGGCAGGAAGGCAATGGGTAGGGACCACTATCTCAGGCAACGCGCAGCAGGAAAGAGCGGCAGCCAGAGCACAGGGTCACTTAGAGATGTGTAGAGGTGAAGCCCTGGATCCTGAATCTGCTGGGACAATAAGGGTGAGAGGTGCTAATAGACCCCCCCAATGCCCTGGGGCAGCTGGAGATGCTATTTTTGGATTTCACAACAATCTGTAGCTCCCTCATCCCTCAGCCTTATGTCAAATTCGCTAGCCTATACTAGCCCAGGATCCTGGGGACCCTGGTCTTCATTCCCAGGCAGAGGAAGATGTCAGGCAGCTGGATAGACCAAGAGCAGTGAGAGTGTTCTTAGCTCAAGATGGGACCCTGAGCACCAGACACTACTTCTTTCTCCTTCTGCACCCATTCCTCCCCTGCCCCATCCCAGGGCACCATTAGAGCTGCCAGCAGGGAAGTGCTCTCAGTGAGAGCCTCTGGGTGAGATGCCCAAGAGTGACAGGAAGTGAAAGTGGGTAACCACCAGGAGGAGGTGAGGGCAAGAGCTGGCTTCATCGTGAGCTATTTATTGGCAGCAAGATCCTTCAGCTAGCCTTTCTGAGTCAGTAACTACAGTCACAGTAACAACAACTCACAGTTGTTGGCAGCAGAACTGAGTCTCTTCTGAGGTTGGTTACCCACGCTGACCCCATAACAACTGCCACGCCAACAGCGGGCTCTGTGGAGGTGGGGATGTCAACAAGCAAGGTGGTGAAGGCAAGGGTGACCTCACTGGATAAGCAAACATACACCCCACATGGCTAAGGGAAAGAGGTGCTCATCAGCTGGGCTGTGGGAGGCTGTTTGGGAGAAGACAGGCTGGGAAGAGGGTGGAGGGAGGGAGAAAGAAACCCTGGTCTACAGAAGCGGGGCTAGTGGGAAGGGGAGAGAGACAGGCTTGTTCTGAAAGGACAGGTCCAGGCTGGAAGGGGAAGGCAGAGGCAAAGCTGCTTGGCTGGGAATAAGAATCAAAAGATTTCACCAGAACTGAGTTAGAGAGAAAGGCTGACTCTGGAAAGGAAGGTGTGGGTGGCCACATGTGGTCTCAGAGAGATCTGAAAAGACTGTCAGCCTTGACCTAAGTATTTTCTTGTGCGTGTTGGGTGGATGTCTAAGGTGGTACATTATCATATAAATAATAAAAACATTCACATAGCCTATGACCCAGCTAAAATAGTTGCACAAGGACAGACAGATGGACATAAACACACACACTTTATAGAAGAATATTATTATGCAGATAATCCAAGAAAATAATCAGAAAGATTGCAAAGCAATTTAAGATAGTAGTAACAGAACAAAGAACAAGTTACACACTCCCACGGCATGATTTAATTTGGTTAAAACTATATTATAGAAAATATAAATTTCTGTGTGTGTGTGTGTGTCAGAGAGACTGTTAATGGTGCTTATTTGGGAAGTTAGCTTAGAAGGCTGAGATTCTCAGGAGGTGCCCTTTTAACTTGGTTACCTTCTCTGTGGAGCTGTTTTCAAGACTGTAATATTTTTAATACAAAATTTGGATTTTCTCTTGCTGTCAATAACTTTACTTATTAGTCTGATAGATTTTGTCCTTGACCTTGGTACTGGGGATTGAGTTTAGGGCTCTGTGCATGTTAGGCAAGTGCTCTGCCACTGAACCATGCCCTTGCCTTCTTTAAAGAATAATAATTATTATTATTATGTGTAACTGATGTCTGTGTATGAGGATAACAGTGGGGCATCAGATCTCTTGAACTTAAGTTACAGGTAGTTGTGAGTGACCTGGTGTGGGTGCTGGGATTTGAACTCAGGACCTCTTCAAAAACAATATATGCTTCTAACCTCAAAGTCATCTCTCCAATTTCCTCAACCCCTGTTGTGGTAATTTTAAAAGTATATGCTAACAATGTGTATTCCCTAAATTATTATGGTGATATATCTAACCTGCTATCACAATCAATAAAAGACACAGACACCTGTTAGAGTTTAGATTTGCCTTATTTCACGTTGGGCTGGGTAGATAATTCCACCGACACGATTTCATTATTTCCCAGTCTCTATCATCTAGTTTAACCATTCCTATCTGGACTAGTCTCCATTCATAATCCTTTCCATGTCATTCTTGGAGTCCTTTCTCCTGGTCCACGTGGTGGTTCTTTTTCTATCCCATCTGCTTTCTCCTCTCTCCTCCTTGCCATGATCCTCTCTTGTCCCCAGAAGCCTGAGAACCTTGGCCGGTCCACCTTGCCCAGAGGTAGGCATTTTATTGGTCAGAGAGGCAAAGTTTACAAGGTCATTTGGGATAGTCAATGTCTGCAAGCAGACCTCAGGGGGGAAAGCAATTAACACTAGAATAGATAGCACCAGACTAACCCCCAACAATTCCCCTTTTCTGTCTAATTAAAAAGACCATTTTAAAAGATAATACAGAGTAAGAACAATTATGAAACAATTATAAAGACCAATAGGTAAGACATATATATAATGTCTAGTCTAAATGTATTTGGCAACCTTGAAGAAAATATTGTCTATCCTATGTAGGAGAGTTTCAAGTTTTGTAACTATATTATTTTCTATCATATCTTGAACTTATCAGCCTAATAATATCTATCAGGACCTTAAAACATTTTAACTCCTAAGCAACTAAGCTTAATTATATACCTATTAACTATTTAGTCATCAACCCCATCAGAGACTTGAGAAGGAATAAAATTAATTACCCAATTAAACAGTAAGCGCAGGCTAGCAGCTTCCAAAAATTAAAAAAATGACAGAGACAGTTTGCTGCCTGGACATCCTCTCAAAACTCTATAACATTGGGGCATCATCTTCAGCCTTCTGGCCCAGTATATATGACAAGCGTATTTGTGAAGCAGGAACTATTAAGGACTTGGCAGAGCTCAGCAATCAACTTGGCCTGCATTCAAGCTTGTCCATTTTAGGCAGAATTCTGTCTGTGGTAGAAATGAGGGCATTTCTTTGGCCCAGATGGCTTGCTTGCCACATTTGAAGCCATCTCCTTATGAAGGTTCTTCAATGCTCATATCTCCTTTGAGGTAGGCTGGGTGCTGCCGGGAGTTGACATGTCTTGTCAAAGAATCCTTAAAATAATAAAAACATTTTAAATGCCATATTCTGCAGATCTCTGAGGTTTTCAAGATCTTATCTATCCATTTTTACATAATATATCTATCTATAGAATCATATCTATCTGTTAAACCTCGGATGTATATTTTCTGACATGACCCTAACAACTAACAATGAACTTGCATTACCTAATATCCTAAACAGCTTGCAACAGTAGTTTAAAAAGTATTGGAAATAAACCTTGTATTATGAATTGTATGGGTATAATATCTCATACCAAAGTAAAAACATATGTGTGTATAACAAAGTAACCTTGAATTTATATCAATGTATCAAATTTTTGCAAATGTAACAAAATAACCTTATTTAAATATAGTGTCTCTAAGTTGAAGAGTAGATAAGATTTTTTTGTCTATATTTCTATATTCCCCCTTCTTTCTTTTCAACTCCTTTCTCCTTACCTAAGAAAGATAGCAAAAAGAAAAGGAAAAGAGAGAAAACTTCGTGTCTAAGCTCATTTTCCTTCTGAATAAGACCATTAGTAACTTATAACCAATGCCCCTAAGCTGGTAACAAACATTCATAACCCATTAGAACAAAAACAAAACAAAACAAACAACAACAACACAAGCCCATCCAATGACATTTAAGGGAAATGGGATGTCATTCTTCTTACGATTGCTTATTGCTGATTTGGAGGCATAGAATATCTTTTTAGGGGCCCAAATAAAACGGTTAGGCAACTAGCAATAACATTTGTGGTCCAGTCTTTAAATGTTGAAAAAACTTTAGGCTTAATATAAGTCCTGTTTGAAACGCTGCACCAATTGAGATCAGGAGCTTTTTTTGAAGCTGTTTTGGGATCAGGCTCTGATGAGGAACAGCAACTGAAGCAGTTGAGGCTGGAACATGCAGGCTGCTGAAACAGATGTGTCAGCATGTCAGCATCCTGGAGGACAAATCCTGTCAGGTCTGATCCAGAGGCTGTATCCGGTTCTTTGTTCTAAAAACATATCATTTCTCCACAAACATTATACAGTCCTAAAATTATAAATGTATGAGATGTGTAGGATGCAAAGATCAATTAATTTCTGCTCTTTCTATGAGAAGAAGAAAGACCTCTGTAAGCCTTTGTTCATGCCATATAAAGGGTGGTATGTAATAATAAGTCATGGGGATTTTGTAGCTAACAAGAATTTTGGCTATGCGTAGACATTTATGTCTCAGCCAGTCTTAGAGCTATTCCCATGTAGTGGGATCAGCTGTATGAGTTACCTGTTTGTTTTGTAGTTTGAAGTCATGTGATTTAATTTAGCAGTATCTCTTCTATGTAGTCTGTTCCATTTTGACCTCTCAAAGAGGATGTATAATATTACTATTAACAATGATCATACAATCATTTTTATATTGAAATCAAAGGCTGCATAGAACTAAATATCCTCCTCTGGGCTCTTGGGCGCCTGTTCTATTAGGTCGTGTCTGTACCTGTCTCCTGAGAGAAAGCCATGTATAAAGAGACAAGCCTGTTGCCCTAAGCAATAGAAAAGGCATTATGTTGTAAATAAACTTTATATAAACTCCTTTTTAATTTTAGTGCTCAAGCATACCCTAGGCTTTTTGATCTGTTTAGAGGTTTGGGCCTGGATTTTTATTTGCAGCTGCTTTTGTCTTGCCCCTTCTCCTATATGGAATGGGCGGTTATGCCTTTGTAGCCTTTGTGTTTGGGACTTTATTTTGATTAATAGAATATGCATTTTGGGCATAAACGCCTATTAGCACCAGTTTTCCCATGGGAACCCCACTTTCTAAGAGACTGGCTGGCCTTTTAGGGCAGTGTGACATTATCTCTCCTTACATAAACTTATGACTGACATGTATCTGTCTTTTATATCAGTAAGGACATTATTATCCATTATTAAGGAAAACGTACATGGTAACTTTAAGGAAAATGCATCATTTTGAATGCTGGACTGTTCAAGAATGTAACTGGGTACTGGCAGCAGGTGACTTTAAACTGACCATCCCCCCCCCCCAGCAGGAGCTTCTGGGAGAGCAGCTTTCTCTTATCAGCAGGGGGCTCCCACCCAGGAAAACTTAGACTGACCACTTCTGTTTTCTGCAGATGGGGCTGGGGCTCCCCACCCTGACTTGTATAAATCAGGCTGATGCAGAATTTAGAGATCTGCCTGTGTTATCATTGCACTGTTCAAATTTTTCATGTCAAATTCTTCAAAAATCTCATGTTTTAGCAATGTCAAACAACAAAAATATCCTCTCTATTCTACATTGTAGGCAAAACCAAAAACTTTTGAGCAAAAATCAAGCAAAGAAATAAAGAAACTCTGAGCCCTGGGCCAACTGTGCCATTTCAGGTTGCAACAGGGAGGCCCTGTCCATATTTTTTGGAATTTATTTTTTGCTAAAATGTATCAGCAGCCCCTTCCCAGAAAGAGCTGACAAGCATCTTGAAGCTAGGGAGCCTTGAACTCCAACTGCTAATTTTTATGGGAAAGAGTCCCCCCCCCCATTTTTTCCTTTCTATTGCTTGTAACTAATTTTTCTACCTTTTACTTTTTCCCTGAACTTTCTTAGAGAGGGCATGGAGAAGTGCGATCACCATTAGACACATTGTAACATGTGTCCATGACAACAACAACCAAAACAAAGAAGCACCCTCTGCCATGGTGCTTCTTTATTTTATTTCAGGCGCAGCTCTAGACCTAGCTCTGTCTAGCCTAATTTCAATCCTGTAGCTGTGCTTTTAGGCTCTGAAATGGGAATCCTTTGAGGTAATAATTAAATTGTCCCCAAGAATAGTTACTTTGGGAAAATAAAAGTGAGGAGACTCTGAGACTGGCGGATGAGCCCAACTACAGGTTCATTTAATTCTAAAACATAGCAAATGTAGTCTCTATAACAATCTATGGCTGGGCAGGGTAACACATGCAAGTGCTCCTGGTATTTGGGAGGCAGAAACAGAAGGGTCACAGGTTCAAGGCCACCCTGGACTACTAACAAAATTTTGTTTCAAAAACAAACAAATGGAGCTAAAAGATACAGCTCAATTAGCAGAGGGGTTGCCTGGCACCCATGAAGCTCTGCCCTCATGGGATAGGGTGCCATTTACCCGTAAACCTACTACTGAGGAGGTAGAGGCAAATGAAGGCAGAGTTCTAGCACATCCTTGGCCATGGGGTCTGAAGGGACCCTGAAATTCATGTGACTTCGTTCCAAAAACAAGCAAAAACTAAATAAAATCTGGAGACACTCAAATCCAATCAATATGCAAATGAGCCCTTCCCAGATGCCAGATACAGCGGCAGACTTTACTTACAGCTTTGTAACCTATCTCCACTTTACAAACCAGGAATGGAAGGCACACAGGGGTGAAGCAACTTGCTCAAAGTCGCAGCAGGCAAATAAGTGGCAAAGACCTCAAAACCTAATGTGGGAATACAATAGCAGGAACTCAGGAAAACAGGACGTAATATAGGAAAAAAAGTGGTGGCTTTCAGCTTCTGACTGAAAAAGAATATGTAAACACACTGTTTCTAAACTTACCAGTTACCAAGAATCATTTTTCTTGTAATTGCTTCCCAAACTGCCACACTCATCCAAAAATCCCATGGGGAGCTTGTTGGGTGTTCTGGGGGTCAGGACTGCTGCACGGTGGCAGAGAGCACTCTTAGTGTGCACAAGCACCGGGACCAATCCCATCACTCCCCCTCCAGAAATGCAGTCTGGTTCTGGAGGTCTGGGGTGGGGACTTGGCAAGTTCCCTTTGCAGACCTATGACAATTATTTAAGGAAGCAAGTTCTAGGTTGAGGACAAGAACTTTACTGGAAATAGACTTCTCCAATGAAAATGAAGAAGTAACGTTTTGTTCGTAACTTGAGTTTCCCCCAATAGCTGAAATCTCTTCTCATTCTGTCTCTTTCCCTCAACCCTGTTTCTCTTTTCCTCTTTCCTTTACCCCTTCCCTCTTTTAGGGATCTAAACAACCCAGGGTTTTCTACCATGTTAGGTAAGTGCAGTACCATGGAGTAACATCTCTGGCCCTTGTTCTTTTGGTACATGGTCTCACTGTGTAGCACAGCATGGTATTGAACTAGCAAAGCACCCCAGATTGACCTCGATCTCCTAATCCTCCTGCCTTTACGTCCTGAGAACTGGAATTACATATGTGCACCAAAATCCCCAGCCTGAAGCACCTCTTGGGCCCCCAAACACTTAACATTAGAGACTAGTAAAGCTGTGATAAAATTCCCCTCACCCATCTCTAAGACTGACATTCTTTTACCCATTGAGCCCTCTTGGTGGGGCTGTTCTTAGCCCTCCTGGTGAAGAGATCAAAGGAATGAGTGATCCTGACTTGACTGGAGTGGACAGTAGTAAAGGGGTGCCTTGCAGGGGTAGGATGGCCTGGGGGACAAGTGGCTTTGCATAATCTCTCATGTTCTGGAAATGTTTGCTGAGTGAATGATAGATCCCTGTGTACTGTAGGCTCGGTGTGTGGGTCCGGTCCAGAGGCGGCAGGCCTAGCCGGGGCAGAGTGTGAACAAGCGTAGAATGTTGACTTTACTGGCTCCACTGTTGTGCTTCAACTGCAAGGAAGGAGCTTGTGTTTTGTAAGGACACAGGTTGGTCAACCTTCTGGTTGGAGATCCACAGCAGGTTATTTGGTGAATGATTAAAGCGCTAGGGGAAGCCATGCTGAGCCCAAACTGCCTCTCTCCTTGTGGATATGACTGTGAATGATTCATGTCCGGCCGCCCCTCACTTTCTCAGGCTAAAACCATATGTCCTGGGGCATGGGGACAATGAGCAGGATCTCCATTACAGGGGTTCCGGTAATCCTCTCACCTCGGTTGAAGAGCTGAGGAAACAGAGCATTAAGGAAGATAGGGAGTCTCAGTATGAGTCTCCTCAGTGACTTCTGAAGTCTGAGGTCCTTCTGAAGATGTTATCTGAGAATGCTGTGTGGTCCTGAGGCTGGCTCAGAGAGCCAGGACATCTGGACCATTTCAGGATGTCAAAGAGCTGTGCTCCTTTTTCCACTGTCTAGATCCTCTGCCACATCACACCCACATGTGTGAACATAAGCCAGGGGGAAGCAACCACATGATGAGCAGGCAGGAAGGAGACACATAAAGTGTGGAGTGGGCAGGGGCCGACTCCGGTGTTGACAGTGAAATGGACCACTAGTTTCCCTGGTCCAGCTCTCTATGCCTCAGAATGCTGGCCTGAGAGCTAGCCCAACTGTGCTCTTCACATCAAAGACTGGATGGCTGGGTATTTAAAAGCACTTCAGATTCCAAGTTCCTCTGCATCTACTGTGGACAGAGTTGTAGACACTGTCTGGTCTGTGCAGTAGGGCGTAGGGAAATATGAACTTGTTTGGAGTCAGAGACGTCAGCAGCATCCAAAGCAGATGGGAAAGTGGTGGGGACTGGGCTTTCTTTCTTTTTAATGATTTATTTTTATTTTATGTACACTGGTGTCCTGCCTGCATGTGTGGTTGTGTGAGATCCCTTGGAACCAGAGTTACAGACAGCTGTGAGCGGCCATATGGGTGTTGGGAATTGAACCCAGGTCCTTCAGAAAGGCCAGTGCTCTTAACTGATAAGCCGTCTTTCCAGCCCTAAACTCTATTCTTGAATCATTATTTTTCTTGATATTTGTTTTTAGAAATGGGCTTGCCGTGTATAGCAGGCTGGTTTAGAACTCACGATTTTCCTGTTTCTACATTCCTAGTGATTACTGGTGGTTCTGTCTCTCTCGTGTGTTCCTATATGAAAGCCAGAGGAGGACATCAGCCATCCTCCTCTACTATCCTCCACCTTACTACCCGCAGAAGGGCCTCTCATTTAACTGGAAACTTGCAGTTTAGGTTAGGTTGGCTGGCCAGGGAGCTCTAGCGACCCCTCTTCTGTCCCGTTCCCCCACTGCTAGGATTATAGACACATATGGGCATGCCTGGCTCTTTACATGGGTGTTGGTGATTCAAACTCAGATCCTTAGGCTTGCATGGCAAGTGTCCTTATCCCCTGAGCTATCATCCTAGACTCCCTGACCCACAGGAGGGTTTTTGCCTTACAAGACAGGGGTTCTTTTCCAGGAAGACTTAAAGGGAACGGGGTTTTCAGCAACTCCAAGGCAAGGTCAAGGCACAGCTCCGATCGGGAGTGAGCATGTGCACTGGTTCCCTGTCTCTTCTTACTCAGGGAAACTGGGGCCAGTCTTGGAGCTAGGTCTAGGAGTGCCCTTTTCTGTTCCAGTAGGGCTTGAGAAGGCTGAAAATACACGGCTGTACGTGCCAGAGTCAAGTAGGAGAAATCAATGTGTCAAGTGCAAATAAGAGTTAACACCCAAATCTACCTGACTTGCCCTTGGGCTTCCTGGAATTCTGGGGTGGGTGTAGGGGACTACTTTGTGCTCTGTGCCTCAGTTCCTTTGTAAAGTAAGATGAAAGTACAGTGTTTTACAGTGTTTTACATGGGGTATGTGCAGAGGACAGGAAACAGAGCCTGGCATAGAGTAAACATGTAATCACCGTGCAGATTCTATAATTCTCTCATTGATCTGGGGACAGGAAAGTGACTGTAGAGGAGGTGGGTTTCCCTTCAAGTCCTATGGGTGGCCTCTACAACTGCCATTGTTCCTGGTCTGGCTGCACAGTGAATGCCCCCATGTCCTCTTGTGTTTCCTTTCTTCCCAACAGACTTTTCCCAAGATGTACACGCATGTACACTGAATGGTAACCGCAGATGCATTTCCTTGACGGTCAGTCTGAGCTCAGAATGTGCACGTGTGGTATTGTCTCCTTTTGTCTATAATTCTGTAGGCTCAAAGGGCTTGTGGCACAGAGCGTAGTCAGACAGGGTGTTTTGTTCTGACCTCTGAGAGTGAAGTTAGGTGAGGGGTCTCAGATTCATGGCTTAGTGGCAGTGTGGGCAGTGTACTGAGGTTTGGCTTAGCAGTAGGTTCTTACCTAGCATGCAAGTCCTGGGTTCTATGTCCAGTACTGCAAATAAGTAAATGCATAAATAAATTAAAGCCAAAGTACTATAAGGGGCTGGAGACATGGCTGAGGAGATAAGAGTTCATACTGCTCTTACAGAGGACCTGAATTTGATTCCCAGTACTCTTATTGGGCAAATTACAACTGCCTCTAACTTCAGTTCTAGGGGTATTTGGTACTTCTAGCCTCCACAGGCTCCTGCATTCAAGTGCATGTGCCCACCCACATATACAGATTTAAAAATATAAAGTATTAAAAAAAACCTCTATGAACCATCAGAGTTCAGGCCTGGACATTCACATGCCATGTATCACACGGTTGCCTCTACCCCTCTGGCAGAAGCTGATTTGCTTGGTCTCTCTTCTATAGCAAGAAGTTTAAAAGAACGTGGCTCTGATGGCTAGAGAAGGGAGAGCAGGGAGGGGGCTCTGCCCTCAGCCAGTTGTCAAGTAAAGAGAAAGTGTTTGGATATGCTAGATGCCCTTTAGAGTAGCCTTACACCGTCTGATCACTTATTCCTTCCAACAGCCCTGTGAAGTAGGGACATCTTTTCTCTTTAAAAAAGAGGTAACCAGGTGAAGAATGTATTTGCACTAGGTCATGAGACTAGTGGACTGCAGGGCAAGCAGTCTGGCTTCAGATTGCCTTTAACTACTTATTAATCTCTAGGCTCCCTAAGACCCAAGAACATGTTTGTAGCAAGGCCTCCATTCTAACATAGATTACATGCCCTAGGCTCTCAACTACTTTCCCTAGCATTAAGAGAATATTGGAACCAAGGTCATTTGTATAGTGGCTGGGGTTCCTCACATGCTGCTCTAGTTTCATTCTTGTGCTGTAACAGAACACTGACAGGAAGCAGGTTAGGGAAGCCAGGGTTTATTTTAGCTTCAACTCCACGTTACAACCATCACTGTGGGGAAAGCAAAGGTGACAGGAACTTGAACTAGACACGTTGCATCCATGTGAAAGCGTGCACGCTTAGTGCTGGGCTAGCTTGCTCCACTTTCTAACATTTACTTTTATTTGATGTGTATGACTGTTAGCCTGAATATTATGGCTGTGCACCACGCACACACCTAGTACACGCAGAGGTAAAAAGAGAGTGTCAGATCCCCTGGAACTGGAGTTATAGACAATTGTGAACCTTTGTGTGGGTGCTGAGAATCGAACTGGGTCCTCTGAAAGAATGAGTGCTTGTAACACCTGAGTCATCTCTCCAGCCCCTTATCTATTCTTGTATAGTCTAGGGATCCAAACTAGGTATGCTAATTTTATGTCAACTTGACACTGCATATAATACTCTGAGAGAAGGTAACCCCAACTGAGAAAATGTCTCTGTAAGATCAGGCTGTAGGCAACCTGCATAACCTTATTTACTTAGGTTTTTCGAGACAGGGTTTCTCTGTGTAGCCTTGGCTGTCCTGGACTCGCTTTGTAGACAATGCTGGCCTCAAACGCACAGCAATCCACCTGCCTATGCTTTTAGTCCTGGAAGTGTGCCAGCATGTCCTGCAGAACATTTAATTTAGAGATTGATGGGGGAGGGAGGGCCCACCCCACCCCATTGTGGGTGGTGCCATCCCTGGGCTGGTGGTCCTGCGCTCTATAGGAAAGCAGGCTGAGCAAGTCACAAGGAGCAAGCCAGTAAGCACTTCTCCAGGTTCCTGTCCTTGTTTGAGTTCCTGTCCTGACTTCCTTCAATGATGAAAAACGATGTGGAAGTATACAACAAATAAGCCCTTTCCTCCCCAACTTCCTTTTTGGTCATGGTGCTTCATCATAGTAACAGAGACCATAACTGTGATACCAGGGAACAGTGCTACATGTTTTCCGGCTTTGGCTTTCCACTTCAATTAAGGCAGTCCTCTACAGACATGCCCACAGGCCAACCTGATCCAGACAACCCCTCAGCAAGACTCTCTTCCCAGGGGATTCTACGTTGCATCAAGTTAAGTATTAAAACTAGTAGCCCAGTGTAGTGGCGCACACCTTTAATCCCAGCACTTGGAAGGCAGAGGCAGGCAGATCTCTATGAGTTCAAGGCCAGCCTGATCTACACAGTGAGTTCCAGGTCAGCCAGAGCTACATAGTTGAGACCCGTCTCAAAACAAACAAGCCAAGAACAACAACAAAAAACCCCCCAAAGCAAACAAGAAACAAACCAAAGCAAACTAAAAAACCCCAACCATCACATGATCTCTCCTTTCCTATTTCAAAGACACTAGCTTCTCTCCAGAGACAAGAGAAATCTGTGTTTGCCTGAAAATACATCTGTACCAACCAACATAAGGCTGCGGATGAGAATACTGCACCCTTCTCTTTGAGCCACAGCCACTCCTTCACATCTTGCAGATCTGCCTCTGGAGTCTGCTCTTGTACCCTGATGGACCTTAATCACCATGGCTACCTTACCTTGGTCGTCTTAATCTCAAGAGGCAAAAGCATGACCATGGACAGACGTAGCAAAACACATCAAAACCAGGGGGAAAGTCATGAGCAATTTCCTCACAAATAATTACTTTGAAAATGGTTTTTGTTTTTTTTTTTTTCTGGCAGAACACTAATAGCCCTTAACAAACCACTCCGTTTATCCAATGTTTTATAACCTTGGAGTGCAGTAAGGGCAGAGTGTCGCATTTGAAGGTGCCAGAATTACACTCCAGGGTCAGTGACCTGGAACATGAACTTTGTTTTCCAGCCATGACCTTGGGGTCAACAAACCTGTATAACCTATACGATTCTGATTCTACCAGATTATAGGGTACAGGACACTCCGATGAAGTTATAATTTATGACATCTTTGTTTCTGCTATTCAGTGCCCGACCTTTGGAGATGATAAAGCTGTAGGGAGGGTTTTAGGGCACTCTAAACCAGGTATTCCTAGCTGGAATACTTAACTCTCACTATAGCTCTCTTGATTTTACTCAAGGAGTGGTGACGGGTTAGTTCGGAGCTTAGGCAATAAAACGAAAAGCCAAATGCTCAGAACTAATCTAATATCAGAATCACATCGTATAGCATGTAGGGGACCAGGAAGCAATCTTTATTTCAAAAGGATGGGGAAACTTTCAGGATGCAAAGAGGACATCCTCTCCCAGTTTCCTACGATCTAAAACAGGCGTAGTTAAAAAAAGAAAAATGAACATTTCCTGAAGATCTGTTGAGTTCCAGTCACATGCTTATATCTTAGCTAGTATGAGTCTCCTTACTCGGTAAGAACTTGGAACCAGAATACCTGAATTAGGACTGCCTGTCGCCACAAGCCCCGATGAGTAGACAGGAAATGCATCTTTGTTGTGCTTTACACACAATCCTAACCCGTCCTCCGACCGGTCTCCTCTCACACAGCTAGTATTTCGCGTTCCTGAGCACTCGGACTGAGAGACCTAGGGTTTGTTCAAGGTGACACACTGCAGCAAGTTAGGAGCAAGAGCTCGAATCCGAAGCGGCATCCTCGCCGCTGCGCCACAGCCGGGGCTCCGAAAACGCAGGTCCGCCGCGGGGAAACTAATGACCCGTGGCTCTCCCTGAGCGCAGTGCCGCCAACTGCGAGCGCAGGCCCGTCCTCGTGACTCCTGAATCTTCCCACTTTCACCGAAGTGCGTGACTGCGGGAGCGGGGTGGCCACGTGAGAGCCCTCCACCCCCTCCGGGTGGAGACCGCGTCCGGCCAAGGGCAAGTCCCAGCACACGCGCTCTTCCGCGTCGCCACGGAGCCCACCCGGGCCCGCGTGGGGGAAGCTCGGGACGACCTTGGCTGCGGCCCCCGAGTCCCCGCGTGACGACCTGCGGGGCTGGACGAGACTTCCCCACAGTCCCCGCCCGCTGCCACCCAGCGTGGCCAGCGCAGACAGGACAACCGGGGCGAGGCTGCAGGGAGGAGGCCGGCCAGTCCCACGTGGACCAGCTCCCCGCCGGAGGCGGGGCCTCCGGGGCGTTCGGGCCAATCAGCGTCGCCGCCCCGCTCACCAGGCTAGGCGCGCCCGACCAGCCTGTGGCTGCGTCACGTCGGGGGCGGGGCTTCGGGCGGGCGCGAGGCTCGGCGGGTCACGTGGGGCGCGGAGCTGCCTATAAATAGGAGCCGGCGGCGTGCTCGCTTGATGATGGCCGCCGGCGTGCGCTGCGAGTCTCCTTCTCCCCGCTGCTGAGGCGCCCGCGGCTGCTTTCCGAGTGGGTGGCGAGCCCCGTCCGGGCTGTGCCGGGTGCTGCCGTCCCGGACCGTGCGTCCGTGGCCCCAGCCTGCCTCAGCCCCGTTCTCCCGGTCCCTGCTCAACCCTCGGTTTCCTTCGGTGAGTGGCGGCGCGGCACCCTTGCAAAGGTTCTTTCTTCTCTGGAGCGGGCCCCGGGGGCGAGGGGAGCCGGCGGACGGGTGCGGGACCCCGCTGCCTTGCCGCCCGCCGCACCCTTCCGCGGGCCTTTTCGGCGGTCCTCGGCCGGCGCGCGCGCGCGGGAATGGCCTTTTCCGGTCTTCCACGGAGGGCGCGCGCGGGCCGGCGGCCGGAGACTGAACTGGACGCGCGGGGCGGGGCGGGACGGTGCTGGTGGGGGGTTGCACGGAGATGGCCATGTGCCCCACCTCGTACAGCCTTTTGGGGACTCAGGGCAAGAGTGGCGGGCGGTGGACACTGGGGTGTCCCAGGCTGCGTCCTTCCCAGGGATGCGCCGCTATTGTTATTTTCTCCCACTTGGTCCCTTCAGGATGAACTTGCGTCCTTTCTCTAATCCGCCATGGAATTCTGCTCCGCGCTTTTAGCCCTCCAGAGCCAAAGAAACCTCAGACAACAGACACCCAAACGCAGCGTATAGCAGTAACTCCCCCAACTCGGTTTCTGTGCCGTAGTTTACAGTATTTAATTTTATATAATATATACTATTTATTGTAGCATTTTGATACCTCATTCCGTTTACACATCGTGAAAGCCGCTCAGTAATTGTCCTTATTAATTAAAGAACCACTACACTGGAGAATGGCATCTACTCTGGCACCAATTACTAGTACTCTCGCTGCTGTTACTGCTCCCGCTCCATCGATGAGTGATAATCTATGGATGCTCATCCTGGGCTTCATCATTGCATTTGTCTTGGCGTTCTCCGTGGGAGCCAATGATGTAGCAAATTCGTTTGGTACGGCAGTAGGCTCAGGTGTAGTGACTCTGAAGCAAGCCTGCATCCTAGCTAGCATCTTCGAAACTGTGGGCTCCGCCTTGCTGGGGGCCAAAGTGAGCGAAACCATCCGTAAGGGCTTGATAGACGTGAAGATGTACAACTCGACTCAAGACCTGCTCATGGCCGGTTCTGTCAGTGCTATGTTTGGTAAGTTCATGCTATACTGCCTGTTCTCTGCAATACTAGAGCCACTTTTTATCATGGGGTGGTTCCTTTTTTTTTTTTTTCCTTCGGTCCTGAACCTTTTCTGCCAGTTTTCGTGAGAATTCCCTGCTTACATAATGGAGTTTTGCCATTTACCTAACAAAATTATTTGGTTGATTCTGTTTCAGGTTCTGCTGTGTGGCAGCTAGTAGCTTCGTTTTTGAAGCTCCCCATTTCTGGGACCCACTGTATTGTCGGCGCAACCATTGGTTTCTCTCTCGTGGCAAAGGGGCAGGAGGGTGTCAAGTGGTCTGAACTGATAAAAATTGGTACGTTTAATTCTGGATGGTTTAGGTTTTATTTTTGACACGTTTTATAATACTGTGTAAGGGGAGTGAGGACATGGTATGGAGTAGAGGGGCAGATTTAAGAATATATCAGAAATGTAATACCTAACATTTCAGGAGCATGGTTCCTAAGTTTCATTACTTGACAGTTTACTTTGTGTTCTGTTTCAGTGATGTCTTGGTTCGTCTCTCCGCTGCTTTCTGGTATTATGTCTGGAATTTTATTCTTCCTTGTTCGTGCATTCATCCTTCGTAAGGTAACCTTTCTACTCTGTGACCTTTCATGAATCATATTCAGTCTTGTTCAACCTCAGTGGTATTCTTTCAGATGTGACTGGTATGTAAGTATGTGGCTTTGGGAAGTTAAAAGTTTCTTTGTTACGTACCTCCTGTATATTGTGGAGTTCTGTGAAAGAAGCAAGTTTTTAATGCCCCAGAGGGCATTCAGGAAGGAAAAACTGGGTAGTTCTCTGGGCTGCCAAGAAATAAAGAGACTGGGAGTGAAAAATAAGGACATTTGTTTAAGATGGCTTTGTCTAGCCATGTACAGGCTACTACTTTATCTAAACCACCATTACATTCAGGACAGTTGGAATTGTAATTTTTGAGTTCAACTAGTCACAAAATCCTTTCTAAATTGCCACTTAAGTGGGTCTCTCCCATGCTGATTGTCAACTACATATAAGCTAGATGAGGCCCCTACTTGTAGGTACTCTGCTTTCTCAGGTAAAGAGTGGCTAGAGGTGGGCTGTTAGGTGGTTGGTGGGTTGTTTGTTTTGGTTTTCTTTTTGCTTAAAATAAATCAGGTAGCCATTGAATTTCCTGACCATTTGAAAATCCCTTTTGAGAGACCTAGTGGCATTTCTTTTATCATGGAGTCTGATCCTGGCTCCACAAAAAATGTAGACAATAGGGATTATGTTGGCACTGGACTGAATTACAGTAAGAATAAATGAATTTTTCTCAGGAGACAAGTTGTCCTGTTTTCTAGGGTGAATGGCTCTTAATAGTCCTTTGTTAAGTTCTTTTAAAATTTCTGTAAACTGTAGAAATCTGAGTGAGGGAAGATAGGTACCTTATCTTAATAGAAGGAGAGTGTTTAGACTCCCTACTTCTTGATCTAGTTCTCAGAGTCTCTGAGGAACAATTTATGTCTTTCTCAATAGAAATCCTTCCCTGGCTCCTTCCTGATTCACTGTACTCACTATTATGTGTCTGGCAGAACATGTTTAACGTGTTGAGCATTAGAAATATCTCTAGCTTGGGACAGTGTGACTGAGGAAACAGTTCATTGGTGCCCAACTTCTAGATTGGGTATTCAAATTTCATCTAGCAAGCAGGTATGATCAGCATTCTCCCCATCCCCCTAACTTTAGTATATGCTAATTTGATTCCCAGCAGTACTCAGGAATCAGTTTTAAGTGCTTCAGTTAGAGCCACGTATCTCTCGACATACCAGAATAATTAATAGGATGCTATTTGGATTCCTGTTTTATATAAAGGTTTATGCTAGCCCCTTTGATTATTGGAAAATAGATTGTTCTGATTTTGGAGAGCTTCCACTTATCTGATCTCCAGAAAACTGACTGGTGCTCATTCCTGGAGAGGGGAACAGAGGTGGAAAAAGGAATCTCTCAATGCCCAGAACCTTTTTTTGCATATGGATGCCAAGTATCTTTACTTTCACAGGGTTACTGGGAGTTCAAGGTAGATATGTTAATGAATTATTCTTGTTTATAGTCTCATGTAGTCCAGGCTAGTCTTAAACTTCTGATCCTCCTGCATTTACCTTCCATGTTCTTCGATTACTGGTGCATGCCCCCACTCCCGGCTTAACAAAGAGTATGGGATGGCTGTGGTCAAGAATGATTACTATAGTGCTGACTTTGAGGATCCACTCTCTGTCTCACCTGCTTACTAATCCCTCACTAACAGATGAGGGATTTTCCTGTCTCCATAAAACTGAGGTGTAGTCACATGATTTCCAACTAAGGCTTTCACTTCTTTGTCTCATTCCTTCCTATATTGGGCCCAAAATAGTTCCTAGAACTCTGTTGACCTGACTGAGACCTAGTGCATATTTATCACTATGTAAAAGACAGGGAGTTCACATGATGAGAAAAATCATCTTATAAAAAGGTCACTAGCCTTGTTACAAAGAACTGGGGGGGAGAGACCTTAATTTATCATTTTCCTTGACTCTTACAAAGTTATAAAGTTTTGGGTTTTGTCTTTAAACCACTGAGTCTGTATTTTATAGTGTATTAAGACAAGTCATTCCCTACCCTATCCCAAGCAATATACTTTTTTAAATTGTATTGTTATTTTGTCACTAAGTCTCGGTAGCCTCAGTTGACCTTGAGCCAGGGGTCTTCTGCGTCAGCAGTGCAGTGCTGGTGTTCTGGTGCACAGCGCCAGGCTCACAGTGGCCCAGCTGTGCTGCTGCTTACTTCAAGGCATATGTAATCTGGCCCTAAGGGGGAAATGTGTAGAGACTACTTTCTACGTGATGAGTCCGTTACTAAATAGCCTTTGAAAATTTGATAATAGAGTCCTTACCTAAAGCCTATAGAATAATCTTGAAACCCTGGACTAGCTTGTCTACCTCAGGCTCTCTTGTCTGCCTTTAGGTGTGGCCTGCAGCTGTTTAGTTATTCAGGGTGAGTCATGGGTTCTGTAAGTTTCTAATCTGGCATCTCACTTTTACTCTCCTCCTAAACAATGGGTAAAGCTTAAAATTAAGTATTTTTCAGTGAGAGTCTGTATGGATTTGAAAAGATATCCATTATGAGGAGCTTTGTGCATTTTCTTTAACTGCACTGATTTTTAAGCCACCGCTCTCCAAAGTCTTGATGATTGTCAGAAACTTACACTCCCACTTCCCTCTTTCTTAACCTCTGTCTCACCCTTAAGGTTTTTCAACTGGAATTGTGACAAGTGTAGCATTAAACTTTTGTGTTGAAGGTTTGCTATATTCTCATTCTTTTTAAGTGTTTGGCTTGGAATTTTTCCTAAGGAATTGTCTATAGTACATACTTATTATAATGGGAACTGTTTTCATTTTCAGTCACAATGGCCTTTGGTGATTCTTAAACTCCTCACAGCTTTGCCTTGGATCTTACTTACTCATACTTCTGCCCACTCCACGCCTCCCCTCAGTGGACAAGTGTCTTGCACTTTCCACACTCTGAGACATTCATATGTCAGCCTTACTGATCTCACTCCATACTTCAATTAAAATGTTTCTCTCCCATCAACATCCTCTTACCTGTTTTTCCCCCTCTAACACATTTGTCCACCCAATATGTTATTATGTAGTAGAATATGACACTCAGTTCTATGAAAATGGGGAGTTTGTCTGGTTCCTCTTCTATTTCAGGGCCGTGAACAGTTCTTGACAGTCACTTGGCAGAGTGGATGACTAGTTTCACAATTGGTTTAACTTTGCACTTTAGTAAAGTCTTACGCCATATTGATCAGATACATAGTTATGATAGTTGTGTAAAATCTTCACTCTTTTTAAGTTAAGGAGGCAGAACATCCAGAAGTCAGTATTTTAACCTGGCCTGTTTGTTTATCTTTTCAGTGCAGTGCATTGTGGGGCCTATGTTCAGACTACATTATAGATGGACTTTGGATAACCCAGAGGAACTGATTATTTGGGATCCTTGTTATTAAGAATAGGGAGGAAAAGTCACCTATGGAAAGAAGGTGGCATTAGCTTTCTTAGGGAGCAAATGTAGGACAAAGCCCAGTTGGCTTTGAAGAAATTATGGTGGGAGGCTGTTGTTAGCACCCTAATTCCCTAGCTTGTCTTGCCACAGGATGCTCTGGAAATAGATCCACATTTACAACTTTTAAGATACCGATTTTAATCTTTTACAGGCAGATCCAGTTCCTAATGGCTTACGTGCTTTACCAGTTTTTTATGCCTGCACAATTGGGATAAACCTCTTTTCCATTATGTATACTGGAGCACCGTGTAAGTACAAATCAAGATATTTAAATGTGAATTTAAGGTTATTTATAAAACTTTCATTAAATGCCCAATTTACCCCTTTTTGCTTTACAGGGCTGAAATCTCCTAGAAGGTGGCTGTCCTGCGCCCATTTCAGAAGGCTGCAGGCTAGTGTTTGCTGAGTTAACCTAGATAGGTTTTCAACCAAAGAGACCTGCTCAGATTCTAAATCACTACAGACCTTTCCTCCTTAGTCTTCACAGGATCCACTGATAATATGACCTTCTCCCCTCCTTTCTCGTATCTATGCTAAGAATGCTGGAAATGATACTGGCCTCAGCTACTTAAGAGTCATTAGTTAAGCCTGCTCTCCAATAATCGTCATTTAGGACTAGTTGTTGGCTGTCACCTTTCTTTCCTAATTGGAGCAATTTTGGTTTAAGTTTTCAGTTTGTACCCCTGAATTTACTTGAATGAGTAGAATTGGGATGTGTGTAATACATGCTCTGATTACACTTGGAAGAAGAATTTCTGCAGCTAACAGAAAACATTTGAGAGGAATGTAAAGGTTCTAGTGCTGATTGGTTTCATATCGGGACTAAGGGAAGTCAGAAATTCAGTTTGGCAGCTGAGAGATTGATAGTTTGGATGCTGTGAGGCAGAGCAGTACAGTTCTGGCATCTAGGCTCATTTGGCTTGCTGGTTTTACTTAGTCTGCTGACTAATCCATGGGAAGAAGAAAGATTGTGTGCTTCCCAGGGCACCTCATTTCTCTGTATGTAAACAGAAAGGACTAAAGCAGCAAAATTATTTATCCTTACATTATATGTGCTCTCAGCTTCCATTCTTAAAGGACTTAATGCTTGTGGCCTTTAAGTTGGTTCCACCTGTAACTCATGGATTGTGACCTGTTTATTATTGCCACTGAAGTGAAGTAGTCACTGAACAAAAGAAACCGGTATTTCTCACATTGTCATTCTTGAAGTGTCAGTAAAGAAACAGACTTTCTGACAGGACTGGCCTTGATGCAGGGCCTTTGGTACTTTTGTTCTGTCTTTACAGATCATTTGTATAAAACAACAACAAAAACCAGTCCTTTCATTTTCCCTTTGACTTGGAATATGGACAAATTTAAATTGCAGTAGACTGACTAAACATCAGATATTTCACTTTGTGAGCTATAACTCCCCAGTCACTGTTGAAAGTAAAACTTAAAATGAAAAGACCAGTAGTCACCACAGAACTTCAGGTCTGAAAGATCTCAGTTTATGTTTGATTCTTAAAGTCTAGTTCTTACTATTTTTTTGGTCTCTTTTACAGTGCTGGGGATTAAATCTAGAGCTTCCTGTAAGCTAGGCTGAGGCCCAACCCATCTTAAACAGTTTTGATGGAACAGTACTGTTTCCAGTTTCTAGGTGACTCAATATGCAGTAAGCAAAATCAAGTGAAACAAGCACAGGTGACTGAGCTGCTGTGGGAGGGACCTTCAGACAGTGGAGCCGTTAGTGTCTGCATTGTGAATTGCTCTCAGCTCGGGTGCAGCCAGCAGCCCCAGTTGCCAGTGGCAAGCTGGTTCTGACCAACCATGCCGATCCTGAGATCTTTGACCCAAGGGAAAAGTATTGGAGAACAAGTTTCTCTATGGCTTGTTAGTGAATTACCACCAAACTTGTGCTTTTTGAAAGACAACTGTTCAAACTAACTGTCTTCCCATAGTTAATAGCCCTGTTTTCTATTAGCTTCATGATGCTTTTGCAGAGAATCAATTTTCCCAAAGGCTGCCTGGTATAGTGAATGTGGTAACTGGGAACAAGTGTGTCAGCATGACACTGACTTGAGACACCTTCCTCTTTTGACATTAAAATTACTTGTAATTACTTGTAAGTGTAATATGTGGCAGTTAGAATGAGGAGCTGTGTGGACAAAGGGCTGCTTTGGTTGGTTTTCTAGCTACAGGTCCTCAGTGTAGTAATTCTTCATATCTGCAGAGCCAAGAACATGAAGAAGCTTTGTACCTGAGTCCAGCAAGTGTTTCAGTGGGGCCTGGTTGCTGTGGGTGTGAGATGGTCGTTGGGCTTTTCTCCATGGTCTATTTAGCCACTAGCTTAATGAAACCCTGGAGTGGCGGCAGCTGTCAAGGGTGACGGGCAGGCTTGGGGAAGCCCTCCTTCCCCTCAGGAGGGTTTACACGTTGTTGCAGGGGGCTGTTGCCCTGGGGTTTTCAAGATGCACCATTTTATCTCGTAGTGCTGGGCTTTGACAAACTTCCTCTGTGGGGTACCATCCTCATCTCGGTGGGATGTGCAGTTTTCTGTGCCCTTATCGTCTGGTTCTTTGTATGTCCCAGGATGAAGAGAAAAATTGAACGTAAGTAATACAGTTTAGTAGTTCTCTGCCTCTCCCTCCTCCACCCTTCCCTTCCCCTCCTCCCTCCCTCCTTCATCTATAAGAGTACATTATTTGGACAGACTGAGAACATAGGGGTTTTTAATGGACTAAGAGTGGCCCAAGACCTAGCCATTAAGAAGAATATGTGAATAAGGATGGGTACACAGTAGTTTTGATAGAGGAAGAATTTGCCTCAGCTGCCTTTGTATACTCAGATGTATGTGTGACAGTGCGTGTACACTGCATAATGCAGACACACGCATGTTCATTGTCCTTGTGCTAGAGCTGTAACACATGTAGAAATAAACAGTTTTAGATATATGGAAACTCTTAGGTCATTGAAGACCTAATTAATTAAATACCAAGTAAGTTTTGATTGGTACCAGTCTTTGTATCTTTCTTAGTGGTTTAGATAATCTAGCAGAATCCTGTTGTCTTTTCCGTGTGTGGAATGTTAGTTTGCGGATGCACAGCAGTGCGGGCATGCATAGACTGCAGTGGCGTCAGAAGAATGCTGCATCACTGCAGCTGAACTGAGGAGCCACCCAGAGCTCAGTGCTAGTCGGCTGTGCCGCATGCACAGAGGGAATGAGGCTTTCAGGACTCTGACCTCATTTTTGTCTCTGTCTGGGAAGAGAGACAAATTTTACTTTAATGCTATACTAGTGTGAGGTCTGAGCCAGTAGGTAAATGTCGAGCATTGGCCTGATGGGCAGAAATACTGCCTGCCTACCGGGTGTGAAAGTGTTTAGGCATGACTGTTACAACTCAGCTGTCTGTACTCTTGGTTTAAGAGTTGGGAGATTCCTTATAGAAGTCTTAACTCTTTAGTCAGCTGCCACCCCCAGCCTTGAGCTCCTTTCTATGACCAGGAGCTGGGGGGCAGGGTTTACGGTTGTAAGGTATAAACATAAAAATCAAGAAATGGACCAGAACCCTAAAATACTTGCTATCTGGCTATTCACAGCAGTTTGTCACCCCCCATTTCTCCCCAGTAGAAGGTATGTCACATGGCTGGCTTGTTCCCAAGGGAAAGATGAATTTCTGTAATGAAGAGAGCAGTGATGTTATCTTGAATTTTTGCTAGAATTTACTCCTATTTTGGGATGGGTTTTGGGGGTGGATAGAAAGGGATGTGGAACAAAGTAGTATAGTAAAATCAAACCAGAAATCCCCTTATTTTCTAGGAGAAATAAAGTCTAGTCCCTCTGAAAGTCCCTTAATGGAAAAGAAGAGCAATTTAAAAGAAGACCATGAAGAAACAAAGATGTCTCTTGGGGATGTTGAGAATGGGAATCCCTTGTCTGAGGTGGCGTGTGCCACTGGGCCACTTCGGGCTGTGGTGGAGGAGAGAACAGTGTCATTCAAACTTGGGGATCTGGAGGAAGCTCCAGAGCGAGAGCGGCTTCCCATGGACCTGAAGGAGGAGACCAGCATAGACAACACCATCAATGGTGAGTCGACCTTCTGGGGTTCCGTGATGTCCCACGGGGGGGTGGAAAGGCTGCTGTTCTGGACAGCCGTGCTTCACATTGAATGTTACCTTTTGGTTTTGGCTAGGTGCAGTGCAGTTGCCTAATGGGAACCTTGTTCAGTTCAATCAAACTGTCAGCAACCAGATCAACTCCAATGGCCACTATCAGTATCACACCGTGCACAAAGATTCTGGCTTGTACAAAGAGCTGCTCCATAAGTTACATCTGGCCAAGGTGGGAGACTGCATGGGAGACTCTGGGGACAAGCCCTTGAGGCGCAACAACAGCTACACTTCCTATACCATGGCAATATGTGGCATGCCCCTGGATTCATTCCGTGCCAAAGAAGGTGACCAGAAGGGAGACGAAATGGAGACGCTGACGTGGCCCAATGCAGATACCAAGAAGCGGATTCGGATGGACAGTTACACAAGTTACTGCAATGCTGTGTCTGACCTTCACTCCGAATCTGAGATGGACATGAATGTTAAGGCTGAGATGGGTCTGGGTGACAGAAAAGGAAGCAGCGGCTCCCTTGAAGAGTGGTATGACCAGGATAAGCCTGAAGTCTCTCTCCTCTTCCAGTTTCTACAGATTCTTACAGCCTGCTTTGGATCATTTGCCCATGGTGGCAATGACGTCAGGTCAGTCCACTTGACTTTTACTGTTACTGACTCTATTTTTGAGCAGTCTTACCCTCTTGTGTGTAGTGCTCTACCTCCTGGGGACACTGGGTAATCTAGACACGATGAGGTCATAGTTAACAAAGCGAAAAGGAAGTTTGTTTAGATTATGAGAATGTCTTTACCTTTATTTCTAGACAAGATAAGTTAAACACATGTGTCTCCTGGTGGGAACTGAGCTTTTGGTAAATTGTGACATCAATGATGAAAATTTAAAATCGTTGACTGCCCTGAGAATGGACTTGGGGTTATTAGCCCTTGCTTCTCTGGCCTGTGAACCTCACTGGGGCCTGAGACTTGCTTTAAGCTATGCGTGGGAGGAGAAAGGCCACCAATTACATGTACCCTTCTGTCACAGCAGCCATGTTTGCCTTCTGTAGGGTGGTTTGCTAAATGAGCTGGAAAGCTGGGTATAGACAGTCAGGTCAGTTGCTTAACAGAATGAGTCTTGACAAGAAGTGTTCTGCCTAAAAAGTCACCACTGCCCCTTTTCTTCTTCCAGCAATGCCATCGGTCCTCTGGTTGCTTTGTTTCTCGTTTATGAGACAGGCGATGTCTCTTCAAAGGTGGCAACACCCATATGGCTTCTGCTTTATGGTGGTGTTGGCATCTGCATGGGGCTGTGGGTTTGGGGAAGGAGAGTTATCCAGACCATGGGGAAGGACCTGACGCCAATCACACCCTCCAGGTGAGTAGGTGGATCGTGCCTCACAGTAGAACTCAAGGTTCTCAGGAGACGCGGTGCTGTGGAGGGTAGCACAAGGGGCTAGAGCTAAAAGAGGGTGTTAGAGTGGCTGCTGTTATTCTCACAGTTGAGCTGACCATTTCCTACTGTGCTTTTTGACTTGTAAACATTCTTTTGTCATTCTGCTTAGCTTTAGTTATCATGTAATTTGAATTTTCTGAGAACCGTTGATATACATGGCTTTGATTCAGGAGCCAAAAACCTTTTACTTTATTCAAAATAAAAGTCTCATCTTTTTTGTTTGTTTGCTTTTTTGAAGCAGGGTCTCCTAGCTCACTATGTAGAGCTAACTAGCCTTGAACTTGGAAGTTCCTCTTCCTCTACCTCCCAAGTGCTAGTATTAAAAGTGTGTGCCGTTATGCCTGGCATATCCCAGAAGTACTTAATCCTTGGATGTTAGAGCCTTGGCTCAATTTAAGTAGGTTTGGGGGGTTAGAGGGGATGAGAACGTCAGGTTTTGCCAGAGCAGAGTGGAGCTGGTGTTGGCTTTTCAGAAGACCCTGAGTTGTTGACAAGCATCTTTGTGTGTCAACAGTGGTTTCAGTATTGAGCTGGCATCTGCCCTCACTGTGGTCATCGCATCCAACATTGGCCTTCCCATCAGCACAACACATTGTAAAGTAAGTAGAATGGGAATGTAATGGGGCCTTCAAATCATCCTAGTAACGTGGCTTTACTTCTTTTATTTGACTTAGAAGTTGTGTGCAGTTGACAAGCATAGATAATGACCACTTGGAAAAAAGCCATCATTCTATAGTTTATTTGCAATCATTTACATTCTCTCCAGTGGAGATAGCTGTGATTTCTAGCCATAGACCTTTGGTCGCTCTGTCACTGCAGTTGGTTTACATGTTGAACTTCATTTCTACTTAGCACCATTATGCCATTTTCCATGGGGAAGACGTTCAGTGGCTTGGGTGTTCGGCTGGGTCTGAGTGGGCTCCTGCTTGTGGTAGTAAATATACTGATTTAACAAGTTTGTGAGGCATATTATGAAAATATCTCTCCAGGGCCTCTAGGGCCTATAGTGCTAAGAAACTGAACTTTGAAAAAGTTGTTTGATGATGGTGATGTAATTGTTGGATAAAGAAGAACCTGATTTCCTTTGAAGAGCTAAAGCTGGTCTAGGCTGGGGCCTGTCAAGTCACTCTTTTTGGGTGTTGGTGGGTCACATACCAGCCGCTCTCTATTGAGTAATTGTTAGGAAATCAGAAAGTTAACTTACCAAAAGCAGGAGGGAGGAGTTTTGTCATGTTTTAGCACATTTAGCACAAATTTAATGGTTGAATATTTATATTGCCTTCATCTTCGCATAGGTAATTTTAACTTGTTAGAAGTTAGCTTCTGACTGTGTCAAATGCCTATAATTTTACCTCTTGGGATGCTGAAGTAGGAGGATCACAAGTTTAATCCTGTCTGGATAACAGAGACCGACTATGTCTTTCTGCAGACAGAAACTGCATCCGTCCATGGGCTCCCTGTCCCAGGTTACTTCTTGCTGAGTAATGTCTGGTCTGTTTCTCCTAGGTGGGCTCCGTTGTGTCTGTTGGCTGGCTCCGATCCAAGAAGGCTGTTGACTGGCGACTGTTCCGCAACATTTTTATGGCCTGGTTTGTCACGGTCCCCATTTCCGGGGTCATCAGTGCTGCTATCATGGCAGTATTCAAATACATCATCCTGAAAGTGTGAAGCTTCCATCAAAATTTGGGTCAGTGTCTGGGACCAACATGCACATTCCTGTTCCTAACAGAATGCTCACAGTGTTGCCGAAGACAGACAAGGGTTTTAAAGTTTGGGAGCCGTGGGAAGGAAGTGTAATTTACACTATAATTGCTTTTGTGCTAAATATAAATTGTCTCAAAATTACCTATGTAAAATAGCCAGGTTTCCATTGATTGATTCTAAGGTCCCTTTTCTTCTGGGCTATGAATTCCTGTACATATTTCTCTACTTTTGTATCAGGCATCAATTCCATTATGTTTTAATGTTGTCTGTAAGATAACTTATGTGGGTTCTTTTTAAACAGCCAGGCAGAGCCATTTGATGGTACATACTCTGCTTTGTTGGCCTCACCAGCTTCTTCCCCAACATGCACAGGAATTAACAAACGTGTAACTGCAGCTTCCCTCGTAGTCTCATAAATATAGTCACGGCACTCTGCTCCCTGTCAGTCGTGGCAGGCTCTGTTGACATATGTGGGAACCTTAGAGGGCCAAGAATCTTTGGCACAGTGAAAATGAGAGTTTGTAGTAACTTCTTTGCAAACAATTCATGGACATGTGGCTAAGAAGCAGGAAGACAAAGTCTCCTGGCAGTTGTGGTTATTCCTTTGAGGTTTCTGGCAGTGTGGGATGGGTGAATGAAGTGGAATGTGAACTTTGGGCAAATTCAATGGGACAGCCTTCCATGTTCATCTGTCTACCTCTTAACTGAATAAAAAGCCTACAGTTTTTAGAAAATTTGTTCTTGTGGTTTTGTTTCTTGTTGAGTCCTCAAGAGTCCTGACCATATTGGGCCTTATGACATTCTTAGGATGCGTGTACCTTTCTGCATGAAGGGGCCGTCCAAGTTCAAGCTCCCCGCTGCTTGTTTTCTGTGATGCCCTAAATGCTGTTGCATCCCAAAATTTGGTTGATGGCTTCTATCCTGAGAATTACTGGACGATGTTTTTGACATTTTTTGTTTTAGAGTATTGTAATAAAGCTCATGACTCAGCCAGGAGAAGGCTAAGCCCAAGAAGGTAGTCCGCTGGAGAATTCTCAGTAAATGTTCCCACTTACCATCAGGCACTGAATGTTGACACTTAGTCCATGTGAACATTGTAGCAGGTCTCACTAGTTCAGAGCACTTCAGTGCTTGGTGAGTATTGGCAGAGAGCAGGTGTAAGCTGAAGGCTCAGCACGGCTGTCAGTGCAATGGGAGAAAGAAGGTGGACCTGAGGGGTTAGTCTGGAATTCAGGGCTGGGAGGAGATCCTGAGAACTGGTCCTGGCCTTCACATTGATTCATCTCTGGCATGAAAGCCCAAGTCCTTCCACAGTGTTGTGATGACAGAGCGCAGTGCCTCTAAACATGGGAGGTGACAATTTATGTTCCCTTGTCTATTAATAGCTACCTTACTAGTAAGGGCATGTGTTAGTAAGAACCCTGGCCTACTTTTCTTGGTTGTAGATGTTGGCCTTTAAAAGTTAAGGTTACAGTCAGCAGTAAGGTTTTTGGTAAAAGCCTGAGATCCATTGCTGCCATTTGACTTTCCCAAGTAAGTTATGTCCAGGTTGGTTGGTTGTTTTGGTAGTTACTGCAGCATAAATAACCGTATTACTAGTTAACTCTACCACCCCCCCCCCTTTTATTTTTATTTTTGGCCAGTTGTATTAGGAAGCACCTGGCTGTCAGCCCCAGCGGTTCTCAACTGGGGTGATTATTCTCCCTGTCTTCACATGTAGAAATATTAGGAGACATTTTGACCAGAGATGTGGCCGTGAGCATTGTGCAGCATCATTGAGGAGGAAGAAACCTGATGTAGGGTGATTGTAATTGGGCTGTTTACTTGGGGATCCCATAGGAAAACTCAGCGGGTGAAAGTCCCTCTGCTGAGAATTCTGGGCTCAGTAAGGAGAGTGGTCACCACATAGTCTAGCCTCTTTCAGCACAGGCAGCCTTTGCTTTGTTTGGCTGACTGGATTGCAGTTGCCGTGGTTTAGGTAAATACTGGTCAACAACCTGGCTCACATGTCAAGTCACCCTGAGTGTGAGTCATTGCGTAAAAGTGCAAACTTCAATGCTAGCTCTTGAGTCTGAAAATCACATTTAGAAAATACCAGCTACTCATGATCAGTGGTCCAGCTCACCTTCCAAAGTTTGCAGGTGATTGCACTTTGTGTATCTGCTACTTTACTAGCAATGACAAAGTCTTGGCGGCATTGCCTCCTTCCTGAAGTAGAAACACAAGGCCAACTCCCACTGCTGTTGGGCTGTGCTCCAGGCTTTCCTGAGGCTTGAATGGAAATAGCTTTTAGCATTAGACACAACTCAGCAGTCCAGGCAATGGACAGCATGACTTCGATTCTTAAAGCTTCTCGTGGAGCAGCCTCTTGTATACTCGTAGCTATCATATCTAGAAATCCAGCAAATTGTTTAGCTAAAGTTGGGAGTAAGTTGAAAGCACCTTGACAGAAATGGATAAGAACCGTGACTCTGAGAAACTGCAGGAGTCAAATCACACATGACTGCACAGGAGGCTAATGCTGCTGGGCTTTGTGGAGGGATTGTTCTTGTCTGGTTGGCCTTTTTTCTTTTTTGTTTTGAGCCCAAGGCCTTGCTATGAAGTGCTGACTGTCCTTAGGGTTTGTGGCTCCCCCTGCCACTGACTTCCCGGCATGCCTCACTGCCCCCATTTGGGCCACCATCTATCTGAGAGATCGTATACGGACAGCCAGAGAGACTTACCTAGAACAGAGGATGAGATGCTGATGACAAGAATGCAGATGTCCCAGATGGAGTGACACTGACCAAACTTGGTAGTAAGGGATCTCACAGATATGACACAGTAAAGCTGATCCAAAAACATGCCAAAATTCCAGCATTTTACATCCCAGTAAACATTAACACACTGTATTAAACAGTGTTAAACACGTTGTGCTCTGTTAGTTTTCTTCCAGTTATACAGGGTTTGTGGCTCAGGCTGGCCTCAAACTAGCTGTATAGCTGAAGCTGACCTTGTACTTCTCATCCTCCTGCCTCCACTGGGGATACAGGCATGCAGCACACCTGGTTTTATGTGGTGCTGGGGAATTGAACTCGAAGCTTCCTGCATTCTAGGCAGGTCCTCTACCAATAGAGCTACATCCTAGCCCTAGGTTTTCAATTTCTGAGCCTTCTAGCGGCCAGCTTAGCATCAACCCTTCAGGGTGGAAGTCTGTTTCTGTCTACATGTCTGGAACATTTGCAAAGCAATGGTGCAGCTCCTTCCACTGTGCTTCTGGGATAGTCCTTACAGCCATTTTTACAGTGTTGCAGGGAGGTCAAACACAAGGTTTTCAACATGCTCTTCTAGGAACTTTTGAGTGGTTCATAAGTTAGTAACACTTTAATTTTTCAAGTGAAAAATTAGGGCTAGGAGTTAGGTGCCTCAGTGGGTAAGATGCTGGATGTGAAAGCATGAGGGCTTGGGTTCACTTCCCCAGGCCTCATGTAAAGTGCTGGTCATGGACTAGCAAGATGGCTCAGTGGGTAAAGGTATTTGTCAGGTAAGCCTGTAGACCTTAGTTCAGTACTCAGAACCCACATAAAAGTGAACTGAGAAAAACCAACTGCACAATGTTGTCCTCTGATTTCCATGTGCAGACACACACACACTAATAATGAATTTGAAACTTAAAAATCTTTTTAAAGAATAAAAGAAAAAAAAGCTGGCAAGATGGCTTAGTGGATAAGGGTATTTGTGGCTAATCCTGATGACCTGAGTTGGATACCCTGGTGCTTGGGACCCACACGATGGAAGAAGAAAACTAAATATGTACCATGACATGTGTGTACCCTGCCCCATAAAATTAATAAATATTAACCATTTAAAAATTAGGTAGGCTGGCATATGCCTATAACCACAGTGCTGAGGGGCGGAGACAGATCTCAGGGGCTTGCTGGCAGCCAGTCTAACAAAAACAGCTCTTGGTGGTGAGGACCTGTCTCAAACAGATAAGTCAATAGTGGAAGAGAGTTGAAGTCAACCTCCGGCCTCAGCGTGCACACACAGGTAAGCAGCTCCTCCCTAAAACACACACACACACTGCAGACACGCACAAGGTGAAAAATGTGTTCAGTGTTTACGGGGAAACTTTTTCAACAATTAGGTGTAGGAAAGAATGAGAGAGCTTCATTGCCTTCCCCTCCCAGGCTCACCACCCAAGGAAATGATCGTTAAAAGCCTGCATACCTTTTAAAGAATTTTGTTCATGTGTGTATGTAACTAATGTACACATTTGTGGAATCTTTCTGAAAAATGAAGCTGTTTTTTTAAAACAAACAAACAAACAAACTTATTCTTTGACAATCTCATCATGTTTATAATGTATTTTTGACCATATTCACACAAATCCCATTCCCTTCTCTCATCCTCCTCTGATTCATTCCGTAGTCCCTCTTTAACAACATGTCTTCCCATTTTCATGTCTTCGTAAAAAATAACCACCGAGTTTAATTCTAGTGAGGTTATCTGTTGGATCATGGGCAACTTAACAGTGGCCATGCCACTGAGGGGAAAAGGACTCTTCTCTCAGCAGCTAACTGTCAGGAGCCCCTCAGTGAGGGGTGGGGCCTCGCATCCCTTCCTGTATTCATGCTGGAATGTTGCCTGGCTTGATCTTGCACAGGTCATGTGCCGGTAACAGAGTGCTTGCTGTGAGTTCATGAGCACAATGTCAAGTCCAGAAGACAGCACTTCACAGCACCCTTCTCTATCCTCCAACTCAACATTCCTTCTGTCCCCTCTTCCATGATTCTCTGAGTCTTGGGTGGGTTTGGAGATGAGATCGATGTTCCATTCAGAGCACAGAACTTAACAGTTATTTATTCTTAGCTCTTTGACCAATTATGATTCTCTGCCCACAGCAGAAAATGCATCATTGACTAAGGCTGAGAGCAGCACGGATCTACCGGTATCAACGTGCATGCTTAGAAGGTGTTTTGACAACTTGCCCATTACTTGATAATTGTAGTAGAGATTCCTACCTGAGGTCTGTGACCTCGTGGGCCGTGCGTTCTTGGGCAAGTTTACAGTACCAGGCATTCATTCTCCCCCCTTCAGAGTGGAGCTCAATCAGAAAGTGGTTGCTTACAGACTCCCATAATTTGCACACCACTGTTGCAGCAATGGGCACATCTTGTCTGCCAGGTTGGTATTGTAACACCTGGGATCCAGCTGTGAAAGAAGGGTCATGACTTTCCCAGTGGGCTGCATAGCTAACTTGCTAACACTGTGAAGGCAAAAGGCACTTCCAGGTCAGTTCCAGCCTGATATCCTATAATCAGAGTAATGTGTGTCTTCACAATAGGCAAGTTCTAAAGAGCAGCCAAGAGTAACGACCGTAGTTTGTACTGCTTTGGAGGCCTCTGTGGCCTCTGTGACCAACAACTCATAGGGAGGTATCCAGAGTTGGCCCTGGATTTTCGTTTAATGACCCATGGTTTGTGGGAGTACCATTATTCATCGTCCATGCATGGTGTCTCCATTCAAACTCCCTTTTTAAAAATTATAGCTAGCCAGCTTCTTGGACCTAGTAAGGGCAGGGGACCGTAGAAGAGAATCTAGGCTTTGCTAGACTAGCGTAATTCCTCAGTACATTCTAAATCTCACCCAATACCCACAGAGAAGTGTAGCTACCACCCCTCATCACAGAAGCCTCTTTTTTACAGCAGATGGCAACCACAACAAAACCACAACTGGACACTTGCAGAGATCAACAGAATGCCAGGAGACCAGCCCCAGTGACTACATCTGCACCACAGTTCCTGCATCTGCAGCTCAGGGAACATTGCGGAAGAGGGGACAGAAAGACAATAAGACCCAGAGTTCCAGGAAGTCTGCTGTGAAACAGTCTTTCCTAGAAATGACTGTATAGAAAGGACTAGAACAATGGCAGTATCAATGGGCATGTTAACAAGGAAGGGGGAAAATTTCAGAGGGCCCCACCCTTAGACAAAGAACTACAGGAAACTACTGACTGCTTGGAGAAGGAGGGTTTAGCCTCTCTCAGGAATGAACCCCCTCACTGTTTGTCCTATCCAGAGTGATGCTATACATACTCAAACAGCAAAAATGGACTCAGCAGGTTATTACATTTCTATATTTGTGTGTGCACACACACATACATGTAATCAAATAAAAAGAGCCTATTAACTTGAGAGTTGAGTGACATGGGAGAGGTTGGAGGGAGGATACAATAGGGGACATGTGATGTAACTGTCTCAATTAAAATATATTCTAAGATAGGGCTGGGGTGGCACACGCCTTTAGTCCTGGCACTTGAGGCAGAGGCAGGTGGATCTCTGAGTTCGAGGCCAGCCTGGTCTGCAGAGCGAGTTTCAGGACAGCCACGGCTGCACAGAGAAACCCTGTCTCAAACAAACAAAAACTAAAAATCATAGCATATGAAGGTTTGCATAAGGCTTCCCCATACATCCTTAGTTTTGGCTAACTCAGCTTCCACACCTCCTGTCCCCCCTTCCTCATCCCTGAGCTGTTTATTCTTGGTAGGCTCCCTTGGAGTCTAGAAGTCAGATGGCTTCATTCCTAGAATGAATGTCAATCTTGAGTCACCCATAAGCCTCCTATCATAACAAACACTGCACAATCCTGCCAGTGCTTATTTGCAAGTGGCCTGCACTGGGCCAAGCTGGGCTTTCAATCTTTATTGGCTCCGTGCCTCACTCTTTCACCTTTAGGCAGTATAACGCTGCTTGCAGAGCAAAGGTGGCACGCTAAGACTTGCTCAGTAAACGCTTTGGTATTCCCTGTAAAACCTCATGGTACGGAGTGCCTGCCCTGCTAGTCTTTCCCTCTCCCGTAACACAGGGAGTTTGCATACATCTTAATTGACTATGCTCTTCCCTAGCTTTCACTAGCACAATGCTTAATGCGTTGGCCTTCTTGATAAGGTCGTTGCATCCATTCTTCGAGGTGTGAAATCGTTTCTGTTGGTGATCTGCTTCAATCTTCACCTGGTCTGAGAAACCTAAACACTTTAAACTTCCACTGCGTCCTGTCTTCTTTTTGACTTATTTGTGTGTCCGTGCACTTGCACATGCACACACGTATGGAGGTCAGAGGTCCAGAGGTGTCTACCTCTCTTGCCCTCGAACATCTTTTTGATTCAGGATCTCTCAGAGCCCGAAGTTTGCTGTTTCAGAGAGGTCGGCTGGCCAGCAAGCTCCAGGGACCTGCCTGTGTCTGCATGCCAATGGTGGTGCCGCACTCTTACTGCCATGTGCGGCTTGTATGGAGGTGCTAGGGATTTGAACTCAGGTCCTCATGTTTGTACAGCAGGCCCTTGCCCCCTGAGCCATCTCTTTAGTCTCCTAAACTTGTTTTATCTGAGAAACAAGAAAACTCAGAGGGTTGAGAGGGCGAGGGAGCTGGTGAAGATGCTGCTACTAGACCCGCTTTTGTGACAGGGTGTACGTGAGTCTGTGAACTGAATCCCGGGCTGCTCACTGGTAGTGCTTGCCTTCCTGAAGACGGGGCTGTTCTTCCAGCCGGGGAGGATGTGGAGAGCTTGGGCTCTGCTGAGAACACTGCGGTGCGGTACAGAATGCTGGTTTTTAAAAAAAAGAGCGAGATGGTTATTTGCTGGGAAACGGCAGCAGGTCTCCCTGCCTGGGATATTATTGCCGAAGACCTACATAGCAGGTCTCCGCTTCCATTCACTCTATTTCCGGAAGCAAATGTTCCCTAATTGCAGGCTGGAGCTGAATGCTTCACAGTGTTTCCCACTGTGCTAATTGGGAAAATATAATTTTCAACTCACTGTGTCCTGCTTTGCACAATAATGGCTGGCGGCTGGGTCCCCGGTTCAGTCTCTCAAGTGAACTAGTACTTTGTTGTTTAGTGTGAAGGACAATAGACCCTTGGGGGTCCTGGAGAGAACCTATGCAATGTAAAGAACCATTGGAGAACGTCCTCTGGCCTGAAAACGTGTACCCATTGACTTCTGGCTTGTTCTAGGAGCCTTTATTAAACTTAATTTCAGTTAAAATGTTTGGGGAGCCAGCTCCTGAGAATATTAATCAATATGGCCCATTAGTTGAACGGTCCTATGACGGGTCTCACATGTGCCTTATTGATCTGGAATGAAGGTAATTTTCTTTTAGCTGACATCTTGGCTCCTGGCAAGCTCTTCATTGGCCTCAGCGTGTTCAGCCTCACCAGCTTCCTGAGAATCGCATCAGCATGGGAGCCGAGAGTGGGTGAGTAGCGCTTGTGTTTAAAATCTGTTTTGTTATTTTTTTATTATTATTATTTTTAAGAGTAGTGGATCTCAACCTTCCTAATGCTGTGACCCTTTAATATCGTTAGTCATGTTGTGGTGACCTCCACAACCAAAAAATTATTTTCGTTGCTGCTTTATAACTGTGATTTTCTTTACTGTTATGAATCATACTGCAAATATCTGTGTTTTCTGGTGCTCTTAGGTGACTCGTGTGAAGGGGTCGTTCAACCCCAAAGAGATCTCGAGCCACAGCTGAGAACCCCTGCCTTGGATGGGTCCATCTCTTCCCACACAGAAACACCACCTGTAATGGAGAGGGTTTTGCACTTAGCTTCCTGTGAAGGCAGACATCTCCATGTCATGGCACGTCTCCCCCGTGCGGCAGTAGGCTGAGAGGCACAGGCTCTGGGACCCGACCTGTCTGGGCTCAGGCTCCAGCTCTCCCGCTTCCAGCTGGGCGGGTGATGGCGATAACGCTTACGTCCCAGGATTTTCATGAGGATTAAACAAAACGATGCATGTGATCTGTGCAATGACCTCAGCCCTCTCTGTCATGTTTATCAGCTGATGCCATTCTCTGAGCAGGCTCTTTGCGGCTTCTGCTCATGCCTTCATTGCCTCTTTCCTGTTTTCCTCTTCCTCCTCCCATAGTTTTGCTGGGTAACTTAGGCTGGTCTTGTGGCATTGCTACATCTCAGCTTCCCAGCTACTGAGATTACAAGCTTATTCCACTGTGCCTGGCTTTGCAACTCACCTGACAAGGTAACAGTGGGCATTGACTCCCCAGGCATCTTATCTTGACTGTGTGATGTGACAAGCGCTTTTTCTGAAATGGTTACTTCATCTTAAGTCTGAGCTAGATGTGTGTGACCTTGTATTGCTGTGTTTAGGTTGAGCTGTGAATGACATGAAGAAATGAAGAAAGTTTACCTTTTCTCCCCAGAACAAGAAATCCCAGTCTGTTATAACAGGTCTAGGGTGGTCAGAGTATGAGAGACTCTTTCTTTCTGGTTCTGTCTTCAACGTGTGATTGTCTCCAGAGCCAAGTATGGCAAGTCACTAGTTATCTCATTGGTAATAGCAAGTTTGATTGCACCACTGAATCCTAATGAGCAGGAAGTAGTACAGATACCCTAGTCAGGTGTATGTATAAGTCAGAGCGTGGGCACACACCCGACTCCTGGTACTAATCGCATCAGGATCCAGTCAGGAGACAGAAACCATAGGTTGTTCTGTTTTTAAAATTGTATGTGTGCTTTGCTCAATCACTCATTACCTTATTCATTGAGACAGCTTCTCTCAGTCCGACACAAAGTTTGTCATTTTGATGATAGCCAGCTTGCTTTCAGGATCCCCCATCTCCACTGGTGGCGCTAGAATTACAGGTGGGCCTCTGTGCCTACCTGACCTTTACTGGAGTGCTGGAGATCCGAACTCTGGTTCCCTCACTCGCATGGGAGCGTCTCAACTATTGCATCATCACTCTGCACTCTGTCTCCAAATAATAATCGTGAGAGAATTTAGACTTTGAATTTTAGTTGTTAAGTAGGCATAAAGTGCCAACCAGGTAACCGAGACAGCGAGGAACGCTCTAAGGCATCCCTGAAGCAGCAATAAGAAGGCAGGAGGAGGAAAGGAAAGGATGGAGTTGCCAACCCGAGAACCCTGTGCCTCCAAGGACTGGTCATTGCCAAATTTGTGTGCTGTGTCTTATAGGTGAGTTTTGTGGAGGGACAGGACAAGACTCCCGAGAACGGAGTGCCTGTGGCCGGAGAGGTCAAGCACTGGACTAGCCAATGCTGCGAGAGCCAAAATGCAGGAACTGCACATGTGAGAAGAAATCGCTGAGTGGAGAAATTCGAAGTCACCTTTGTCACCTTTGAGGAAGAGGAAGCAGACAGGAGGAAGCTCCTTTTCCTTTCTCCAGTCCTCAAAGCCCTCTACAGGTGGAACAAACCGGCAGTCACCGGCAAACAAGCCTGGAGGAGTCCCGGGACCAGCAGCAGAGCACAGGGGTGGTGATGGGGTTTAGGGGGGTGGGCCTAGCTTGAAGCTGAGCCCCCATAGCTCTCTAGCCCACGCAGCTGGTACCTGCTGGCATTCTTCCTCGTCGATGTATGTCTTGCTCTGTGGAATCAGCCTGTTATCTGGGAGGTGATACTGAGCTATCACCACATGACCATCCCGTACAAAGTGGCTTCACTATCCGAGGGTGCCTGGATCACTAATCACTGAAGTGACCTGTGATTGGGTTTCTATTTTTTTTTTTTCATTCCTCGAACAATTATTATGTGGTGGTCACTGTTCATCTTCTCCCTCACACTCTGCCCTGGGATGTGGTTTTCTTGGCGGGTGGATTTGGGGTCCTATTGAGGATTTTGGGGTGAGCAGATACACAGGTGTCAGCCCCTGGGGTTCTCTGTGGCACTCTTAAGTTTGCACAGTCTCTTCATGGTGTTTGAATCCTTGATTGACTTGAATTGTAGACACTTCAAGCAATAAGAAGGAATGACAGTTGATCTCACCATTGGCATCTTTTATTTGGGACCTTTACTCTGGACAGGACCAAAAGGACCCACGGTTCTAAGCCCAGGCTGTGCACTGGACTCACCTTGACACTTGGACAAAGGTCTCTTCCAGGGACCCTGTGATTCCATAGGTAAAGCATAGGTATCAAGATGTTTAAATCTCTAGTGGGGGCTTAGTATTCTTGCAGGGCTGAGAACCCTGAAATAAGCAGCCTGGATGGCGTTACACCAGGACTCCTGGGTAGAGTCCATTGGGTATGACTGGGTAAATGGAACCAGGAGCGTATGTTGACATGGCTTGCTTTTAAATCAGCACTTTCAAAAATCTATCTACTGTTAGTGTGTGACCACTGGCATAGCTAGAGATTTGATTTACCACCTTCCAAAAGGGTTACTGTTCTTATCATTTATTGCCGCTCCCTTGGTTCAGATCCAGGTAATTGGCCTTAAGGACTTTTCATGACCCCAATTTCAAGCTTGTCTGAGCTTTGTAGAAGCAGGAATATGTTCTCTGTCTTAAGGATGGAGTGAGGGGCCGGTTCAGGAAATACAAGGGATAAGTAGGTGCTATTATACACTGGGCCTTCTCCTACGCACTGAATATGGGTGTGGTGGCTTACCCCTGCAATCCTGAAACCAGGGAGGTGGAGCCAGGAGGATTGTTGTGAATTCCTGTCTCAAAAGGGCAAAACCTAAAAATGCAAGACAGAAACCTCAAAGATAAAACACCAACTTGTGGTCAAGTATTTAATCCACAATTAATAAGTCAGGCTTGGATATAACTAAGCCATGAAGCATGTGCTTAGGATGTAGGAGGCTGAGGGTCAGTCTCCAGCACCCAAACACAAACCCCAACCAAATATAATAAAGATCTAAATAAAATGGTGAACACCTTGGTTCCCCACACCAGAAACATTTATTTCACCATTTTCCCAAGGTTATGTTTATAACTTGCTGCTCAACATTTTACCCAAACCTGCACGGAGCTGTAAAGTGCAACAACATCATTGCATGAGAAGAACCAACAAAAATACCCACCAAACACGGACACCATTTCAGCTTAGGAATTTGTATTCTTTTCCAAAATTGTATAGCTACAAACTAAAAAGTGATGAGGCCAATGTAAATACCTCATTGGGTAAAGGTGCTTGATTAGAGTTTGAACCCTGGAACTCAAGTAAAGGAAGAAGGAGAGAACCAAGTCCACATTTTTCAGTGTCCTCTGTTTTTCAATGTGTGTGAAGACATGTGCACCCACATACACACATCAAACACACATACTGACAATAAGCAATTTTCAGAAGTTGCACAGTTGTAAGGATAAAATGACGAAAACATTAGTACCCACCTCCCAGATTGAGAGTTCAGGACTCAGACACTTTCTTCCTGAGTTTAACTGCACACAAACACATATCCTTAAGGAATGTACAGCCACATTTTGCCTGTCTTTAGGTTGTATGTAAATGCTCTTACATTTAATGTAGTCTCATACACATCACTTTCTTTTTGCTTGACATGGCAGCAAAATCCCCCCCCCACCCCCTGAAAATATGTGTCACTCATGGCCAATTTGTTACCTGTTCTCATCAACATGTTGGTGATTTCAAATTTTGGGCAATTCAAAAGAATGCTTCTTATTTGAGGATAGAGGTAGATGGTAGAGCACTTGCCTAGCATGTGGGGGGCTCTGGGTTCAATCTCGGGGGGTGGGGGAAGGGAAGAGCTAGTCTATTAGCACCCTTTTGCAGGGGTCGGGAGGAGTGCAGGGCATAGAACATGCTAAGTGTGATTTCTCCAGCCATGTTTGCTTTTTATGTTTTCCTTAGGTGTTTCTGCCCAAGGGTAGAGTTGAACGTCTTAGTTTTAGATACTGGATGACTAGGCCAGGTGATTCTCATGAGCAGTGAGTTTTAGATCTGCACGTTGGCTCATATTTGATATTGTCAGACTTTTTTTTCCCCAAATATATTATTTGCTAAACCTAACAATCTCATCAGGTATCTTTTTCATTTCAGATAAAGACTCAAGTACCAGTATAAATTACATAAAACAAAGCCTATTACGTAGTATAGAAGTTAGATCTGACCCAGGTCGGCTAGATTTCAAAGCTCTTGGACATGAAATCATGGAAACATGGGGGATCTTCTGAGATTTTCACTAGAGCTGAGGAGCAGTAGGTGTGAGAAATGGGCCAAGACTCAGGATTTAGGAAGGAGTGCAGGATGAAAAGAGAATGAAGATGGACAGACAGCAGGGCATGGACAGGGTCAACATGAAAGGCTGGTGTTAGTAGAATAACTGACAGCTGAAAACTGGCCATGGGTTCTTTGACTCTCTTTCCACAATTGTTTAACCAGGGCTGTTCCTCCCTGAAGGGCCTTCGACTGCCTTGCTGCATGGACATTGTCAAAAATGACTGTCAGTTTCCGGGTTTATGCCTAAAGACACAGGAAGACTCTGCTTATCTCTCAGACCTCTCCCTCTGTGGGAAAAGTAATTGCTGTAGAAGAGTTCTGACTGCTGCAGGGCTTGGTAGTGCACACCAGGACCTGGGAGGCAGAGGCAGGTGAGTTTAAGAGTCAGAGACCCTGTCTACAAAATAATAATAATAATCTGACTGCTCCCCCAAACTGGTATATTGTGGGATACCAGCTACTTCCCACTTACTACCATGGGAGTCAGCCATCTTGGAAGCTGGCCTTCCAGCCCCATGTGAGATCCTCCTCATGCAGGAGAAAATACAGTACTTGATTTAGCTGTTAGGCGTTGGTGTGCAGCAATGTTAGGGCTCTAGCAAAAGTAGCGCTTGAAGTGAAGATGTTTTTATTCTTTGTAGATACCACAAATATGTGTATTTCAAGGATGACATACCTAATCCAATTCTCATGACTTAGCTTTCCTTGTGTTACGTAAACAGCACATCGGGGCTTGCCAACCTGTGACTTCCAACCTTCTGTTTTCATTTCCCATGTTCTGTTCTGTTCTTTGCTTGAAGTGCACCCTTAATTTATAATTAAATATGTAATTAGGAAACAGATAAGTACAATTTAGGTTTCCCATGTTATATAAGTTTTAGATGAGTTTGGCCAAAGGGAAATCAGATGATAATTAGGATGGCACAAATTAGTCAGGACCGGCACTAATTGACCCCCCACTTGTTTTATCTCATTTACTGCTCACAAGAACTCAGTGGGGGAAGTTACACCTTCCTGAGGAAAAGATTAAGGCACTCTGGAGACTGAGAAAGCCATCTGAGGACAGAGTCTGCACAAGAGGGAACATGTTATCCGGGGGTGGAGGAAGTAGACGTCCACCTGGCATACCTGCCTGAGGAAGACGATATCGTTCGGATTGCTCCTTCCACGGTGAGTGTGCGTTCAGAGGTTATTTAGAGATGCCAGGCCTGGCAACCTAGGTTTGACCCCAGAAACCGTATGGTGGAGAGAAAGAACTGACTCCTGCAAGTTGTCCTTTGACCTCCAGGTGTGCTCCACATCACATCACAAACAACAGAATTTGAAAATGCAGAGAAGTTGTTTAGAGACCACCAAAGCAACTTGACGTGTGCTTCGGCCGTTCTTCCCAAAGAAAAGCCTGCAGCCTCAGGAGAACTGGACATCGCAGTAAATACCCTCAAGGCTTCAGTGTGCACAGAGAAAGCAGCCTCCATGTGAAACTTGGGGCCTGTGACTTTGGGGGTCTTTAAAGCTAATAAAAACAAGTTAATGATTTGAAAGAGAAGGAAACAAAACACAGGGGGTTATTTTTGGCTATTTTGGTATTTGGTTGCCAAGGTCTCAAACTATTATTAATATTTCCTATATAAACAAACAGCGTAGAGTTGGCAAGAGGGCTCAGTGGGTTGAAGGTGTCTGTTGCCAAGACTCATAACATAAGGACTGGATCTACATGGTAGAAGTTGAGAACTGACTCCCACAAATAGTCCTCTGACACAGAGGTGCTTTGGCACATGCCTTTCCCCATCACAAACAAACAAGTAAATGAATGAAGTGTCCCAAAGTGAGCCAAGACATAGTGTTAAAGACAGTGCGCTTCACAAACAGATTAAAGACAGCGATAAGGTTACTGAACGGCTGGCAGGTAGCGTGGGTTACCCGGTGTGGCCTACAGGAGATCCCCGAGACACAGGAGAGTCACAGGCCGTGCCTGGGCTTGACCCCAGCCTCCCCACCTTTTGACTTCTTTGAAATGTTCTGCTAAACCGAGCAGAGTGCACGGGTGGGAGGTACTGGGTTCCTTGATGAGGTGTGGTGATCAGAAAATGCCAGGCCAACGGAGAGAAGGCATGTTTTGCAGAGATAGGGAGGCTGTTCCCGGTACTGCAGAGCCCTGGGCTGGTGGACCCCAGGTGATGGCTGCCTCCCGCTCCTTTCTGTCTAAGCCTTCTAGACTGTTAGGGGCGGGGGCATGATGGTTGCAGGCCAGTTGTGGGTCATCAAGGCTGTTTTGGCTGTCATAACACCTGCTTCCCAGACAAATACTACTTCACAACCTTTGCCACACAGAGTTTTGCCCGTGCCTTTTGTTGAGGTGCAAGCCAGAGCATGCAGTAAGAATTTGGCTTTGTCTGATATTGAGGCCACCCGCATTTCCTGTGCTGTTAGCCTTACCCAGGGCTCATAGGTTTTTAGATGCTGGGGTTGGCAAGAAATGTTAAAGATGTAGTGAAGGTAGATATTCTGGGTCTGAAGACATTGGAGGTAGTATCTTCAATGAGACAATTATTTTGAGCCTCCTTCCCATTGAGTTTCTTCAGTCCCGGGGCCACACATACAGGGGCATATCCTGGTTTCTACCCCTTCTCTATGCCCCCAGCAGCTGCAAATTTCTGTTGGACACATAAGCCAATCAAGATAAGTCAAGTCTACTCTCTTCCAGGACAGACAGGTGAAGAACTCTAGTCTATTCAGAGTGAATTTGGGGACTTCTGCTGGGATTGTTTGTAAGGGGGCAGCATGTAGTTTTGGGTTTATACCCATGGAGCCTTTGCCAAGGAATCCAGGCGAGAAGCTGGTCCTGGTGAAATCAGTAAGCGACTAGGTGAAACCTCACTGTGGACTTGCACTGCACTTTTTAGAATGACTAGTGGTCCAGGCTGATTTGGGCTGCTGCTTCACTTGAAAGAGACGGAAATCCCTGGTGTTCTGTGAGAGATCAACACAGCCAGGGCCAGAACTCCTAGACCGTAGGCTCCTGGGCAGGCAGCCTGGCTGGCCCACTCAGCATCCGCTGGCAGAGGCAGGACCCTTCTTCCTAGAGGTGAAAGAGGTCTTCAGTTCCGTGTGTGTGTGTGTGTGTGAGAGAGAGAGAGAGAGAGAGAGAGAGAGAGAGACAGACAGACAGACAGACAGACAGTGACAGAGACAGAGACACCCAAAGAGACAGCAAGATAGGATTCCCCTATCTACTCTAGGCTTCTCTCATGCTTAATCCCCTGTAATCAGCACTCCTGGGGGCAGGGTGGGGGGAAGGAAGCAGCAGAACGGTACCTACCCTGTGAACAGGCACCCATGCCCTGCCTCCATCCTTCCCCATCTCTACCTAGTACCAGCAGGGCCAAACTCTGCCTCCTCCCCCTGGGTTTTGCTTTCTGTAGCTCCGTCCCTCTGGGTCCCACAGATGAGCCTATCTGCCGCCTTTTCACCTATCAGCCCCAGGCAGCTGAGGGCCTGCGGGTCCCACCCCAAGCAGCACTGCCTTGCCTTTAAGGTGTTCTCCTGGTAACCCCATCCCGCAGATCTGCCAGGGGCTCTCTTGTTCCATTTCTGCCTGATTGTTCAATAAGATTACCTTCTTGGGAGGATTTAAAAACAAGAAGAAGAAGGAGAAGAAAAGGAGGAGAAGGAAGAAGAGGAGGCTGAAAGAACAGACATTATTTAAAAACAAATAAGATAAATTTATTTAAAAATAAATAAAATAACATTTTTAAAATGTATTATAAATAAATAAACTGCAACACTGAAAATAGTTGAACACTACTAGCCCAAGAAAAGGCATCATCTCCTTGGAATAGAGTAGGAAATTAAGAACTAGACCTAAGTATTATTGTATATAAGAATTTTCCGTGTGGAGAAAGCGGGCTAAGCCTAAACCAACCTCAGCTGGGGTTGGCCTCCCCTTTCTAAGGAAAATTTGAAATAAGGATCTGAAAAAAATTAGTCAGTGGGCTCTCAAACCATCTCCAATAAGGTCTAGAAGAAAACAATTTATCCTTGTGATAAAAGGACTTTTACAAGCATACAGAGCAGAAGTATTGAAAATAGTATTGATACAGTTAACCACAATCATACAAGAGCACTGATCAAAGAACATGCAAACAGGAGCTGTAACACAGGAGGAAAAGGGTTAATACTCACAATATGCAAAGAGCTTACAGAAATAACTAAGAGAAAACAAAAGGGATCACAATAAAGATGGGCAAAGGAAATGCATGACTAGGAATATTACTTAAGAAAAGAAACATGGGATGAATGGGAAAGACAGCACCCCTTTTCTGAGGAAAAGGGGGGGAAAGTGGGAGGGTAGGAGGGCTGGGATTACAACAAGGATGCAAAGTGAATAAAAACATTGACTCTGTGCTCATAAAGAGAAAGAAGAAAGAAAGAAAGAAAGAAAGAAAGGAAGGAAGGAAGGAAGGAAGGAAGGAAGGAAGAAAGGCAGCCCAGGCTTGGTTGCATAAGCCCAGGGCTCCCGGAGCTTGGGAGGCAAAGGTAGACCGATTGCTGAAAGTTCTAGGCCAGCCTGAGTTACATAGTGAGGTCAGATCAGGCAAGGCTTCATGCAAAATCTTGTGGTGGGGTGAGGGAGGGGAGATGAAGAAAGAAAGAAGGAAGGAAAGCGTGAACAGCCAGGGAGCACTGTGGTGCACGTCTGTGATCCCAGCACCTGGGAGGCGAAGCAGGAGGAGACAGAGTGTGAGGCCAGCTACCCTCCCTTATCTTTAAAAACTGGGGAGGGGACTACACATGGCCAGCAAAGGGTGTTTAATGTTCTGCAGTGAGCAGAGAAGCAGAAATTGTGTTTTTATGAATCTCGAAAAGATGAAAAGTGGTTAAAGAAAGACAGCATCCTGTGTCTGTTAGGGTAGATGGAGAAGTACGCACTCTCTTGGAGGATGAAAGTTGGAAGGTTGCGGCATTCTGCACGCAATAAAATGCACCCGTTTTCAGTATATGACAAGATTTAATAAACGTGTAGACTAAGGTAAATATCATCATCATAAAGTTAAATGGACTTTAACTTTAAAGTTCGAGAGCTGCAATCTTCCACCATCCTAACTCCTTTGCAGCCAACCTCCTCTAGCTTTCTTCGTCATGGTTTCACCTTTCTAGAATTTCATGGACATTAGATTAGGCAGTTATGCCTGGGTCTTTAACAAAATGTCTGTGAGGTTTCGTATGTACCTGTGGATATCTGTAATAATTCCCTTTTTATTGCTGAGTAATATTCCATTGTATAAGCATACCATAATTTTTAATGACTCATTTTTGAGCTGCAAATATGGTCTTTTCAGCCCAACAGCAGTGACCTTTGGAGCCTCTGGAGGTCTACAGATGGGACGTGCTAAACTTTTACCTCCCACTTGATAAGCTAGGCTTCTTGCCCTCTCTGGGTCTTACCTTAGGCCTAATGAAGAGGACAGCTGGCCTTTTGCTCCCTGCTTAATATGTTTAAAAGGCCCACTACTGCACACATAATATAAAGTAATATGAACATGTTTCAACTAAGAAATAAAAATGAGAAGTATATGCAGTCCCGTCAGCTCTGCAAATTGACTTAGAGCCTCAAGAGTCATTAAGCGACCACCAGTCCCTCACCACCCACCCTTTTACCAGAATGCATAATTTATCTTTCCTTTTATGTAGGCATTACTATATTTGTAGAATAATGCATTGCTTTTTTAAATTTTCAAAACATTTAAAAATAATGCATAAATATGGCTTTAAAAATAAAAAAGGGCTCTTTTCTTAGGAGGCTTCTGTGAACAGGGTGGTGGGACCTTTCCTGGCATTTACAAGGTTCAACAGGACCATGCATATAACCTGGGGGCTGGAGAGATGGCTCAGGGGTCAAGAGCATGCACTGCTCTTCCAGAGGTTCCATGTTCAGTTCCCAGAACCTGCAGCTGAAGGCTCCCGACCACTTGAGAGCTCCAAGGGTTTCGACACCATCTTCTGGGCTAGTCAGATACCTTCCTGCATGTGCCTCCCCCTAAAAAACAAAAGTAAATCTTTTTTTAAACAAAAAAAATAGAGTGGCTGGAAAGATACTTTCAGTGGTTAAGAACACTGGTGTTCTTCCAGAGGGCCTGGTTTCAATCCCCACCACCACATGGGCACTCACAACCTCTGTTGTGACTGTAGTTCCAGGGGATCCAACACCCTCTTTTATACTCTAAGGGAAGTGCCCGTGTAGGCATGCCAATAAAGTACAAATACAAATGCAAATAATAATAACAACACAAAACTAAAAACAAAGCCATGTTTTCATGTTCTTGACTTATACAGTGACAGGGCAATTGCCCTTATCCCTGATACTTGGATTATTTATTTATTTATTTGTGCATTTGTGTAGTGTATGCGCACATAGCTGCACAGGTGCACACTGCATGGGACAATCTCTGGTGTCCTGCTCTGTCATTTTCTGCCTTATTCCTTTGAGACATCCAATGGGACTCTTCCTGTTTAGCAGCAAGTGTCTTTATGCGCAGAAACAACTCACTGGCTCCGATGAGTGGGTTTTACAGACGGTTTCATACCACCAGCTTCTGAGTCAAATGCTGCATGGGTTTATCTGACTGATGGAACCCTGGTCCATATCTTCCTATAAAGGAACTGGGACCTCCAGTCTCTCCCATTCTGTAGAAAGTCTGCCCTCTTAAGATGGGCTCCCTTAACATAGGGATTCAGAATTTAAAGGTCCAAGAAGATGGAAATTGCCTACGTAGTAGCACCCTGCAAAGCTCCAAACATCATGTTTCGTCAGCCCTCAGACTCTTTCTTTCTCTTTATTCTAGGTCCCTCATCCTCATCTTGAGCTGTGAGAAGCTCCCTCTTCTCTTAGATGTGCTGCGAAGGCAGATGCTTAGGGCTTAAGATCATTCCCTGCTACCTACACATGGGAGAAAGGACACACTTGCCTGTCTCACTGGAGGAATGCTTCACTCTGCATAATGCCTGGTACCTGTTCTGAACTGCACAGAGGAACCCGTGCGACCTTCATAGGGCAGAGCTCGGCCTTCTGTGCATTGAGGCTAAATGATGACTGGCCTGTTATTTCTTTTTTAAAAGTATTTATTCTTTCACAATGTCATGTCTGTCTGTATGTGTTGTGTATTTTTATTTTATTTCCCTGTTATCCTTGCTTATTGCCTTTCCCTTCCCACCAACCCCTTTCTTTCTCCCAATGACCTCCCTCCTACTTTCATATCTTGTGCGTGCATGTGTGTGTGTGTGTGTGTGTGTGTGTGTGTGTGTGAGAGAGAGAGAGAGAGAGAGAGAGAGAGAGAGAGAGAGAGAGACTACACCACTCGGAAATGTAACTCACCCTCCAGCAAACATTACCATGGGGTATCTAGGGCCTCAGGGAGGGTGGGACTTCATGACCCTCTTCCCCACACATGTTGGAATATCAATGAAGGTGATTTTATTCTTTTTTTTAAAAGATTTTATTTGACCTTTAATTATGCATAGGTGTGGGTATCTGTACACATGAGTAGGGTGTCGGGGGAGGTCAGGAGAGGGCACTGGATCCCTCTGAGCTGGAGTTACAGGTAGTTGTGAACTTTGAACTCAGCTGGGGTCCTGTGGTAGAACACTACATGCTCCTAGCTACTCAGCCATCTTTCTAGCCTCAAGACCAGTGCTTTCTTGAAAACAACTTCTGCTGGACATGAGGCCTCCGTCAGTTTTCAGGAACCTATCCAGGGCTGCACCTGTGTGCCCGTGTCATTAGTGAGCTGGCTTAGCCCAGCTGCAGAGGAATCCTCATCTTTAGCACCTCTGGTGTGAAGTCCTACTGGGCCAAGTGGGCTTCCTAGGAGCTGTTCCTAGCCAAGTCTCCATATGCCTAGTGGGTGGGTGTAGAAACCCGGGTAAAGCTTGGCAGGCGATCTGTTACAACCCAAACAGCCGCAGTGTATGCAGGGCTTCACATGTCTCTTCTACATGCCTGGAAGTAACCACTGGAAAATGCAAGACTGTGCAAGCCCTAGAAATGGCGATATTAGAGGAAGTACCCAGGGCTCACTGGACAACTTGGTATAGCATCTCCTGGACATCCTAAAAACCACCGAGCATTTAGATTATCAGCATGAGGGAAGCACACCCAGGTCAGTCTTTCCACTTTTGGACTGAAGGAGAGATTTTTGGTTGCCTGAGACCCTAATATTCATGCCTTGCTCTGAATGTGACAATGCCATTTCCAGCTCAAGGTCAGGTGCGGCTTGGGAGGAAGCATTCCTCACAAGCCAAGTGGAAGGACGTGTGCTCCATGTGAGACACAGCCTTTGGACTCCATTCTGGACTTTGACTGCTGTGTGGAGCGAGGCTGGAACTAGGGAAATGTCACCAGACTGACTCACTACGTGGGCTCCCAGTCAGTGAGTGGGTGATCCCTGCTGAGGCGTGCAGGGCTCACCTGGCAAGCTGGGACTTGACCACTGGCTCTGCAGTAACAGAGAACACAGAAGCAACAGCCACAGGAGCCCCCTCCCGGGCCCTGCTGGGTCAGCGTCTCTCTACCCTCGCCTGCTGCCCGCTGACCTCCCACCAGCCCTGCTTTCTTTGCTTCTTCCTCCCAGAGCCCTAGACTCTTGGGTCTCACCCACAGCAGATGCTGGAATCACTGACTTCCAGGTGCTTTGTCAGTGTTTCCCTGGTTCTGTGACTTCTGTCCCTGGTTGCTCTGGGCAGCTAGGTGTGAATGGTCAGGGGTGGGAGAGAGGGCGCAAGGTCTGTGATCCTCTGGGTGTGAGGGTTTAGCTGATGAACACTGAAGCATTCCAGAATGTTCTTCCCTGAAGCTGGACTATTCTACTGCAGGATCATTAGACCCTTTGAGAAAATGGGAGCATTCCTACTGGGAACCCACTAAAACCCAGATACTGTCATTTGTGTGTTTCTTTCTAAGGCCTAGGAAAAATAACTGGAGAGATGGCTCAGTGCTAAGAGCCATCTTGGCTGCTCTTGAAGAGGACTTGGTTAAGTTCCTAGCACCCAAATGCTGGCTCACAGCCGTTTATAACTCCCATTCTAGGGGATCTGAAGTCTTCTTTTGGTTTTTGTAGACACTGCATGCATGTGGTGCACAAACAAACATGAAGGCAAAACACCCATGTGCATAAAATAAAATGGAAAAAAAAAAGACCCAGTAAACAGGGCAGAAGCTCAGCAGGTGAAGAGTTTTCTGAGCAAGCGCAGTCAGAGCTCTGCTCCCAGCATCTGGCACATGGCAGTGTGTGTCTGTAACCCTGGCCATGGGCTGGCAGAGACTAGCTGAAATCGAGGGTTTGCTGGATATACTGTCTAGCTGAAAGGACAATCTCCCATCTTAAAAATAATGTGGAGAGTGAGAGAGGATGATATCTGATGACCTCTGGTAAGACCTCCACCCAACATATGCGCACACACACACACACACACACACAGGGGGAGAGAGAGAGACAGAGACAGACAGAGAGAGAGGGAGAGAAAGAGAGGGGTGGGGAGAGAGAGAGAGAGAGAGAGAGAGAGAGAGAGAGAGAGAGAGAGAGAGAGAGAGAGAGAGAGAGAAACAAGCACAGAAAGGACACGCCTATAATGCCCCCACTTGGGGAGACAGAAGCAAGCAGATCTCTGTGAGTTTGAGGCTAGCCTGATCTACAGAGCAAGTCTAGGACAGCCAAGGCTACACAGAGAAACCGTGTCTCAAACAGAAACAAAACAAAAACAACAACAAAGAAGAAAGGACGTAGGCTTGGTGCTTCAAAATAAAGAAAAGCAAGCCAGGAACTGGAGTTGAGAGCTGGGGGTCTCCCTCGACACTGACTTTCTCATCTCTGCAGCACATAGCGATCCCTTGAGTTCTTTACTTTGTAGGCTATCCGGGAGCTTTGAACAACTGTTAGTGTGAGCGGAGCCAGTTCCTGCTACTGCTTTTCTCCAATAGAAGCAGATACACGTCTGCCCTTCTCTGCCCCCGTCCTGGGGCTTGAGTTTTATGGGCACAACAGCAAATAAAAGAGGCTTTGTCTGGGCAGGCCTCTTCAGACAGAGCTGAGACAGAAGCTGGGCCTGTCTTCAGACCGAAGCCTGTGATAAGCCCCTGGGCTCAGAGATACAGAAACAGTCTCTGTGGGCCTGTCTAAATCACTCTGTTTGTCTGGGCTATTTCATTGCTGTTAGTGGTGTTTTTATTTTTAGTTTTTAAATTCTATTTTGAGATGGGGTCTCCCTGGCTGTCTTGGAGTTCACTATGTAGACCAGGCTCGCTCAAACTCACAGAGATCTGCTTACTTCTATCTCCCAAACACTGGGATTAAAGGTGTGCTTCACTGTGTTCAGCAGTTAGTTGGCTTGTCTTGTTAATAAAATATCATGAACTGGGTTACTTGTGAACAATAAAAAAACTTCCTCCTTACTTCCTAGAGACTTACCGATGTGAGATCAAACCATTTTTCTAGTTATCTTCAAATGGTAGCTCTCCAGGAACTATTATGGGGGCAAGTTCCAATTCCATAGGCTCCTACCTCATGGCCTCATCACCTAAGGGCCTCACCTCTATCACAACCAAGTGGAGGCTAAGCATTTTAGCATACAAATTCAGGATGACATAAGTACTCAGCCTGTTAGACCCTCTAAACACCCTCTGTCTCTGATGGTTTTCAACTTCCCAGCATAGGTCTCTTTTACACCTGGAGCCGTGATGGTGGACCTACAAAGACGAAGGTAAAGGGACTGGGCAGGACCGAGAGCGGCCTCCTGCCTGCCCATTCTGTATCGGCCTGGATAGAACCCTGCTCTGGCGGTCTGCCGGCTACAGAGAAATGCCTGTCCTTTCTGAAACAAGGTGCAGGTAGCTCTCCAGTGGAAGCCGAGAGAGCTCAGCCAAAACTAGGCCTGGGCCGGAAAAAGATGGGGTTTGGGGAAACAAAAGAAAGAGAGGAAGCTGCCGTATGCAGCATGGCTGGAGGAGTGTGCATGAAGGAGCTGATGAAGTCAGGGAGACAGACCAACAGGGGCAAGGCAAAAAGGGGTGTGAGCCCAAACCTTGGAGGTGTTCACTAACACACCAGGGCACTCAGCACGCTGTATTCCATTTGTGACGATCTCTTCTGCTTGGTGTGGCACATGGAGGATAAGCATTTTAGCATACAAACTGGACAAAAGAAACTGCCTGTGACCTGGAAGGGAAACTGGGGTGAGGGTGATACGAGTGGGGAACCCACAATCCCTGATGCTCTCACGATTCCCCAGGCAGTCCCTGTACCCACTTCCAGGTCCTCAAATCCCTCCCTTGTGTTTCCATGGAAACGAGGCATCCAACCCTGAACAAGTGCTTAAGGCAGTCACTCTCCTTAGTTTGTTGTTATTGTGTAGAGGGAAAAGACAGAGAAAACTCTAATTATCCGGTTGCCCAAGTGCAGCAACCTGGTGGGAAAATAGGGACTCGTCAATTAGGTGAAATGGATTAGCCTCCAGAGGAGTTATGTGTCCAAAAATGGCACTAAAGATATGTAACAAGAAATCCTGTTCTGCTGGGCTTAGTGGTACACACTTTCAGTCCTGACACTTGCAAGGTAGAGGCAGGCAGATCTCCATGAGTTCAAGGCCAGCCTGTTCTACGCAGTAAGTTCTAGGACAGTCAAGATTCCATATGAGATCCTGTGTCAAATAAGCAAGCAAGCAAACAAGCAACCAATCAACCAACCAACCAACCAAAAACGAACCAAACCAAACAAAGACAAACTAACCAAAAGAAGTCTTGTCCAGCTAGTTGGAAACCTACCTGTTCCTGGATAGCCTCAAGCAAAGTTTTTGCTGCACTTGAGATCGATGATGCGTCTAGATTGATCAAGAAGCTGTTCAGAAAGCTGGCTGGGTTTTGTATTAGATTTTCAAACAATGTAATATCATGGGCTCTGGAATGCCTGTGAGGTTTCTTGTAGATTGATCTTTTCTTTCTTTCTTTCTTTCTTTCTTTCTTTCTTTCTTTCTTTCTTTCTTTCTTTCTTTCTTTCTTTCTCTTTCTTTCTTTCTTTCTTTCTTTCTTTCTTTCTTTCTTTCTTTCTTTCTTTCCTTTCCTTCCTTCCTTTTTTTATTTCTTTCCTTCTATTCATCCTGTAAGCAGATAGAAAAAAACCTGTACATTTTCTATAGCAACAGAACAAAAACAAGAATAAAATGTCCACTGTAGTGGTGGCTCATGCTTGTGATCCCAGGACTCAGGAGAGCTCTGTAGGAGGACTGTCACACATTACAGACTAGCCTGGGCTATGGTGTGAAACCCTGTCTCAAAACAAAAACTCAATAAAAAAAATGCAAGATGTACACCAATTCTCTAGTTTGTTAATCCAGGTTTATTTACCATGTTTCTATGACAAATCATTTTGAATTTTTTTAATCTTAGGCATGATTTTATATCTTGCAAAGACAAATTTTTCCTTTGTTTTCTTGAAGCAAAGTTGGAGTTTGTTGAGAGAACGTTTTGATATAGATTTAAGCATGGGCAGAGAGAGAGAGACTGACTTAGAAAAAGAATAGTACACACCCGATTGTCAACATAAAATTTAAGACAGATCTTTTATCCTAGGGTGTGACTGTGGTACCTGGGGTATAATTTTGGTTTTGGTTATAATGACCTCTTCTTATATGGTAATTACCCACAGTGTTTCATTGACTTTTATGAACAGGTAACATAACACATGGTTCACAACTGCAGAACAGGAGATTGTGGGAAAAACCTTTGTCCATATTTATGCACTCTCTTTCCCACCATCTTTTCTGTTCTGAAGTTCAGTTTTTAGTTTCTTACGTATCCTCCCAGTGTTTCTTATATAAATATGAGCCAATCCAAACTGGACTCTGATCCCCTTCTTCTCAGAGACTGAGGTACCCTATTTGTTCTTCAGGCTCCCCACTTGCCCAGCGTATCTTGGAAACATTTTCTTCTTGATAGACAAAGGGCTTCTGCTCTAATGGAGTGGGACAGACTTTCACAAAAGTTGTGTGTATTTCCCGTATCCATCTTAAGCATAAACTTAGCTGTTACCCTCCAAGAGCTTCCTCTCTTCCTCCTTTCCTGGTGACAAGAGCTTTTTCGCCCAAGCTGGCCCGGATGGAGCTTACTATATATAACAGGGCTGATCTTTAATTCCTGGCAATCCTCTTGCCTCCTAAATACTGAGATTACAGTGAGTGTCACCATGCCCGGCATTGCTGCTTGCATTTGGGAGCATACAGCACAATGATGTGAACACCAGGTGCTAGGCTGCGCAGCACACCTCTGGAACTCCTCGTCTCTCATAACGGAAAGCCTCACAACCATGTCTTTTGGTTCCTCCTCCCCCCTGCCCAGGAACCTCCTTAATCATTGCCCTCATTCTTTTCTTTTTAAAATTAATTAATTTTTTATTAATTACAGGTTATTAATTTTGTATCACTGCTGTAGCTCCCTCCCTCGTCCCCTCCCAATTCTACCCTCCCTCCCTCTTCTCCTTCCATGCCCCTCTCCAAGTCCACTGATAGGGGAGGTCTTCCTCCCCTTCCGTCTGGCCCTAGCCTATCAAGTCTCATTAAGACTGGCTGCATTGTCTTCCTCTGTGGCCTGGTAAGGCTGCCCCACCCCCCTCAGGGAGAGGTGAACAAAGAGTCAGCCACTGAGGTCATGTCTTCCCCTACTAGGGAACCCACTTGGAGACTGAGCTGCTATGGGCTACATCTGTGCAGGGGTTCTAGGTTTTCTCCATGAATGGTCCTTGGTTGGAGTATCAGTCTCAGAAAGACCCCTGGGCCCAGATATTTTTAGTTCTGTTGGTCTCCTGTGGAGCTCCTGTCCCCTCCAAGTGTTGCTATCTCCCCCTTCTTCCATAAGATTCCCTGCACTCTGCGCAAAGTTTGGCTATGAGTCTCAGCATCTGCTTTGCTTCCCTGCTGGGTGGAGTTGCCCTCATTCCTTTCTGATAGTCATGTACATACATGTGTACAAGGCATTCCATTATTGGAGGGGTCTTAGCCCTTCATGGCGGCATATGTTTTATTCTTGCTTTTGTAGACAGTGCAGCTGTGAGTATCTGTGTCGAGCTGTCTGTTCTGGGTATACACAAGCCAGTCTCACGTGTGAAGAGGATTTCTATCAGCTTTGATAGATGCTGCTGAGTTGCCTTCCCAAAGGGGCTGTGCCAATTTACACCTTTATGGAGATGGTGTGAAAGGCCCACCGCCTCGTGTGGCATTGGAGTGTGCTCTCCACCGGTTGGATTCTTACCAATCTCATAGGTGAAAATTGGCATCTGTGGCTTTAATTTGCAATTCTCTGATGAGTTTGGTGATGTTTTTATGCTCTTGCTCATTTGTCTTTGTTTATTGATCTTCTTTTAGAAACTGCACATTTTAGGAAGTGTCACCTGTGACAGAAGATGCGAAGCCCCTGCTCTGCAGGCTATAACACGCCTTCTGTCTTCAACTCTATGGGTTCCTTTCTTCATTCATTTGTTGGTTGGTTTATTTATTTATTCATTCACCCACACATCAATAAGATCTGATTCCATAGTACAGGCTAGCCTGGAACTCACTATGTGCCCAAAATGAGCTCAAGCTCATGACAACCCTTTAACCTCAATGTTTACCTGCTGGGATTGCAGGAATGCACCAACACCTCTTTCTTTTTTTAATTATAGGCTATAATATTTGATGTACACACACACCACTTTTTTCTTTTCTTTTCTTTTCCTTTCTTTCTTTCTTTCTTTCTTTCTTTTTTTCTGAGACAGGGTTTCTCTGTGTAGCCTTGGTTGTCCTGGACTCACTTTATAGAGCAGGCTAGCCTCGAACTCACAGAGATCTGCCTGCCTCTGCCTCTGTCTCTGCCTCTGCCTCCCTGAGTGCTGGGATTACAAGAGTGTGCCACTTCATCTAGCTCACACTTGTTTTTTGGAGACAGGATCTTGATATCTTTAGTCCGTGGCTGGCCTTGGAACTACAAATCTTTCTGCCTCAGCCTCCTGAGGGCTGGGGTTACAGGTGTGTGCCAACGCTCCTAACTGCTTACAACGTACGTCACCGTACTACTTAATCATGTTTTCCTTGTTCCACGGGACCCTGAGAATGTCGTGTTCACCTCTGGGTCTGAGGAAGACACTAAAGGAACCTGGGAATTTGAGCTAGTCCATCTGAACATGTCTCTTGCACCAAGAGTTTAATCAAGAAATCCAGCGAAGGGCCCCAGCCAGTGCCTCAGTGACAGCATGTTTCTGCAAACACACATTTCCTTAGGGGCTATGGAGTCTTGCCAGAGTGGGTGGAAGGGTTCCAAGCATGTGCGCATCTTCAACCAATCCCGTATCACGTTATCAGTACTGTGGCCCACCCCCTCCAGCATCTGTGCCAGGCCATTCTGTGTGAGCACCTGTGCTCATGCCCTACTGACCACTGTGGGCTCCGGGCCTTACTGTGTTAGTCAGTTTTCTGCCACTGTGACAAAATTTACAGAGAAGTCTATTTTGGCTCACAGTTTGGAGGTTTCAGCCCACGGTTGGCTGGATCCATTGCTTTTGGGTTTGTTGAAAGGTATCAAAGATATCACGGCAGGAAGTTCACGGAGGAGCAAAACTGTTCATCTCTTAGTCACGCCTCCCAAGAGAGGAAGAGAAAAAGCCTGGGGTTGCCAGTGTCCTCTTAAGAGTCCCGCCACTTCCTAATTGACGAAAAGGTTGGTGACTAACACATGGGTGCTTGGAGGTCCTGGATCCAAATCAAGCTCTAGTTTATTTAGACACAAGTTTGTCTGAATTCCAAATTTTATGCCTTCTAGCAATCTTCAGCATGCCTCAGGAATCCCACTCTCTCCCCAGGGACTGTGTCCTGGCTCTATTTCCGACTTCTGCGCCTGTTCCCATTGGTGTTGTCTCTGTTCTCTGCATCCAGATGGCAAATATCAGGCCTTTCAGCTTTTGCAAAGGGAACTGCCCACACAGTCATGAAGGGCAAAGAGGCTCCCCCGAGGACTGGGAACAGGAGTAGCGTGTGTGGGTGGCGGGGGAGGGGTCTGTGCGTGGACCGGTATGATAGGCATCTGCTTGTAGGTTGCTCAGACTTGGGGGACCACTGGCCTTGAACCTCAGCCATCCTGAGTACTTTTGACATGTTGCCTCTCTCTCTCTCTCTCTCTCTCTCTCTCCCAGTCTCTGCTCCTCCTTGTCTGGGTGGGACTCCTGACTCATGCCTGAGTTTAGCCTAATCTTTCCATCTCACCCCACTCAGGGCTTATCTGGAGGTGGCTAGTCATCATTTGCTATCCACTCCAGGGGCCTCCTCTATTGGAGTGCAGACTCTTTGGTTTTTGCTTTGTAATTGTTGATGTTTGTTCTTGCGTTGTCCAGTGAGTGCTCTCTGGAAACCCCACTCTCTTAAGCTCTAGGATTAGGAGTCAGGGCCTGTTCCAATGAGGCGTCACTGAAGGAAGGAAGGGTAGATGGAGGGCCACATGAGAGCATGGGTCAGAGAGAAAGGACCAGCAAAAATGTTGTTAAGAGAAAATCGGGAGGAGGGAGAATGTAATACAAACACAAGCTAGAAAACAGGAGGCTGGATGAAAAGCAAGCCATTCCCCAACCTCCAGTCATTTAGTTCTGGTCTTAAAAATAACCAGTGTCACCAGAGCTTTTGTTTTGGCCTCTTGGAAAATATTTTATCCTTAAAAAAAATAGAAAAAATAGAAATGGTTATAAAGTTCGGCAGTGGAGTCCAGACTGTGCAAGGCCCCAAGGTCATTCCCCAGCACTGAAAACAAAAGTAAAAAAAAGAAAACTGAAGCAAGAAGGTAGCTGGTCTCACGTACGGCTTTACAGTTTTAGTAATTTAGCAATGTCTTCATGCCTCTAATGGAGCTACTTATAAATGTACACACATACACACCCTTTCTTTGCCCTCATCGCCTTTTGTCTCAGCCCTCAAATGTCGGGATTCCAGGTGTGCACGCCATCTCTGGCTCGGGTATTTTCTTTCATTTGCACAGAGGGACACCTAAGTTACACCCTCACTCCCTTCCTGGAGAAGGTGTTCGGGGTAAGGCATTTTCTAGAAGGAAGAGAAACTCTGGTGGCCAACATCCCTGATGTCAGATTTAGTACCAGGGTGTGATGGAGGTCTGACTGCCCATCCTGTAGAGATTGTGTCCCACCCAGCTGTTACTGACCACTCAGTAAGGACATTCTGAATCTTCCCACCCCAGGGTGAGCTGCAGCACCTTCCTGAGAGAAAAGTGAATTCTCTCCTAGGCATCAGGCCTGGCTGACCACATGACCTCTTTGGGCCAATGGGAAGAGAGTGGAGTGAAGCAGACCATGTGCCAATCAAACAGTAAGCGCCATGTGCTTTTCTACTTTATGTCATTAACCCGTGACCTTGAAGCTGGAACTAGGGGCAGGGCTGTGCCTGCAACACGAGCCTCTGGATAAGAAAAAAACAAAAGTCATAGTTGATTCACATCTTAAGTAATTAGGCATGAAATCTTGTAGTAATCCCCCCAAATTTTGGGGTTGTCAGTGCAGCCTCACCTCGTGAGATCTGACTAAGGCTGGGGAGGGGTGCTAGGCTAGGCTTGGTTGCAACATACTGCATGCATCCAGGATGAAGTCACCAGCTCCCCAGTGGCCTCTGTGTTCGATCTGGTTTGATCTGGATCTACCACTGACTGGTAAAAGTTCTGGCTGTTGATACAAGAACCAGGATGTGTCACCTGCATTGTGACATCCCTCACTTTATTAGTGGTGATGTCAGATGCTGTGAACAATTAGGAAGTCATTTTGCAACAAGAATCATTTTGTAACAAGAGTCCTAAGTAACTTCTTCTAAAATCTAGCTTCAGTTTAAGGAAATTCACTACTGAGTTATTTGAAACAAACAAACAAACAAACAAAAACAACCAAGACCCCGAAAAACTAGATGCACCATCGAGGGAAAATATTGTATACATTAGTCTGCATGATAGAAATTTGAAGTAATTGAAAAATCAAGTTACTGAGATTGGGGAGATGGCCTGGTGTGTAAAGCACTTGCCATACAAGTGTGAGCCTCAGTTTGCAACCCAGAGCCTGTCTGGAGGAACCCTGCTGTTTGAGGCTGCAGTTCTCCCAGTCCAGGTAGCCATTCTGAGCTTTAAGGTACAGGACTCCCTCCCCTCAGCAAGGCCTCCGGCTCTCTGCCTGACTTCATCTGGAGAGTGTCTCTAGACAGATGCCCCTAGCCACATTTGATATATGGCCTTTGACACAGCTCCCTGCTAGCTCTCCCCTCCCTGGGTCTATAGGATAACTAGTTATTGTGTTCCTGTTTGTACGATAGAAGCATGCTATTTAATGCAAATAGAGCATCCTTGAAGTGCCTGGTTCCAATCAATTATGCACACCTATCCTTGGAGCCCCTTACCCATTCTCCAAGGGGCATACAGCCTTTGTTCTCAAGTTGAACTTGCTCCCTGCAGTGGTTCCCAGGGTGTGCGATTCCTGTGCAGTGTTCCTCGCCCATTCCAGGCATGCTTCTCCTCTCATGCCCCTCCTGACTTTGTGGGCTGCTTGGAGACAGCTCTCAGGCAGGAGGAGAACCACAGACCTCTCTAAGGAAGCCAGGCATGCTAGCACACGGCTATAAATCCAGTGCTTTTAGGGAGAGACGGGACATGTGTGCTATGGTAAGCACACGCCTTCACCCACACACATGAAGTGAAATAGCCGAATGTGTAATGACATGGGGAAGATGTTTCTATAATCACAAGTGAGAAAAACACGGCAAGAACTACAGACATATGACATGCCGAACTTACACAGCAGATTAGGGATCATGCAAACCCATATGGATATATGGGTTTAAAAGGACATATATTTCCTTTTAAGCTCATATTCTGTAAACAAGTATTTTCCCTCAGTTGTCAGATACATAAATATGTATAAAAAAGACCAGGGGACTTTTCCAGGCAAGGTGATGCAGACTTATAACCCCAACACTTGGGAGGCAGAGGTAGGTAGATCACTGTGGGCCTGAGGCCAGCCTGGTCTACATAAGAGAGTTTTAGGACAACTAGGACTATATAGTTAGACTCTGCTTCAAAACCAAAGAAAATTGAAAACAAACAAACCAACAACAACGGGGAGGAAAAAAAAAAGACCAGAAAAAAAAAAAGCCCAACCAGCAGGTTTTTTGGGTTATCATTTTCTTCTCTGCATTTACAGTGTTTTACAACCATCCTGTGAAGAGTGTGTGTTACCTTCAGCCATCCCAAACAAGCAAGTGTCATTTAAAAGCCTTGTGCGGTCACCCCTAGGCTTGTGCCTCTGGGCTGGGCCACCCAGGGGCCTTAACTGGGCCTCCTGGTCTAAGAATAAGCTTGTGTGTTTAATTAGGTCACTCTCCTGCCGACCTAGAATCTCTGCTTAGGGCTTAGTGTGGGCTGCCAGAACCCGGAGGAGACCTTGCAAGTCCTTTGGGGCTGTGACAGGCAGGCACCACTGCCTGCCGTTAGCTTCCTGTGAAGTTGAGAAACTTGTCAACTGTCACACGGGTGGGGCTGCCTCCCTCATGCCTCTCTAACACATCTTCTTAAAAATTTAATTTAGCCTGTTTTATTGAAGAGAGAGTGAAGGCTCATGAAGTAAACATCAAAACCACGTGAGGCGGAGAATAATTCACTAGTTTGTAGCAGTCCTGCGGTGGCAGGCAGCCATTGTTCATTGTTCCCTCCACCTTCCTGGTATAGGTCCTGTGTCACCTACGTTCAGGCCTCGGAGTGGCTGGTGCGTAGGTTGGGGTGGGGACGTGACTTCTCAGAAGTAGCTTGGCACGGGCACCAAAAAACCTCCTGGGGGAAGCATCTGGTGGGGCCAGGTGTGTGTGGCGGGCAGTGAAGCCTCTTATTCTGCCTCTCTAAAATCTGTATCCCATGGGCCACTGTGCTAGTGTGGGACATGGTGTGCGTACACGTGTGTTCCCAATGAGAGAGACTGTGTGTGTGCTGGGCAATGTGCATGTGAGTGCACATGCCTGAGGAAGCCAGAAGAGGGAGTCAGATTCCCCTGAAGCTGGAGTTATGGGCAGAAAAAGCACCCACGATGGGCACTGAGTCCTGAACTCCTGTCCTTGGGTCCTCTGGAAGAGCAGTAGTCCTCTCAACCACTGAGCCGTCATCCCTCAGACACCTCTTACAACACTTGGATTTGGAGCTGTCCTTCCTCCAGCCTCTTGGCTGTTCTCTGAGAGCCCTGGTTTTCTTTCTTGGCAGAGATTCTGGCAAGGGAGGCTTTCCACGGGCTGCAGACTGTCCTCATCATCCACTTCCTTTCAACGTTTCCTGGGTCTCAGCTCAGGGTTCCCTGCTGCCAGTCACATCCGAGTCTTCTACTTGGCAGTTCTGCAGGGTTTGCCCCTGCTCTGGGGCTCTGCTCAGCGTCTCTTGGTTTTTCTCCTGGCTTCCTGCCTGATCCCCCCAGAGCTTCCTCTGTGAGAGTCTTCCCCTGTCTCCTCTCCTCTCTTGTTATTCCCAGACTCCTCAGTTCTGGCGCCTCTCCCTCTTCACCTCACTCCAGCCTTCCTGCTTCTGAGTCTCCAGCTGTCACAGATGCTGATGCAAGATCCCTCATCTCAGTCCTTAGAACCCAAACCGGAGAGGTTTCCATGCTCATTCAGTGACAAGCTCTGACTGGCCACCACCTAATGACGCTTTTTTTTTTTTTTTGCCTTTATATATTCACATAGTGGGAATGAGTATTCATCCCGACTACAATGGCTGCTGCCCTGCGTCCCACCAATGCCTGCAGTAAATCATCTTACTTTCACACTTAGACAGCATGGGGTCTGAGGCAACAATGGTTCAGATTAGGGATGACAGACAGGCAGCTCCCACAGCTGTCCTGGCCTGTGTCTTCCTAGTTCATGGGTAGCAAAGCTAACCCTTGCTAGCTGCCGAGAGCGACCAAAGGCCGGAGCCCAGGCAGACGCCCGTGAGGTGCGTGCATGCTGAGCCCCTATGGATGGATGGGTGGCCAGCCAGGGAGTTATTTGGCTAATCGTGAGAGAAGAAAGCATCTCGGATGCTAGGGAGGATGAGGACAAAACCCCCAAGACAGCAGCCAACATAACAACCCCCCACTACACACACACAGTCCTACCTCGTGACACCGAAACAGTTCTAGCTTCTCGGGAGAAAGCAGCACCTGTCTAGAGGAGAGAATCTGTTATTTTTAAACAGTTGGGCATACTACCTAGTCCATTTGCAGGCCTGCAGGCTGCACAAGGCGGGGTGGGGGCAGGGAGGCTGGGGGCAGAGTTGAGGGTGAGTGTGTGTGTGTGTGTGTGTGTGTATGGCTTCTCCAGAAGTCAGGGACTGATAGAGAATTATCAGTTCTGTCCCAGCAGAGCACAACAGTGTCCCCTTGCACTGCTCCATGGTGCAGTATTGGCCCTGGAAACCCTTCCTCATCACTATTGTCTACTAAGGCATGCTGTCCTATCTCCCTTCTGAGACTGTGGACAGAGAGACAACCGGTAACACAAGGGCCTTAGAGCCCTGACTCAGCCCTTAGCCCAGGCTGGGCTTGAGGCAGAAGCTCAATGATTCCCTTCTCACCACAGTGACCTCTGTGCAGGAAGCGAAGGATGAGCAGGGTCTCAGACTCCGGGGCAGTGTCTGTACGCTCTAGGCCCTTCTGCTCTGGCCTGTGTTTGTGTGTTTTGGGTCCCAGCCTGTGTAACCCTCCCCACTCCACTCCGGGTTGTTCTTGTTTTGTGGAGTTTCAGAAATCACATGCAGGAGCACACATACCATCCAAGGGCTCTCCCATAGGCCCCCATTACAGCCTGGCTCCCAGGTCTCACAGGTTGCATTGAAGAAAGCTGGGGGATCTCATTGAGGAGATCCTTTGCTTTGGTCCTATCTGAGATCTCAGTGGAAATGAGCATGTTTGCTGTGGTGTGGGAGGCCTTTCCTCAGCCCTGGGCCTTGCCTCAGGCTCTTCTCCATTAAATCTGCCTCCCCTCTGATTGGAGCCTTCGCTTGCGCCTCACACATCTCTCAAGCATGAGACATAACTGTTTCTTGAGCCCCCTGTGCCCTCCACCAGTTGGGACTTTTAGACTCTTGCACAAGGCTGCACAGCTGCTGAGCTGTGGCCCCTCGGGTTTTCCAGATGGGTGGCGGAGATGCCTCCTCAGCGGTCAGTTAAAGAAGGGGCCCCGAAGGGTCTTGGTTTTCTTCTCTTTCTTTGACCCAGACTCTCATGTAATCTAGGTTAGCCTCAAACTTGCTATGTAACTGGAAGATGGCCTTGAACTACTAAACCTCTTGCTTCCATCTCCCAAGTGCTGGGAGTATGTGCCAACACGCCTAGCTGAGAGCCTTTTTGGATGGGACAGTACAGCGGAAGGGTCCTTGGCTTCTGGCTTCCCAGCACCAAAGCGCCCCTTTGACAGGATGGGCTATGTGGCTGACATGTTTGCTCTCTGCTCCCTTCTCAACTCCAATCCCCCAGCGGTTCCAGCCTGAGCTCAGGGTGCAGTGACTGGCATACCCTCTTCCTAACCCTGGGCCTTCCCCAGAATATGCCTCAGCCCCACCCCCATATTCTCACACGCACACAGATCCACACCACACACGCCCTCATACGCACAAGTGCGCACACCCACATCACACTCATGTCACCAACTCCCAGCAGCCTCCACTGTTAGGATGGAAGCAACGGAGTTCTTGGGAATTTCCTAAGCTCTCATCTGAAAATTTTCCCTTCATGATCCCCACCCAAGGAGGAGAGCAGCCTTTGTCCTGGGAAGGGCAGAGCTATTTCTGGGACTTAGCGTTCCACACCCTCCCCAGCAAATGGAGTTTAACCCTCTGGCTGAAGTCTAGTCAAGGTCCCTCCCCGAAGTATGCTTGCTGGCAATGCACCATAGCTGAGTGAAGAAGGCTGCTGAGGCCACAACCCTGGCTGGCCTCTGAGGGCCCGGCCAGAGCCTCAGCCTATTCTTTGCTGTCTCCTAAGGCCCTCTTCCTCCCTGCCTGCTGGCACCAGGCTGATTGTTGAGTATGTGAAAATGCAAGCCCTATTTCCTTTATTTCTTTGTTATAAAGGTCTCTTTGCGTGACTGAGTCCTAGCAACTACTCTAGAGGTTGCTTCCAGCCATCGCCAGAGGGGTTTTCCAAGCTAAAGGGGGTAGAGGCCCCTCCCTCTAACCCTGGAGCATGGGTCCCATGTTGCCAACTTTGCCATCGCTAGACTGGGGTGACCTAGGAGTGGTGCAGAAGACCTTTGCCTGCTCTGCTGACCTCTCTGAGTGCAGGCATTTAGGAGTACAAAGCTTGACTTGGATACATGTGTATTTGTGTACGTATTGTGCACTTGTGTATATGTGCATATGTGTATGCTGACATGTGGAAGCCATATGCCAGCACCAAGTAGCTTCCTCTATTGCTGGTTTTCCTTTTTTTAAAAAAATAGTTTTCTTTCTTTCTTTCTTTCTTTCTTTCTTTCTTTCTTTCTTTCTTTCTTTCTTTCTTTCTTCTTTCTTTCCTTTAAGATGTATTCATTTCTTTTATGTATACAAATGCTCTGTTTTCATGCACACTAGAAGAGGGAATCAAATTCTACTATTCCACATGGTTCCACATGGTTGTGAGCCACCATGTGGTTGCTGAGGACCTCTGGGAGAGCAGACAGTGCTCTTAACCTCTGAGCCCTCTCTCCAGCCTCCCTATTGCTGGTTTTCTCTTCTCTTTCTTCTCTCTCTCTCTCTCTCTCTCTCTCTCCCCCCTTCTCTCCTCCTCCTCCTTTTTCTTTTTCTTCTGAGACAGGGTCTGCCCAGGTAGCCTTGACTGTCCTGGAACTCACAATGTGGACCAAGATGGTCTCATGGAGATCCACGGGTCTCAGTGTTCTGGGTGTTGGAATTAAAGGCATATGCCACCATATCCAGCCTTCCTCCTTGCTTTTTGAGCATGGTCTCTCATTGAACACGGAATTTACTGATTGGCTAGACTAGCTGGCCAGCAAGCCTCAGGGATCCTTCCACTTGACCTGCTGGAGCTACAGCTGTGCACCTCTATGCCTGGCTTTTTACATGGGCGCTAGGGACTTGAATTCAGGGCCTCATGCTTGCTTGAGTTACCAGTCCAGTCCCAATCTTGACACTTTAAATTTTTTTTGAAATTTATCTTTAAAAAATTATTTATTTTATATGTATGAGTGTTTTGGCTGTACGAATGTATGTATGTACATATGTATATGTGTGTATGATGTGTCCATATTGCCTGCAGAGGCCAGAATGGGGCTTTGGATCCCCCAGAATTAGAGTTACAGCTGGTTGTGGGCCACCATGAGGATGCTGGGAATCAGGCCTGGGTCCTCTAGAAGAACAATCAGTACACCTAACTGCTGAGCCATCTTTCTAGTCCCAGTCTTGACACTTCTTTTTTTTTTTTTTTAGATTTTTTTAATGTTGTGTGTATAATTTGCCTGCCTGTATGTCTATGCATTATGCATGTGTCTAGTGCCTGTCGAGGCCAGAGGAGGGAAACAGATCCCTTGGAACAGGAGTTACAGGCAGTTGTGAGCGGTTATGAGGGTGCTGGGAATTGAACCCGGGTTCTCTGGAAGAGCAGCCAGTGCTCTTAACCGTGGGGCCATCTCTCCAGCCCCAGTTTTGACAGTTCTTACATAGACAAGCGTAGAAAGTCATGATGGCCTACTTCTAGGTAGGAGAGTCAAGGGAACTCTGAGCTGCTTGGTCCTTTTTCCACTTCCTGCCTCCGCTCCCAAGCATCGGTGAGCGAGCAGGGGTGTGTGTTTAAACATTTCTAATTTGAAAATAATTTGAAGTTTATGAAAAGTTATAAAATGGAACTATGTGGGGAAATAAATTTATACATCTACTGCTAACATAAAAGCTCTTTAATTTTATTATATTTGTTTGTTGTTTTGTGGTATGTGTGTATGTGTGTGTATACCCACAGTGCATATGTATAGGTCAGAAAAAAATTGCAGGAGTTGAGTCTTTCTCCTGTGTGGGCCCCTGGGGCTGAACTCAGATTGCCAGGGTTGGCAGCGATCCCCACTCTTGCCCAGTGAGCCCATCTCCAGGGCTGTGATTGCTGACATTTTGTTCCCTGTGTTTTTCCACTGCCTCCACCCTGCTCACCTACATATTTGTGTGTAAATGTGTCTAGCTCCTTGATTGCTTTTTCTGAAACATTTGAAGGTTAGTGATCACATTGTGACATTTATTCTAAATCCTTCAGTCAGTGTTTCCCAAGACTGGAGATAATTTCTTATATTACTGCAGTAAAGCTATCTGTATCTTAAGTTTACATCAAGACAGCACTTTCCTTTAATCTGGCGCTCTTACTGCAATTGTATTTGTAGATCTAACAACGTCGTCAGCAATGTTTGTCATAGTTTGCTAGCCTCCTCTGAGCTAGAACCTTTCCCCAGTCTTCCTTGATCTTTTAGGACGTGGAAAAGCCAAAGGACTTTCGTGAGGCCATTGGGCAGAGGAGGTGTTGCCTGGTGGTTTAGAATAAAGACATGGGTGCCCAGCTGTCTGGACCTCGCCCTGCTCTGTCACTCCTTAGCTCTGTGAGACTGGCAAAGGTTGTCCTAGTACTGTGTCATGGCTGATCGCCCTTAAGTCCTGCGAGCGATGGCCCACCTGGAGGGTAGTGTCAAGGCCTGATACACGGCAAAATCTATTCTTGAAGTGGCTTGAAATGCAGTCCCTGCACTTGTAGTCACGGCTCAAGGTCGAGGCCAAGCAGGACGCCATGATGACCCTTTGTGGTCCACCTTGCTACCTCTTCAGTTATTCAAGGGGTTCCGTAGTCTAGGCACATCTGGAGTTAGGAACAGCTGAGGACACAGAAGGGGCATGACAGCGCGATATGTTTTAACACAAGGAAGTCCCAGCCACCCAGCTAGGAGCAGTGCAGATCACCTGGTTCCCACAAAATGGTGCCTGTTCCAATTAGCAGTGTGGCTAATTGTTGGGGTGTACCTGGAAAAGGGACCTACGAAACACTGAAGCCACAGGCTGCCTGAGCATCAGCAGATGGGGTTCTCTCCCTCAGAAGCACCCCACAAGAGAGCAGCTCAGTTCTGGTGGTGGTGGTTCCAGACAGACCCAAATTCTGCCCCAGAAAAAAGGTCACACTCTTCTCACCTGTTGTGATTATAACATAACATATTATATTACATTATATATTATAATATAATATACATTATATTATATATTATATATAATATATGTTTAACATATATATGTTATAATATATTATAACATAACAACAATTTTGAGATTATAACATAACATCATTTTCCACTTCCCCTGTCTCCATCTAAACCTTCCCATATGTCCCTCCTTGATCCCTTTCAAATTCATGGCTTCTTTTTTTATTGATGTTTGTAACACTCGTGTATGTTTATGTACATACATACATATTTCTAAACACAACCTGCTCAGTCTTTCTGTTGCTTGTTGCTTGTATGTATGTTCTCAGCACTGACCCTTCGATATTGGACAACCAATTGGTGTGCTCTTCCCCGGGGAAAACTCTTTCTCTCACTCTGAGTCCTCCTTGGTTCTTTGTGTAGACTGAGGCCTTGTGGTCCTTCCTCCCATTCACTCTGGTATGTTCTATTGTCTGTGTTCAGCTCTTGCTTAGTCAGCCATGTTGGAGAGATTCTACAGGTGTTCTTCTCTGACATTTTCAGGAGACACAGTCTCACAGCAAACTCCCTGATCCTCTGGCCTTAAAAAATCTTTTTGTTGTTTTTGTTTTGCTTTGTTTTTCGAGACAGGATTTTCCTGTGTAGCCTTGGCTGTCCTGGACTTGCTCTGAAGACCAGGCTGGCCTTGAGCTCATATTAGTCCGACTGTCTGTGCCTCCCTGAGTGCTGCGATCAAAGGTGTGCACCGGCTTGCTCTTACAATCCTTTCTCCCCATCTTTCAAAATGTTGCTTGAGCCCTAGGTGCAGGAGTTATATTGTGTACCCATTGGGACTGGGCTACTCAACAACCTAATTTTTAATTGGTTGTGGTTTTCTGTAATGGTCTCTGTTGCAAAGAGAAGTTTCCTTGATGCGCCGTGAGGCCTACACTTACCTGTGGCTATCAAGATAAATATTTAGAATGTAGTTAAAGGTTATGCTGGTTTGGTGAAGTGTGGTTGTAGGTTCTCCTCCAAGATCCATGACTTCACTAGCCCTAGAGCATTGGCTAGGTTGCCTGTTGTTGAGCGAAGTCTTCAGTCTGATGACAGGGCTGTTGATTACCACCAAGGTGTGCTACTGCTGCAGACTTGGGGCTGTTCTACCATGCTGGTCATTGTTGTAGGCATCAGGAGACTGTGCTTTGCTTCCCTCCATTGGAAGCTTGTTTGGTGTCTTCTGGTACCATGACACTTAGTCCTCACGGAGGAGACACCCAGGCCAGGTCTTCAATGATAGGAACTTACCTCCCACCTCTGGTGGCGACACCAAGAGCAATAGCAACAGCCTGCATGTTTTAGGAGTCTTGGATAACTCTATCCACCAACTCAAAACAGGGCACTTCATGCCCAGTGTTGGGGTCTTGTTAGGTATTCTTTGGCTCTTGTGGATCATTGTCAGCCCTGCTGAGATGCTTTAGGAATGTCTTGATGCCTTCCTAAGGAGAAGTGCCTAAAGTGGGAAAGACCACTTGAAGGGATCTGTGAGGTCAACAGATAGCGAGGGATCACGGGTGCAAGGGACTTCAGAATTCTCCATTTCTGAAGCTTGGTTTAGCTCTGACTTCATCAATTCAGGCAGCCATATAGGCCTGCCAACTCTTCATCCATCCTAGCAGGCATGAATCCATTCACATCTTCATCCATCCAACCAGATCTAGCATCTGAGAACTCTTTCTCACTTCCTAATATTTGCTCATCTGACATTGTCAACAAAGGAACCATTCCATAACATGCCTTTTATTTTTTTTTGTTTTGCATTGTTTGTTTATTTGCTTATTTTTGAGTGTGTGTGTATGTGTGCCTGCTTGCTTTCCTGGAAGGCACTACATGCCCTCCTCTATCATACTCCACCTATTCCTTGTGAGAAGGTCTCTCCCTGTCCTTGGCCTTGTGTTTCAGCTAGCTTGGAAGCCAGAAAGCCATTGTGATTTCTCTGTCTCTGCCTCCCTCGGAGCTAAGGTTACAGGCAGACGAGGGGTGCCTAGTATGTTACATAGGATCCAAATCCTGTCCTCACGGTTGTTCAGCAAGCACGCTTGACCACTGAGCCACCTCTCTGGTCCTCTTGTCTCTGGCCACCTAGTCTCAGTTAGCTTGGGCTGGCTTCAGAGCTTCTGTGTAGCAGAGGATGACCTTGAATTTCTAACTTCCTGCCTTCATCCCCTGAGCTCTGAGACAGCAGGTGTGCATCATCACACCTAACTCTGCAGAGCTGGGGCTGCACCCAAGCGTCCCAGGGGTCTTTGTGAGCCTAGGGATCAGCATTTGCCCAGCCCTGTTTTTAAATATTTCTCCATTTTAAAATGCCTAAGTTCACTTTAGTTGTTTTGGAGAGATTTTTTTTTCCTAAAACAAACCATAAATCTAAACTTCTTTAAATGTTTTATTTTATTTAAAAATTTTTGTATATGGGTGTTTTGCCTGCAGATATGTCTGTGTACCACTTGCGTAGCTGGTGCCTGAGGAAGTAAGAAAAGGGCTTTGGATGCCCGGGAACTGGAATTGGAGATGTTGTGAGCTGCCATGTGAGTTGCTGGGGATTGAACCTGGGCCATCTGGAAGGGTTGTCAGCACGCTTAACCATCTAGGCATCTCTCCAGCCCACAAGTCGTCTTCCTTTTAACGAGTCCACACCTGTCATCCAAGTCTTCCTGGACGATCCAGGCCACGTTCCTGGCAAAAGTGGCTGTTTGGCTGTAAGAGGGGTGGGGTGGGGCATCAGGGCTGTTTGCTGTCTACACTGGGTGGTCCCACTTACCCTGCTCTCATTGTCAAGCAATTTCTCCTTTAGTGTTCTTGAGCTGGGAAATTTATTAACCGATACTAGACTTGCGTATAAAGAAGAGCCCGAGTTCTTTAGGTATTTACGAAAGACTCTTTTATAGTTTTATTGTTTATTGTTAAAGCGCAGAGTCCCCACCTTGTACCTCCTATGTTTGCTTGATTTCCAAACTGCCTCAGCTTAGGAGGTCCTTGGCTGCCTGAGTCCTGGAAATGGCCTGGGGTAGATTAGTTGTTCTCTCTTGATTCTTACTGCCGGCTGTCCTGGGCGAGGGAGGAGATGGCAGAGCCATCCTTGTTGACTCTTCCCGAAGAGGAAGGCAGCATGGGAAGGAACATGGTGTGGGGCCAGATGTGTCAGAGAGGTCCCAGATTGCTGAGGGACAAGGGAACAGCTTGGCTGTAAGGCTAGTGTGCAGGCGACTAGGGAAGGGGTCGATATCTTCTCTTCACTCTGGGTGATGGCCAGCCAGGACCTAGAGAGCCTGGTTTCTTCTCAAGGTCTCATGCGTGACTGGCACCAAAAGTGAGAAGGGCATTTGGGATGGGGTGGGTCAGCTTCTAAGTGTCCCACCGTGTCACAGTAACACACAAAAACTCCTCTCAGGACAGTCAGGCACGGGCATCGTAGGGACACTTTTCTATGTGGCCCTGACTTGTCAGGTGGAGCACTGGACAGGAAACAGTACTAGGGATCCCTTTCATGATTCCCCCCCCCCCAAAGAATCCCCATCTTCCACCCTATGGCATGTGCTACCCAATGGTGACAAGCACATTTCTGAGCTTGACACATGGGCACCATCCATTCAGAAACCGACAACCCATACCTCTCACCCCAAAGATGAATGCTGCTAACAGCTTTCCAAACACGCAGATTAGGAACTACTGACTATCTACACTCACTAGGACACATACCCCCACAATACGCTCTCACATGCAAACACAGACGTGTAAACCAATTCTTCATACTTGCTTGTTGGCTCAGACACACACACACACACACACACACACGTTCTGCACCCTTACATACATAGTCAGACACACATACCTAGTCTGTCTGCTCTCATGCACACACAGACACCAGCATACACACATATGTTCTCAGACACACTTACCCATTTGGCACACTTGCAAGTATGCTCCTACACATGAACTCACTCTGTACCTTTGCATGTATGTATTGCCACATGTAACCATTCTCACACTTACATGCATGTCAGGTGCACACGCCCATTATACACACCTACATTATGCATACCTACACACATATTCAGACATACCCACCTACTCTACACAGTAAGACACGTGGAATCACACATACTAGAATCCATGTGGAGAAATACTGGGTCCGGCTGAGGCCAGAGGTCGGCTTTACTCTTTCATTTTTGCAGTTACAGAGCATTCTGTGCCCCCCACCCCCGCTGGGTCTTGAATTCTGGATTTTGGGGTGAGTGGGAGGAGACGAGACTGATGGGGCTGGGCTGGGACATCCCACCACTCTTCTCTCTCCAGGGTTTTTGTCTGCTGTACCCTGGCTCTGGGGAAGATTTTGTTGCTTAGGCTTCAATATGGGCTCCACTCTGGCTGGTAGAGGGGGCTGGAGCACAGAGCGTTGGGGGATGGGGAAGATCAAGGAAAAGGCAACCAGGCACGTACCAGCCTGGTCTGCTTGGCCCTTCTGCAGGATACAAGCCTGTGACACTCTAGCATTCACGAAGCTGCCCGGAATGGCTGCTGTGCATCGGGATTCCCTTGAGATCCTCCAACGCACCTATGAACCCATCTTCCTGATGAGGTGCAGGAGCTTGGTTGAGTGACAGGCTATGGCTGCTCTGGAGCACTCAGCAACAGCTCCCCGTACTCTTTCCCTGGGGGCTGGTGTTTGGCTCACTCTCGGGAACCTGCTGAGTGTGGGCTTATCATGGAAGCGTGCTGCTGGATGTTCATGGCTGCACCTTCCTTTCAGAGTGAGGGTCAAGAGGTGAGGGTGGGAAGTGAGATAACGGGGAGGCAGCTGGACGAAGGAGGGACTAGGGGGAGAGAAGAGTGGCTCTGGCAAAATGTACAGACGCCATGAAACAAATGCTAGCTAGACAAGACAGAGGGGTAGTGCTGTGCGTGTGCCAGTAAGTACAAATACAAATAATAATACCAAGTGTGCTGCCTTACTTAGCCTGGGGACCAGACCCCCAAATGGAGACCCCATCAAGGGGCAGAGGATCCTCACACAGAGCCAGAGGGGCTCCAGGAGCAGAGGAGGAGGGCCTGAGGATGACCTTGAACCTTGCTGACCCTGAGAGGGGCTCTCAGCACAGGGTGACAAGCCCAGGCTACCCCAATGAGGCTAGAGGGCTCATTGCAGTGCAGGCTCCAGGGCTGGTGGACAGGTCAGTGCTCCTCATCTGTTTCCTCTGTCCCTCTTGGTCTGGTTCAGTGTGACACTGGCTATCATCGTGGGAAGCTCTTTGTGTCCTTCTGAAGCCTCTTCCAGGATGTGACTGTTGCTATGCCCACCTGTCAGCCAGTGCCTGGAATCCCAGGATCCCTGATCTGTCTGTTCTTGGTGCTCCAGAGAAATGCTCCCCACCCACCCAACCTCTGGTACCTATAGATCCTACACCATTTTCTGCTGGGGACTTTGGTCCTTGTGTCCTTGCCCAACACCCACTGCCTTGAACATAGACTGGTGGGCAGGTGTGGACATGCATGCATGTGTTTGTGCACATACTTCTGTACATTCAGAGGCACAGCTGTTCTCTCCTGCAGGGCTGTCTCAAAGAAAATAATCCAGAGGACTTGAAGACATACGTAGAGAATTCCAGGGGCAACAGAGCGGTGGTGCACACCTTTGATCCCAGCAGAGCCCGGCAGAGCATTGTGAGTTCAAGGCCAGCCTAGTTTGCAAAGCCAGTCCAGGACAGCCAAGGTTGCACAAAGAAACCCTTGGGGAAAAAAATGGATATAGGCCATAGATTCTGACTGGCTTGTCCTGCGCATGATAGCAGGCAGCCCTCTTCCTGCTCATCTCCCTCAAAGTTTACATAGACCCTTGGCTCTCTGCCATGGAACCTCAGTTGTGAGTGACATTGGGGCTTGAAAGCCATGAAGAACATGTCAACACATCCCTGGGAGGCCTAGAGCTGGGAGGTTGGGAAATCATTCCTTTGCCTTAGGCATGAATCCCCATCGGGCTGTGCAAGATGAATGAGGTTGGGAAAATGGTTTGGGCCACCAACAGTGATTACAACTATACTGATGTGTGTGCGCAGAGGGTGAGGCCCTGGTTTTCTTTATGGCCCCAGGGGACACTGGAGGGGAGGAGCAAAGGCCTTCTTACCCCCATCACCCGGCATCTTGGGTTCTAATTTCTTGGCCTTTCAACCCCAATTTTCCTACCGTCTTGTACCCGAGGGCACAGAATAGGGGATGATGAAGTCAAGGCTGAGGCTGGATGCCCTCTGACCTAGCCTAGCTCTGACCCTTGGTCCTTGCCTTGTCCACACCAGGCCATCACAACTTACCTGTTTGCTGTCTCTTGAGTTTGGGGAGTTGGGGTGGAGAGGTAGGTATGTGAAAAAGGCAGGAGGGAGACTCTTCTAGTCCAGGCTTTCTCTGAGGAAGAGGTATGTGAATCGTCATTTCCAGTGGCTGGGCCTCTCTGGAGTCTCTGAGTGGGTTGGGCAGGACCATGTATGTCCTCCTCAAAGGCCTATTAAGAGACAGTAAGAGATCTAGGGAGGTCTTGGGTGAGATGAGCTAAGTGTCTGGCAAGCTCAGGAGATCACAGGACATGCCTTGAGCTCTGGGTCCGATTGAGTATAGCTGGGTGGGTGGTGACTGTGGTCCTGTTCCATGTCCCTAGGACTCTTCGATGTGGGGCTCACCTGAGAGTTCGCAAGAAGGTGACCGTGTCGTTCTGTCCTGCCCCCTCCCCCCACCTTCTTGTCCCATACAATCACCACAGATTATTTACTGTCTGGCTTGGCTGCGGATGCTTCGGATAAAGACCTCCTGGTTTCTGGGCCCAGGGATGTCTCACTAGACTCTCATTAGGTGGGCAAGGGGCAGACAGCAGCGGGGTCACACCTCTTGGGTTGCGTGTGCCTTTGTATACATCCATGTTCCTGTACCTTGCCCCACAGGCTGAGAGCCCACCCAGAATCTGGAGGTCCTATTTTGACCTGATTGTGGTAGACACACAAAGACCCCGCTTCATCTATCTATCTATCTATCTATCTATCTATCTATCTATCTATCTATCTATCTATCTATTTATCTATCTATCTATCTATTGTAGAAGGGACAGAAAACTACTTTAGGGTCTGGTGACATCCTTCCTCCACCATTGCCATATTAGTCTTGCCATACAGACCCCCCACCCCAGCCCTCTCTGACCAATGATGGCATGGTCCTCTTGGCATAGGCTTCCCTCTGCCCCTCCAGGACTCTGGGAAGCTCCATGTGGGTATCTACAGAGGTACCCACCAGCCCTGTGCTGGTCTCTTTAGAGGTACCAGCCTGAGTTGCCTTTTTTTTGCCACCAAAGCTAGTTTCTACTCCAGGGCAGAATGGTGAGCACGAATTTGTCTTTCTTTGCTGAGGCAGACTCATTAGACATGGAATGTGAGCTTCTTGGAGTGTGTGTGTGTTGGTGGGGGAGTAGTTGAGGGGTGATGGACATTCTGTATACCAGGGACCACATTTTTGGGAACACTACCAAATTTAAGAAGTGGCAGAGTGGATGTGCCTGCCTGGTAGTTCCTGAGCTATCCTAGGAGCTGAGCATCTGGGTGAAGGAGAGGGGTAAGCCTGGAGGGCTGCTATATTTCTGTCTTCTGGAAGGGAACCTCATCTGCTATGTGGTTTATGGATGGGGGAGATCTATTTTTCTACACAAGGAAGCAGAGACCTAGGAAGGTTAAGAAGTTTGTCCAAAATCATACAGGTGACGGGGTCAAGCTGGGACCAAGGTCCCCATTTTTTGACTTGAGGTCCCTGAACTATTCTCAGGGTGGATATTCTCTCCCCATCTCCCTACCTGCCCTGAGGATTCAGCACACGTTCTCATCCATGAAAGATCAGGACTTGCCTGCTCTGAGCTCACACAATCTCAGGTGTGCGGTTAGCGCTGCTGGATTTGAGTCATCGCCTTGTGACTTCTGGAAGGCTGGCCACTTGACTCTCTGGCGCTTCTGTCACCTGTCACATGCAGTCCATGCCGTCTCTTCTTTGCTCTGGGCTTAGTCTTATCTGACGTAAGGGGGTGACGGATGGGTGTTGTGGCTAGGGGGTCACAGTCCTCTGGTTGGGACTGACGGACAAAGGTGACCAGGGAGAGTGCACAACCCAAGGCTGTCACTCATCCTTGCTGCCTCCGGTCCCTGTTCTTTAGTCAGAGTATCTGCAGAGGCCACACACACACATCTGGCAGATCTGCTGACTTTCCTGAGAGTGGTCAGGATGAGGGATGAGGGCTGGGGTCCTGGCAGTAGGATTGGGCTGAAGTCACACAGAAACGTCAAGGATGTGTTTTAGATCAGACTCCCCTAGCAACCCCGCTGAATGCCCTTGGGGGGGCGGGGAATCACACTCACTCTGTGCCTGCCTTAAGCTTTTCCTCCTAACCCACTGGGCACAGATTCAGGGGCTTGTCCTCACACGAAGGTGCCCACACCACCCATGGGTGTACCCCTTCCCATACTCCCCCCTCTGACTCTTACTCTTTATGCCCTGTATCCACTAATGTTCTGTGTCCCCTTTCCAGATGGGGCTGATGAAGGTTAGGCCAGATTATGCTGCTATTTCTGGAGCAGGAACATGGAAGGGGCTACACACCATCAACTCCACTAAGGAGATGCATGTAAGTGCTTTGCAGTGAGAGGAGGTGAGCGAGCCTTCCCCTCCCTATCTATACCTAATTTGTTTCCATTTACAACCAACATAACCCCAGCTTGCCTTATATGCCTCCTGACCTTGTCCTACAGTGCCCTCTGCTGGTTATTGTTCTAAATGACAGCATGCTCTGCTGAAAGGGTTGCAATCCACCTTGTTTCTGGGACTTGCCTCTTTCAGTTCAGTCCTCACAATGAATACTACCCAGGAATGCCTGATGGCTGGACCGGGCCTCATATGGCTGACTAGATAACTGTGATGGATGTCTGGGGTCACCGGAGAAGGAGGCTGAGAAAATGGGATTCTGGGTCAGTGGCCTGATGGGTCCTGGGGCAAAAAGAAAACATTCCCAACAGTGAGGATCATTCAGCCAAGGATCATTCAGGTCGAACAGTTACAGAAAGACCTGGCAATCCTAGGCTCAGCTGGACCAGCAATGAAGGACCTTGGCAGAGCCTTTTTACGCTTAAGGTGACTAGAATGTAGCTCTGGTTAGGCAGGCTGGCAGGAGCTCATGTTTCCACAGATGAGGAGGCCGGGGTGTAGAGACAGCTCTCCTTTTGGGATTGGGAGGAGAGCTGGGGACTCTCCAGGGCAGCAGCTGGAGGGCTGCACCTGTGGGCCTTGCCTAACCTGCTGTGCTCAGACATGGCTGATCATTATTTCGAGCGAGGCAGGTTATACTGGGGGAAGACAGGAGCAGGGCCTGAGCAACGTGGAGCATACCCTGTCTCTAAAACTCCACACAGGCCACTCATCGAGCATGCATGAGGTCCTGGGTGCTAGCCTGGCACTCAAAGTAAAACCTTATAGAATGAGCATTGGCTATGATGGCACACGCCTGTAATCCGATCACTTGGAGTACTGAGGCAGGGGAATTGCAAGCTCTAAGCTAGCCTGGGCTATGCAGTATAGACCCTGTCTCAAAACCAACACACAAAGAAACAAATCAACCAACCAACCCCAGCCAACTTCAAATACCCAAACTACTTGTGTGCAGCCTGTGGTTTTAAAAGTCGCAGCTACTTTCCTGCAGGTGGGCAGTCTGGGCACAGGCAGGACTGGCTTGTCCTCACCAGGGTGTGTGCTCGGTGCGGTAGCAGGTGGTGCAGGAGGAGGTGGGCCGGCATCTGTATTCATCAGACTAGAGGGTAGCCAGGGAGTTTCCCTGACCCCTCCCCCTCTTTGTGCCTTTCTCACATTTCCCAGATGTTTAAGAGGGGACCAGCTACTGAGTATTGTTGGTGCATCTTGCAGTGGGTGGGGTGCTTTTCACAGGTTCTGCTTAATGCGGACCACCTAAGTTTCAGCCTCCCCGCTCCTGCCCCCTTTACCATCACTGAAATGCCAGTTCGGAGAATCGAAGTCATTTCCTGTTCCACAGCTAGTAGACCACATTGCTGGGGGCTCAGCCCAGGGTGGCAAGGACATGCTATGTCGCCTACATTGCACTGCTTCTCTTAGCTGGGCTGTTATAGAGAGCTCTCGGCAAGGCTGAGGAACCCAGGCACAAGCACCTGTGCTGTTAGGTGTCATTGCTAAGTAGACAAATGGCAGGGGAGGGAAAAGACGGGTCCAAATGACAAGGAGAAACACTGAAAGAAATTTGACCTCTTGGCCTGGGGATTTTGAGGAAATGGAACTGCCAGAACCTTCCATGTGTCATACACTCTGTCCGGTCCCTCTACAGCATATGTGGGTGGGGAGACCACCCCTATCTCAGAAGTCTTGGGGGTTCATCTTTATCCATGTTCATCCCAACAGATGCCTCATGAGTTGCTTGTGGATTAAGAATGGGCTAGGCTGGACCTTGCCTCCTGCTTCCTCTCCCATAGTCAGAAAGAGCGTGACTGAGACGCTGTGGGCTTTGCCCTACAACAGAGCTGGGAAACTCCCCGTGTCTGGTGGCTGAGAAGCTCCATGGCTTGTGGCTATTATGGGATAGAGCAGTAGTGGCCAACACAGAATTGGGAAGTTCACAGAGACTTTCAAGTACAGTAATTCGTATTTATGTAGGAAGATACACAATTACAAGTTGCTTTCATTTTTAATATTCCCATTTGATTTTGATTAGATAATTATATTCATTTTTTAAATTATGGGATAATGATTTTTCAAAAAATAGATTTCAATTCAGGTTAATCTTGGGATTTTGCTTTTAAAATTAGGGACATTAGGTTTTTCAAGGCCACAGGATCTGCTCAACAGCTGGTGCCCTGTAATCAACCTTTCCAGTTGACTGTTGGTTGATCCATCTTCTGACCTACCCTCTCTGCTCTGGAGGAGAGGGCCGGATTGCTCTCCTGAGCTGGAGTCTTTAGTCATCAAGGAGGTGATCCTTTGACCTCAGGGCTGAGACTCCTGCTGTCATGGGGGAGCTTATTTCCACCTTGACACTCTTGGGGCTTGCTTGTCAAAATGTCCCGTCAGGCCCTCCTCCAATGGATGTGAGATGCAGTACGTGCTGAGTGCGGAGCGCCCGCTTGGTGTCGAGTATAGAACGGGAAGGGAAAGGAACTGTAAACCAGTCCTGCTCAGGGACATCCCAGGCCGTCGTAATCTTGAACCCATGCTTTGCACATCTTTTCGCAGTTGACTTGGTTCTGGACATGGGCTGGCAGTGTGGCCTATCTACCTGCTTGAGATTTTTTTTTCTTTTCCTTTTTTGAGACAGGGTTTCTCTATGTAGCCCTTGCACTGTAGACCAGACTAGCCTTGAATTCACAGAGGTCTTCCTGCTTCTGCCTTCTGAATGCTGGGATCAAAGATGTGGGCCACCACATCTGGCCACACTGAAAACTCTCAATGAACCAATTTGGAGACTGAGAGTTCTTTGGGGGTGGGGAGGAGGGCAGTATTGCTGTTACCTTGGAAGGCCTTGGAACATTTTGAAAATGTGTGCAGGAAATGGAAATGCAAATATTTTAACCAGCTCTTCCAGGGTTGCTCCATGGTCACATACAATTTTATTTCTAAAACTGTCTTTTAAAAACAGTATTTCTGTGGACTTTGACTGTGTTTCAAAATTTCTAAAACTTTGTGGGCCCGATTATCTGGATTGGATTGTCTCCTTAAGTGTCCTATCATCCTGGGTCACTGTGACAGGTGATTCCTGTGAACCAAAACTCATCAGAAGTCATCCTAATAACTGGATTATTTTGCTAAGAGCCTCTCACGGAGCCTGGAGCCCCATATTCTGAGTCCTGACTTTAATTCCCTCCTACTGCTCAGTTTTTGTCTTCAGCTGTCGTTATGTGGTGGCTCAAACTGGCCCTGCCCATCAAGGATGACAAAGTGAAGCCCTTAAGGCACAGACCTGACAGTGCTGTTCTCCAGAGTCACTCTTTGGGTCAGAAGGTGAGCATTTGGAATGAGGACGGATGAGGGCACAGGCCATGTGCTCAGGCAGTTCACTTTTCTCGCCTCCTGTGTGTTCGTTTGGCACTATTAGGGTCTCTTCTCCCCGAAGTGCTCCTGGGCCCAGAGTCTACAGGGTCCCGCTTTTTCAGACACAGGTCGGGTGCACTGGCTTTGTGTCTTTGAACATTAGTTCATTCCTGAGGGGTTAGCAGTATTGATAGATTTTAATCCTCTAAGGGTAGAGGACAGAGGGCTAAACCATCAAAACAGCCAGCCAAGGGGCTCAGGAAGGGAGGGAGGAGAGAAAAGGGAAAGAGAAACAGAGAGGAGGAAAACAGGAGAGGTGGCCAAAGAGCCTTTATAACTTTTCCCCTGCAGAACCCCGTCCCTCAGGGCGTGCTGCTACCTGTCCCGGCTAGACTGGTGTGTTCTCAGCTCCTGACCTTACACGGCTCTTTTGGGGACTTAAACATACATTTGGAACTCTGCTTATGTGCCCCCAGCCCCTGAGATCCTAGGGGCCAGGCCATTCTGGCTCACCATGGTTATCGCTGGTGTCTGCAGTACTGTGTCTTTTACTGAATGAGGAGTTATTACCTGGTGTTCCCTGGAGAACTGTAGGGGAAGGGGTGGAGCAAAGGATATGGAGTCAGGAAGAGGAAGTGGAACTTGGCTAGGAAGCTTTGACATAGGACTCAGGAACTTGTCTGGGCTAAGCTGGGGTAGGACAGAAACCTCGGCTTGAGAACAGTTCATATGGTGCAGGCTTTGTTTTTAAACCTGGCGTATGTCATTTATCTGTACTTTAGAGATGTATGACATTACCCCCAGGAATGTGTGTCAGACACTGGCAGTCCCCTCCATACATGCATATGTACACACACTTTTTTGTTTTTGTTTTTTGAGACAAGGTTTTTCTATGTAGCCATGGCTGTCATGGAACTTGCTGTGTAGACCAGGCTGGCCTCGAACTCAGAAAGATTCATCTGCCAGAGTGCTAGGATCAAAGGCGCGTGCCACCATGCTTGGCCATCGTATCCTCTTAAGTTTATAGAGCTGATAGATATTTCCAAGCTTTCTTTGAAGAGAGCAGAGACGTGTGAGCTTTTCTCTTCCCGTGGCTAGAGCTGGCTATGAGCTGACTTTGGCTGTTTCTATCAGGCTTACAGATAGGGATGGCAGAGCCCCAGGATGGATATGAACCATGCCCGGCTCCATCTTAGCAACACGCACTTTCACTGGCCTGCTGAGGTGAGAGCTGTGTTTCCGTGTGAGACTAGACCCAGCAGCTGAGCCAGTGCTTTGATTCTGGTCCTGCGTCTCAGGACCGCATGTTCTCCGTCAGTGGCACTGCTTCTACCCTTATCCTCTTTTTGTTTGGTGTGTGTGTGTGTATGTGTGTGTGTGTGTGTGTGTGTGCTATATGCACAGACTCATAGTGAAAGAATCAGACTAACTTTGTAACCTATGTTTCCTTTAATTGCCTTATAACTTATATTTTCAAGTTTTAGGCCCACGTTAATTAAAGCCTCTTAGTGCTTCTCCAGAGAACAGAGGAATGTAAAAGTTCCTGACATTAGCCATTTTTGAGAGCAGAGATAAGGAAGAAAACAAGCAGAGATATCTACTAGGAGAAAATCACTGGCCGGCGCCTGTGAGAGAAACTTCGTTTTGGGAACTGGGCCCGATCTTTCTCCTGAATGGCTCGTGACCTTTGACCAAAAGCCTGCAGCCCCCACTCCTCAGAACAGACACAGGATGAGATAATCACTCTCCCACCTTTAGCTGCAGCTCTATCTCATATGTCAGAAAATTCCAAACTGACTTGAAGATCAGATATCCCCTAGATATTTACGACAGGGCTGACCGAACCTAACCAACCAATGATTTTAAAAGTCAAATACTTCATCCAATCCTGAATTGCCAAGACGGCAACCCCTGAAAATTCCCGCACTTTGTCCTTTAAGAACCCAAGGCCTTTGTCTCCCAGGGCCACTCTCTGCTGACTAGCAGGGGTGACCCCATTGCGCAATGGTAAAAATATACCTCTTGCGATATTGTATCGATGAGACTGGTGTCCCGACTTCTCTTCATTCCTTCAGGATATTAGGCTCGTGCTGGGCCTAACAGTAGAGGCCAGAGGACCTTGGGTGTCCTTCTCTATCACTCTCTGCCTTTTAGCCTGTCTCCTTGGCAGCCAGCAAGCCCCAGAGGTCCTGCTGTCTCTGCTCCGCACAGCTCTGGGTTTCAGGTGCACTCACAACTATGCCCCCCCTTTTGTGTATGTGTTGGGGCTCCAAAAGCAGGTTCTTACATATGCAGCGAGTGTGTTCACACCGAGTTGTCCTCTTAGCCCAGGTGGCTCTCACTTGCTAAACCAGGAACACTTCAGCCTGTTCCCAGATTTGCTGTTTCCACTACCGCTTCCTCACTCCTTTGTGTTATCTAGGTGTCAAAAGCTCTGCACCTGGGGCCAGACAGCCCCCACCTTGTCCCTTCCTGTGTGTCTTAGCTACTTTTCTATGGCTGTGACAAAACACCCTGACCAAGGCAGCTTACAGAAGACGGCATTTCATAAAGGCTTGCGGCTTCAGAGGGCAAGTCCATGACTATCATGGTGGGGGCATGACGCCGGAAGCAGTGGCTGAGAGCTCGTATGAGCCCCAGGCGGGCGGCAGAGAGGCTAACTGGGAATGGCTCTTGAAACTTCAAGGCCTTCTGCTAGGGACACAGCTTTTCTAACAAGGTCACACCTCCTAATCCCTCCCAAAGAGCTCCATCGACTGTGGAATAAACGTTCAAAGATGTGAGCCTATTTTTTTCAAAGATTTACTTACTTTTATGTCTATGGGTGCTTTGCCTGTGTGTTTTGTACCCACAGAGGCCAGAAGAGGGTGTTAGATCTCCTGGAAATGGAGTTACAGATGGTTGGAAGCTGCCATGTGGGTGCTGAGAATTGAACCTGGGTCCTCTGGAAAAGCAGTCAGTGCTCTTAATCTCTGAGCTGTCTCTCCAACCTAGGCCTTTCTTATTCAAATCATCACATTGTCTAACTGTTGTTTTTCTATTTACGTCACAGTTAGTGAGAGATACAGTGAGCAGATGTGTGGGAGCAAGCACTCAATCAGATCCTTGTCCAGTGATAAAGTTGTGTGTGTGTGTATTTAAGGATGTGGACAATATATATATATATATATATATATATATATATATATATATATATATATATATATATATATATTTCCCTTTCCCCCCTCACACATGCCTGTGTATACACGCATATACATATGTATATATGTATGTATTCAGGATTTTTTTTTCCATTAGCAACTGATGAGACCTAACAAAATAAGCTTAAGAAAAAGAGGAATTTACTAGCCCACTAAACCGAAAGCCCAGGTTCAGGCCAGCTCCATGCATAGCATTAGCCGTATTTGTGTTGGAACTGTTTTCTAGGTTCTGTCTGCACAGTACAGGAGACGCCTAGCCTTAGGCTTCAGATCTGCAGCTCCGTTAGGGCCTCTTTCTAGAGGAGCGTGGGAAGGGCACCTCCTGGTCCTAACTGAGCCATGACCCCTCGTCCAGCCAGTGCTCCTGGCTGTGGTGATTCTGGGATCTTCATTGTTCAGGTGAGAGTCATATGCACACCCCTGCCTGAGTCCATTCCTCTTCATCTATTTAGGGCGGAGGCGAGAAAGGTGATTCTAAGAACATCTCCACTGTATGCTACTTCTTAGAAATAACACCAGTCTTCTCTAGAATGCAGAAGGCTTAGCAGTTTCCTGGCAGTGAGGACTGATAAGTACACCCTCCCATATATAGTCTTCCTTAGCTTTCAAGAGACTTTATAGTAATTCCCTCTAAAAAGCCATCTCCAAACCCTACGGGCTGCACCCACACAAAGGCCCACATTTCTATTACAATTCCCTGTAGACTTACCTCCCAGGTGGTTGGAGCTTGCCTCACTTCTTCTTGCTCTCTCTCCTGACCCTCTATCAAGAAACATCCATTGAGCAAATGAGAACTTCAAGAAATATCTGGCAAGCGTCTCAGAATTAAGGTGGTTTTGTGCAGCCTCAATTGTTTTCATGACAGGAAGGCTCTGTTTAGTCTGATCAGGCTTTGATAAGTTTTCAATTAGTCCTGAAATAAAATATTATCAGACACCAACAGTTCATCCCACACTGTATTGCCAGTGTCATGGAGACATCCTGCAAGGAACTGGTGACAAGGCAAAACCATTCCAGCAGCAAACGATAAAGCCAGTGCTGAGTCAAGTGGTTCTCAGGCCTGGGGAGGTGAGAGCACAGGCAACTGAGCCATTCCAGTCCAGGAAGGCACTGCAGGCCTGTGAAGACTGAAGCTGGAGTCTGAAGCAAGCTCCTTCCTCCCTGGAGGGCCTGGGAGGACTCTAGCTTGCTGACTTTAGGACAACCCTCTGAGCTGGCTGCATGCATTCCTACATGCCGGTGGTGATGGACATCTATTTCTCACAGAGGGCTAGTCCTAGGTCGGCTAGGACTAGGTCGGCTTTATGAATCTTGGCGTTATAAGCCTGATCTTGAGGGACGGACCTTTTTTCCTCACAGTGAAAAATTAATTTCCTCACGAGGCTCATGGTCAGATTCTTCATGAGGCTCTTGGGGTATCCATCAGTGTCTCTCCAGAGAAAACCCTACATTTCTTGCTAAAGCCATTACCACAATAATAAAGTGAACAAACAAGCAGGAATGGACAACCATATAATGCTTTTATTTTAGATATTAGTAATAATTGCAACAGAGCTGAAATTTTAAAATGTGCTGACTAGGCTTTTCTATACATTATATTTACAAAACAAGTCTAGTTTTTCTTTCTAAGAGCAATCTCCCAAGGAGAACAAAAAAGGCCCTTGCTGTAGGCTCAGGGGCTCACATGGCCTCTTCAGGCCATGAATCCCCTGCAAAGCAAAGAGTGGATGCAGCCAGGGCTGTCCCGCAGCTTTTGTTCTCACTTGAAGCATTTCTCAATAGCAAGTGCAGAATGAGGACTGTGCACAAGAAAACCTGGGTGGCCGTCTCAACTCTGGACTGTGCTTCGCTGGAGGAAACCTACCCAGAGAGGACAAGTCACCCTTGTCTACAGGGTCACTGGCATGGAAGACAAAGGTCTGCATGAATATCATCTGGATCTGGGTGAAGGTTAGCCTAAACCTTACTCTCTGTAATGTGTGGAGCTTGATGGTCCAGCCTGGTGAACTAGTTTCAAAACTCAAATCTTCCCACTCTAGGAACCTGCCCTTGGGGTTGAAGTAACACTGAAGGGAAAGTCAGCCATACCACAGCTTCAGCCTTTGAGTATGAAAATAATTACAACAGGATCATTGCAGAACAGCACAGTGGTTTTTTCCTTCTACATTTGAGAAAAACTAATATTTGATATTCTGAAACTTACGTATGCTGTAAAGCTGTTACAAACTATATAACAAAACACATGAACCAAGAGTTTTCTCATGGGGATATACAATCTGAGTGTACCCAGTGCATTAGTTCCTCAGACCCAAGGGCCTATCATCTGCACTGTGGTGTCTCAGCATACATTTAATTCAGGGCATTTTGACAAGGGCATTCATCTCTTGCAAGCCCTAAAAAAAAAAAAAACTCATTAAAATATTAAAAAACAAAAACAAACATCAAAAGATCATGATTCAAGGATTTCAAAACCTAGCGTCACAGGCAAAGCTTCATTCTCACGGAAGACAAAGCACTCTCCTTTCTCCACCTCCAATAGCTCGTCAAGAGAGGCCACAACGACGTCATGGTCCTGCAGCATTTCCGGGTAGCGGGCCACGGCTCGCTCGATCCTGGCTGAGCGCCTCACGGGAGTGATCAGCTTCATGTCTTGTGCTTCCGGCAAACCGCATATTCTGAAAGAGACCAAAGGACGTATTCACACCTTCACAGCTACAGAAACATGCTGCTTCTATTTTCTGTTCCTTATTCCATAAATAAAGCATAACCGGCACTTCAGTGTAAGCTGGACGAGAGACAAGTCTGGAGTAGTTCCCAACCTACAATGGCTTTTCCATGATGCGCAGGAAGTCCTGGATGGTGTTAGCATTAGGATGCTATGAACGAAGGGTGAAATGGTTCTTATGTGAAGTCAACTGCTTTACAGTTGCAATGTGTTCAGCTCATAAATGTTTACAGGTCGTGAGGAAATCGGGCTCAACACCAAGCTTGACTGCACTAATGACTTCTAAGATTTGCATGCTGACTGTAAATTATTCAACATCTCTTATGATGCTGGACCAAACAATGTCTTGAAACTGGAACAACTGTGCATCTTCCTTGCAAACCTGCCAATGCGTTCAGGAACCTTTCCATGAAAGACTAACCTAAAATTCACGAAACCAGTGGCTGCATTCACGTACGTAAAACTAGCAGTAGGCCAGCTGCCCCTAAAGCTCTTAAAAACAGTAATTCTGGAGCCAGTGGGAGGTGAGCTTTGGACCAAATGGCAGCCTCCACGCACCCATGAGCCAGCAGCAGTGGGGCAGTGACGGGTAAGAGTCAGTCTAGCTGTGCCCTCCAGGGAGGGGAGGGCACACGAGGGCCTTGGTGCTCCTGTGTGGAGCCCTTTCAGAAGCACCAACAGAGAAGAGTTTGCTAAACTTACTTCTTGGAAACAACACTGATACTGTCCTACTGCCTCAAAAAGACCGTAGCTCTGCCCGCAACACACAACTAACAAGAAAAGAGCAGACACAAGGCCCCACGCAGTCTGACTGTGGCCTGCTCTGCTGCCCTTGCTGGTCTCACAGGGCTGTCACTACCCCGTCTCTTCCACACTAACTTGGGAGTTTGCACTCTCCAGCTCCTGTTGTAAAATGTTTATTAAACTCAAGATTGCTATTCTATGACCTGACTAGGCCCCACAAATCGAGACGGAGACCTATCGGCTTATTGAAACAGCTTTAGCACTGGGTAGGTGTGATTAAACTAATTTTCTAAGCTAGTTTGGCTACCACCCAGCTGTATTTCCCAAGTCACTGGTCAGTAAGTCACCCTGTCTGGGCTGGATCTGTTTCATCAGGCCATGCCCTCTTTCTCCATCTTTTTTCTTCTCCCTCTCTCCAGCTTTTGCTAGCCTCATGGTCCCTATCTCAGACCCCCAGACCCCCAGCCCGGGAACCGAAGCCCCACTTACCTCTGCTCTGCCCAGCAACGGGCTGTTAGGAACTTTATTTAACAGTTACATCAAAGACTATTGGGGAATAAAGTTTACACATCATTTGGTGAAAATGTACTCATCTGGACTGCAGCCAGAGCTCGGAGGCCAGTATTTAGCACTTAAATACACAGCAGCACCAGACCAACCCCCAACAAGCTCCTTTCTGTGCCTGGCTGGCAGGACAAACGAGAGTGGAGAGGTGGGGCTGGACGCAGGCGGGGTGTGGATTATGCTAACCCCTGCCTGACTACAGCACTGACAGTCGTGCAGTCACGACTTAGGGTGGGGGGAGGGGCTGGTGTGCTTGACTTGTCAAGCTCTAACGTCTACTTACCTCAGCTCCTTCCTAATGACAGACAAGATACCTTTCCTGATTGAAGGTGGATCCCAGATCTCCTTTCAGCACTGATCCTGATCTCTTTTTCAGTCTCACTAAAGCTCTGAGACTAATTACTAACCTACCCTTTTCATCACACCCTGGGCCCTTGGATCTGAAGCAGAGGGAGGTATCTATAAATTACTGCTTCTCTGCATGTGTGAAAACAAAACCAAAAACAAACAAACAAAAACAAAACTGAGAACTCAGCTAGAATTCGGTCTGCTTGAGTTTGCTTACCTAGGGACTGGGCCAATCTGTAATTTGATACCAGTGTTATCCCACTCTGTAGTGGGCTTCTGAGGCGCTGTAACCTGCTCCCTTTCAGACTCCTCCTCCTTGGCCAGCTCTTCCACAGATGAGGTATTAGGTCCAGCAGCTAACAAGTCAGAGGTGACGGCTGTTCACACAAGGACAGGAAGGGGGTAAGAGGTAAGCAATTTAACAATGAAACTAAAAATCAGTAAAACAAGGCGGCAACATATACAGTGACTTTTCAGTGATCCTCCTGGACTCCAGACAGTCAATAAAGAAGTATGACTCCAACTGGCATTTATGTTTTTTCCCTAGCTTTATTTAAAAAAAAGTATTTTTTATTCTTTGAAATGTTCATACGTTTATAACTGTATGTTGATCAATCCACCCACTGTTGCTCCCCTCTAATTCCTCCTGGTGCCCCCCTTTCCTGCCAAGCTCCACTGCGACACCCTTTAACATCAGGACACCCCACCAGGCATCCCTGCAGACAGCCTCTGAGCATTTCTGCCAATTGAAGATGACACGTGATCCCGTCATAGCACCGACCACATTCTGACCTCTTATTCGCTCTCATGAGAGTTCTGAGACTAGTCACTCTCCTTCTACCCTCTTACCACACCGTAGACCAATTTTCTTGACATTATTAGAATTAATTTATTCAATCTCTTAATCCCCTCATATCCTAGGGGTGACTACCATGGTATTAGGTTGTGAATAAAAAATGTCATAGTAACATTTTTTATGACAGCTCAATAACAAACATTAACGAAAGTAACTAAGATGGAGATGGGCAGACCCTGAGTCTAGAGGCTGAGATCCTATGGGAGGTCAATCAGGCCAACAAGCATGAAGGCATGAGTTACACTCTAAATACATGTGGCAAGGATCTGAGCCTACCATTGAATATTATTCTCTGTTCCTCAAAGTACTCGCTACTTAGCTGTTAGTCTATATGACTTTATGGTTCCTACTTAAATCTCCTCCTCCTCTTCTCCCCTCTCCCCATTTTTTAAAAAAAGTCTTACTTTGTAGACCAGGCTGGCCTTGAATTCAATGCAATCCTCAGCTAGGATTATAAGCATAGGCCACCACGGCTACCTTAAATCTATTCTTAAAGGAAAAATATTTGGTGTCCAGGATAAGAGCCTATTTTTATCTTCTAAAGATACAGCACATTGTCCCTGAGTTTGAACAGTTACTCCCATAGACACACTCTGAGTAGTTACAGTGACAGCTAAGTAAGGGGAGAGCCTCTTGGAAGAGCATGAATTTAGATAGGTGATAGTGACTCCTTGTGGTGGTTTGGATAGGTCTGGCCCACATAGACTCCTGTGCTTCAATGCTTGGCCATAGGGAGTGGCATGTCACTTCGGAAGTGGGCTTTGAGGTCATATATGCTCAAGTCACACCCAGTGGGGCAGGTTCTTTCTGCTGCCTGCAGATCAAGATGTAGAACTTCTCCAGCACCATGTCTGCCTGCATGCTGCCATGCTTCCTGCCATGCCAAGAATGGACTAAACCTCTGAAACTGTAAGCCAGCCCCAATTAAATGTTTTCCTTTATAAAGAGTTGTGGTGGTCATGTATCTCTTTACAGTAACAAAACCCTAACTAATGACACTTATGATGAATAAACACATAACTTGAACCATGGCATCTCTTTCTTTTGTCTTTCTTTTTGATAAACTGCTATTTTGTTTTCCCATGGAAGATTTCAGGCAAGCAGGACACACTGTCCAGGCTGCTGAACACACATAACCTTTGTTCAGCATTGGGCATATACTTACTTGTAATTATAGAAGCAAATCAGTGGATGATGATAGCTAAAAATGATAGGCCATAAAGACCAAGAGATGGGGGGTCATTTAGGGGACTCATTTTTCACATCAACTACATCTTCCTCAATGCTTTTTACTTTTATATCTCAAGAGAGTGAAGTAAAACGCGATGTTAACCATACCTTCTGTGTTTCTGTTCGGATCTTGCAAAATGTTCAGAATTTCCCACAGTTCTTGTATTGGCTGGAGGCAACAAAATAAACAGCTAGTATTAAAAGCATTCATGGAAAAACTGAGCTAAGGACTTTCATTTAGCATCAAATAAACTTTCTACAATGAAAATGTTTTCTTTTTAAGTCCCATATTCAGTGATAAACACACTTAAAATGATTCAGTTTTAAAGATTCATGAGAAAAAAAATAGAAAATGTTGACTAAACAGAGGCATACCCAATTTCTTTGAAGAGATGTGTTGAGAGTTGTTTATAATAAATTTCTGTAAATCAAATTCTCTTTTCCTATTAATTTGTATCATATCATTAAAGATGTATTCCTAATAAAGATTCTGGCTCAAAGACATTTTCTATATAAATAGAAAATGTATCATGTACCAGTGTTGCCAGTTTAATTCTTGTTTTCATGATAAAAGTTGTGTACTGTTGTTCAGAAAGATTGAACCGTAGGTTAAATTCAAGGAAAAATTTCACCCACAGTCCCATCATACAGTCTTTTTTAGCCTTTTCTGTGTCTTTCCCTGGCCACTTCTTTCCCTCCTTTATTTAGTTAATGTATCTAAAGACCACACACAAAAAAAAAAATCACCCAAGCAAAGGAAAACAAAAAGCTCTATTGTGCAGAAAAGCACATAAAGCACATCACAGAGCCAGCTGCTGTCTTACTGTGGGGACATCAGATTTGGAATTTTTTCCCCTAACTTAGTACTTTGTATCAAATCATACAACCCCCCCCCACACACACACACATACACCTGGCCACGCATGGTGACACACATCTTTAATCCTAGCACTCTGGAGGTAAAGGCAGGCAGATCTTCCAGGTTAGCCTGATCTAGATAGTGAGATCATACATTTGTCTCAACAAAGCAAAACAAAACACCCCATTCCAACAAAAACAACAAACAAAACCCAAACCAAAGATCCAAGCCAACCAAACAAGTTATGCTGTAAGCATCTATAGTGGGGAATACACACACACTGTAATGACTATGAATTATATAAAATACTTGCATCAAGTATATTTTATTATTAAACTTTAAAGACAAGGTATTACTCGGTAGTCTAAACTAAGCTAAGTCAGGCTATGTAGACCAAGCTAGTCTCAAACTCATTGCAATTCTACTGCCTCAGCCTTCGAAGTATTGGGATAACAGGGGTAAGGACAGGATATGAAGCATATTTTGCATTTGTATAGGTTTCTGTTAAAGATGGCAGACAGAATATACATTTATTTCTAATCTCTCTTGAAATTCTACTGAAATGAAAATAAAGGAAAAGAGGCACAGGAGAAAATGAACAGCAACAAGATTTTGGAAGCTGGAATGCAGAAGACGAAAGCCAACTGGCCCCTGGGAGAGCTGAATCTTGGGCTGGAAGTGTGGCTAGGAAAACCCTGACGCATATCAGAGTTTCCAAACTCCAGAGCAGGAGGTGAGGCCTCTGGAGCATTTACTGAAGGGCCAGACCTCCAATTCCAACCTAGATTTCCAACCCCATGCAGCCTGGCCACTGCCCTGCTCCCTCCCCTAACAGAAAACTGGGACACAGTCTCCACTTTCCTCAGGGATAGCATGCAAAACTTAGGGGGCAGGGATGCCTACCTGAAAGCAGGATACATCCAAATCTCCAGGCTGAGGAGACTCCCAGCTTTCTTCTCCTCAATGCTGGGGCAGTTTCTAGTTCACAGGAAGGAGCCTGGCAGACCTCCCCTAATACTCCGAACTAGTTAAAGAGGAAAGAACTGACGATCCTGATACTGAGGGTCCGCTAGCCCACCAGGGCAGCCATATCACCCTATGAGGAAGCCCACAGCATGTGGCCGGAGCCTTCTTTTGTTTGTTTTTGGTGTGTATAGATACATGTATACACATTAGTATATATGTAACTGTGTGTATATATATATGGAGACAGGAGGTCATCCTTTGTTATTCCTTAAGAGCCACCCACCTTGTTTTCTATGACAACATCTTTCTCTAGGACCTGGGAGTCACCAACTAGGCTTGGCTAGCTGGTCAGAAAGCTCCAGGGATCCACCTGTCTGCCTTACCAGTGCTGGGAGTGTGGGTGTGTGCCACCATGATTGGCTACTTTATATATGTCCTGGGGCTCAAACTCAGATTTTTTGTTGTTGTTGTTTAAGACAGGGTTTCTCTGTGTAGCCCTGGCTGTCCTGGACTTGCTTTGGAGACCAGGCTGGCCTTGAACTTGCAGAGATCTGCCTGCCTCTGCCTCCCAGAATGCTGGGATTACAGGTATATACCACCATGCCCAGCTCAAACCCTGATCTTTATGCTTTTCAGCAAGCACTTTACTGACTAAGCACCTCCCCCAGCCTCCAGAGCCTTTTATACATTTTTCAAATCAATGTGTGTATGTGTGTGTGTGTCCCAATTTCACCGGCATCTGGGTAAATCCTTCAATGAATAATGGAGACCAAAACAACAGGCAGAGCAGAGGAAAAGCGCTGGAGAAGAAAGAGGCAAGGCAGGAAACAAGTGTAGAAAGAGTGACTGTGGATGGTGGAGAGCCGAGCCAGAAGGACAGCTGCTCAAGAGAGGGGCTAAGAGCCTGGAATAAACTAGACTAGTCTCTAAGAAAAAGAAACCATAGATTATCTGAAGTCTTGACATGATTTAGAAAATTAAAGAATATGAAAATTAGTATGTAATAAATACTCCAAAAACTAAGCATAGGCAAAATAAAGCGCTAATTCTAGGAAAAGTAGATGTGTTTGAAATCACAGTGCATACTCCATTGCTCAGTACAGCCGTGTATCTCTTACACATGGTTAACAGTGAGGATGCCAGACATGGAGGATGGCAAAAGTTCACAAGAATAGGCAGGGCTGTGTGCACATGTGTGTGAGTATTGGGGACATGGATACATCTGTGTAAAAGAAGGTTAAGGCCATGTCCTCATCTGCAAGTCCACAAATGATGTCTGAAAGTGAAAAATAAAAAATAGCAACATAAGTGTGTTTTTTGAAACCACAGAGGTAGAAACTGAATCAGTTTGCTCAGGGAAGTAGAAAACGTGAGGAGAGTAGGTGAGGAAAAGACATTACTGAGTGAAAGCAAATAAACTGTGTACAACACGTGCGCAATCACAGACGTGAGTAGCTCAGGACAGGAGTCAGGGAGGACAATGTCATTTAACCACTGCATTTTGATCCTGTAACTTCCCATTGTGACTTCCCAAACTGCTTATTTCTACAATGAGTGTTAGGTGAGATATGAATACTTGACAAAAACCCCAAAGTCTACAGATATAAATGTAACTATTTTCTAAGAAGTAATCTAACTGAAGCATTGATAAAGAGTACCTTCTATAGCTGGCTGGCAGTGGCACACGCCTTCAATCCCAGCACTTGGGATGCAGAGGCTGGAGGATCTCTGTGAGCTTGAGGGCAGTCTGGTCTACAGAGCAAGTTTCAGGATATCCAGGGCTACAGAGTAAGACCCTGTCTCAAAAAGCCAAAAAGAAAAACCAAACCAAACAAACAAAAAACCCCAAACCAACAAAACAACCCTCAAACAAACAAACAAACAAACAAACAGAAAACCAAGACTACATCTTACTTCACGTTCGGTGATTGCCTCGTGAATTGAGTAAGCTTTGCTACAGTGTACTGACTGTATAACAGCGGGTTTCTCTGACATTGCCACATGTGCACATAATGCACGTTGACCTTATTTACCCTATTACTCTTTCTTATCCCTATGAATGGAAGCTTTACAGTGCGTATAGAACCACATTATTGCAAGCAACAAAGGAAGCCCAAGAAAGGCGCCCATCTAAGACATATACTCACTGCTGCCCCATTTTTCACGGCCTCTTCATACAGCCCAATGGCGTCAAAGGTGCCTTTACTTGCCAGCAGCTTTGCTTTACACACCCAGAACTTGGCAAACTTTTCAGCCTTAGGAATGCTGGACAATATGGTAAATATTTCATTAGGAAGTACACCCTGGGAAAAGAAATACCAGATATAATTTTTGCCATTTCACTGTTAACACTCATATCTTTGAAGGTATAAGCATTAATTTTTCTGAAGTTAAAATTTCGATTTTGCTGAGGTATAGTACATATATAACAAATGTATAAACATCCCCATTTTAATTGTATATTGTATGTTCTATATTTTTGTGGGATGAAAGACTCAAACAGAATTAAGACCTAGTATAATAAATACTTTTTACATATTAAAAATATTCAAAATACCACATATTCATAGTAAAATGGACATTAAGACAAGGTTATTTCCCACGTGACTAACTGCAGCATGCATGAAGAGCAGCAAAGTATAAAAATGTCAGGATATATGTGTGTGTGCAGGTATGCTGGGCATTTAAGCAAGTAGATATATAAGAGGGTGAATTCCACACAAAGGGACTTAGAAATGGTTTCTGGAGTAGGCCCAGGTCAGAGCTGTGACATGGACTCAGAAGTCCAGGCTCTGCTACACTCAGAAACTCCTATGGAGACATAACTATACACTCCCAACTGAGAAGCACCAACGGTGAAGGAGAGCAACATGATATAAAAGGTCTCTACAACTCAACAAAGAATGAAGAGCAGCATAAACAGAGGCAAAGGAGACAGTACCAGAGAGTGGCAAGGAAACACAGCTACCATAGAGCCCAGGCAGTTATAAGGAATTCTCCCAGAGCCCAGTGAAACACAACAAAGAACGAGCAGTGCAAAATGAAAAATTCAGTTCCCATGGGCATACCTCCTGCCCACTAATTTCAATATCCAATATAAAACAATTTCCTGATGTTTGAGAGCAAAGTTGAACACACACTCAAATGAGCTATACAAAAAAAGGTTTAAGGACTAGACAGATTAACAACTGTTCACACTGAAGGTTATTGGAGAGCTAATTGGTATATATGTATGTAGAGGTAGTTAACTACTATATATGAATGCATGTATGCATATTTAGAAAACAAAGGATAAAAATATAACTTAAGGCCAGCCAGTGGTGGCACAGACCTTTAATCCCAGTATTTGGGAGGGAGAAGCAAGTAGATCTTTGTGAGTTCAAGGCCAGCCTGGTCTACAGAGCAAGTTCCAGGACAGCCAGCAATACATAGAGAAACCCTGCCTTGAAAAAAAAAAAACAAACCCAAATTAATTATTAAATAACTTAAAAGGATCTAGACAAGAGAAAATAAGGGATTACTTATTTATTTATTGTTATTATTTATTATTATTATTAAAATAAGGGATACTCAACTGATATGACTCAATAAATCAAAAATTCTAGACACAAGGAAAAAACTAAAGCAGGAGCTTCAAAATTTTTTAGAGAAAGTAACTTGTCATTAGAAATTCTCTTAAAACTACAAATAGAATATGAAGACAAGATACTGGTGCTTTTCCAAGCATAAGCACATGTCATTAGCAAACATGCTTGAATTTATATCTAGCATGTTATTCTGTTTCATCAATTTATAATTTCCTTTATGAAACATGGACAAGACAGTAGATATAGAAATGAAAGAACATGAATACAGCAGAATCCTGTAAGGGAAATTATAAAGTCAAGTGTCAGGGCTAAGTTCAGATGTGTGAGCAACCGCTGACTGTGGAGGGTGACAGCTGTTTACACGCTGATTAAAGCACAGTATTTCCATCTGTATATATCCGTGATACATCCCTAATATAAACCAACCCAGGGATTTAAAACTCAAGAGATGGAAAAAGATCTCAAAGATGAAAAAAAAAAATAAAAAAGAAAGAAAGAGAAGGGAAGGAAGAGGTTTGGCAATATTAATATCAGAGAAATCAAAGCAAGTCATGAATCTAAGTAACACTTAGAAACCTAGACAGTAAAAGTGGACAAACATAAGGAAAAACTCTCATTAAGGAGTCCTTCTAGAACAACTCTGACATAATTCTTTCAGAAAGGAGCACATTGGGCATTCTGTTTTTATAATCTGACCCTGGCTGATGAGTATTAGTTATAGATGTATACATATATACATAACATATATTATTATTAATAATACATTATTATATGTTATTATAATATATTGCAATATTATCTATTATATTATTATGTAATATATGTATTAGTAATACTAATAATAGTTATATATGACAGGTATTGAAAGCAAAACCAGGAGGCAAGTTGATAGCATTCATTATAAGAAACTAAGACTGATTAAATCATCTAAGCTTTTAACTACAAGCTTGGAAAACAATTGGCAGGTGTAGATACTGACAAAAAACAAAAACAAAAACAGAACTCAATTACTAGAATCCAAAAGATTTTTTTAACCTTTAAAAAGATTACTGAGGACACTGTAAGTAAACCTGATCTGCTCCCTTTAGCTTTTTGAGACAGGGCTCATTGTGCATTTGAGGCTGGCTATGGACTGTCTATGTACCCTAGGCTGGCCTCAAATCTGTGGTCTGCCTGCTTTAGCCTATACACTATACATTCAGTCCAAGAAACAAAAACAATCATTGACCACAGAAGGATGTGAAAAGATATACAAACTATTTTCAGAGTGTAAACAAAAGGGGAAAATAACCAACTCATTTGATTAAGACTAGGAAAACACAAACAAAAATGTGAAGTAAAAGAACTGTGACTTGAAAACGAAACAATCTGCCTCATTTCTCTACGTGTCTACTGTCTCACATATGTAAAAACTGGAGGGATAGTAGGCAATGGGTGACCACCACCTTCGAGGAGCAGGTTGGGATGGGAAGGGTAGGCTAGGTGGTGCCTGGTCATTCATATGTATTACTATTTGAAATTATTTAATATTAAGAACATGCTGATTTGGGGAGGGCTGTGTGGAGAGAGCTCAGTAGCTCCGTGTTGTGCTGGGGCTGGTAGCATGCTTGCAATCCCAGCACAGGGGAGGTGGGGACAGGCAGATCCTGGGGCTTACCAGCCAGTCAGCCTCCAGCCCAGCCTATGTGGGAGTGTCAGGCCTGTGAGACCCTGCCTCAAAACAACTACGGTGACAACAACAAATACCCAACCCGAAGCATAACAATCCCTAGCCATCCCTCCCACTCCCAGACAAGGCCTGACGAATGACGCCTGAGGCTGCCCTCTGGCCTGCTCACATGAATGTGCACATGAGTCTACCTACCCCTGGCCCCCACACAAAAGAATGTATTCATGTGTTTTTAAAAATGAAAACGAGCAAATCAAGCAAACAGACTTCTGAAGCTTAATTCCACAAAGGAGAAATAGTTACCATTTACTGGGGTGAAAACTATAAAGTAATGGTTGCCTGCTTCCCCCCACTCCCAAGGCCAACACTACCAGACAGGCTTACTTTTACTTTAGGTAGGGAATCTCTCTGCCTACAGGTTAAGCATATCAGTTTTTACTAATGTATTTTTTCTCTAAGGCAATCGCCTCTGACTCATACCTTTCGTCTCTCACCCACTTTAACCTGATCTGTAGGCTCCAAGTGCATGCTTACAATTAGGTTACCATTTCCAGCTACCAAAAGTACTCAGGGGTGCTAGAGAGAAGGCTCATGGGTTAAAAGCATTGGCTGCTCTTCCAGAGGACCAGGGTTGCTTCCTCACACCTGTATGGTGGCCGGCAACCATTTGTAACTCCAGTTATGGGGATTTAATGCCCTCTTCTGGCCTCTATGGGCACTGCATACACATGTTGCCACTATGCAGGCAAAGCATCTATATGCAAAAAATAAAAGTAAATCCTAAACCACCCACCAACCAAAAGTATTTAGGAAATTCCAATTTGAATTGACTTGAATTTGAATTGAATTGACAAATCTTGCATTGACTTAGATTTCAATCCAATTTTTTTTTTTTAAGATTTATTTACTGTATACGAGTGCTCTATCTGCATACACACCTGCAGGCCAGAAGAGGGCAGCAGATTCCAGTAGAGATGGTTATGAGCCAACATGTGGTTGCTGGGAATTGAACTCAGGACCTCTGAAAGTGCAGACAGTGCTCTTAACCGCTGAGCCATCTCTCCAGTCCTCTCCAAATGTTTATTGTTTGGACCCTTACACCAGAAGAAAGGTGTTTTTTTTTTTTTTTTGGTCTCTTTTTGGAGCCAAATGGCTTAGGTTAGTCTCTCACCTTCTGAGCCACCATTTCATCATCATTATTATTGCTGCTATAATCACTGTTGCTCTACATTTCAAACAGTGGCTGGATTCCCACTGAGGTGAAGGCCATCTCTTCTGCTCCGCAAGGAAGCTGCTTTAAGCCCAGGCCCCAGAGCTCTGCACACTCACCCTTCTCACTCACCTCCTCAATGAGCCGCAGACATTCTGTCAGAGTGCTGTCAATTTTACTGGACAGCTCCAGCTGGGCTTTCTTTTCCTCTTCTTCTTCTCTTTCAATGCTCTTCCAGAATGAAATGTTCATTTCCTCTATGATTTTTCTCTTTTTTTTCAATTTCATGGGAGGTCGTTTATAGGTTTTCCCTTTAGATTTCCGCCACTCTTCCAGCTGTTTCCTGTAATGTGACGGAGGTTGGGGATTAATTCTTTCCCTCTTTCCTTCTTAGCCTGTCTGCTTCTAAGACAGATGACCGGCAGAGCCTGGGCACAACTAAACCTTCCACTACAGAGAAGGTCAGGAGGACAGAACGAAGAACAATGTACAGAAGGGCGATGGCCACGCTGGGCTGCCTGTGCCCCTTAGGACTGATAGGATAACGGAGGCCTGCCGGGTGCTTCGGTTTTACACTCCTTGCCCCTTGATGACTTTCCATTGTTTTCCCTAAGCCTTCATTTCCTGGTGTGCTTGCTGTCTTGGATCCCGCCTGCCCTTCAGACACCCCAGCACTCCATTTCTGCTGCCAGCAGTTTCTGATCTCCCAGACCTCCCAAGCACTGTCTTCAGCAGGTCTCGGTGCTCACAACCCACTTCACCCAGTTCCTTAGTGCTCTTCTGACCATGGATGACCTACCAAGCCTGCAGTCTGTCTTCAGCAGGTCTCGGTGCTCATAACCCACTTTACTTAGTTCCTTAGGGCTTGTCTGACCATGGATGGGTCCCTTATCTCATTAATCAATAATCTTAAGGTTCTCTTCCCTCCAATGCTGGTTTTCTGCCACTACTCATATTTCCACTCCTACTTATAAGCAAATAGACTATTCTTTTGGAGCTATTTGTTGTCTAGCAGCCATTTCAAGTTAAGACCACACCAAACAAAGCTCTTGATATTTCCCTCCAAATCCCTTCCTAATTCCCTACATTTTGATAAACAGTAGGCCATAAACTCAGGAGCTACTTTGAGTAGTTGCTTTCCCTTGTGCCTGACACTGTATAGATTCAGTGTTGGTTCTGTCTATATGAGCACCATGCCGAGCCACATACGCCACCTTCTGTCTGAAATGTGAAGCATCCACTCTAACCCCTGACACACTGTAGAGTCTACCAGTAAAATGTAAAACTGACCGGGTCAACTTCCCATGGCTCTTGAAATAAAATTAACAATGTTTTCTATGGCTGTCTGCCGTCTTTTCCATCTTCACATCACAGTCGAGACCCTCACGGAGCTCTGGCATCCTTTTAACATCCTGATCCAGGCTCATTCCCACCTCAGGACTTTGCATCTTTGGTCCTCTGCTCAAAGGATTGAAGAGTAATGATCTGCAATTATCCTGTCTTATTTAATCAATCTGCTCATATTCTGCTCCTCCACTAGGTCACAAGCTCTATGAAGGTAGAGCTGAATGTCCAGGGCCTAGCACAATGCCCGGCACACACAGGATTTCAGTGACAATACAGTAAAACCCACCTTTTCAAAGTGTGTGATTCTGTGAATGTAAATTCACAGGACCATTTGTAATCAAGATATAATTCAGGCTCCAAATCTCCTCAGAGAGCCAAGCTTACCTCTAATCTCCAGTCCTTGAAAATTTATCTTTATGGTTTTGCCTTTCCCAGAATGTCAATGATTATAACTAAATGAAAGTTATTAACTGTCATTTCCCTCTGACTCTATCTAGAATATAAGTGATCTTACAATCTGCGCAGTGCTTAGTGTAGCATGTTCCATGTAACAAAGCTGAGACACATGATCTTAGTCTCCTCCAGTCCAGTGATTCTCAACCTTCCTAATGCTGTGACCCTTTAATACAGTTCCTCATGTTGTGTGGCCCCAACCATAAAATTATTTTTATTCCTACTTCATCACTGTAATTTTGCTACTGTTATGACTTATAATGTAAATGTCTGATATGTGGACCCCCAGGGGTTGTGACCTATTGCTCCAGTCCTTAGCATTTTTCTTATCTCCCCAGTTTCCTTCTAATCACAGTGAAGACAATGTTCCTTTACTTCTAGGGTTTCGATGCCATGATTAACTTTCCATGTTTACTGCAAAAGTCTTCCTTGCTCACTTGAGCCTGGCACAATGCGGGTGACAAGGAAACACTCATGAGCAGATAGAACTAACCTTTTCCACAGACTATTCTTTTTGCAACCAGACACTTTCAACATGCCGCATGCTCTCATATGGTCAATATGTGAGCCAGGCTGGGAGTTCTAGAGCAGACAGCAACTTCTCACTAGACATCACTGTTGGAAGACCTTCCCCTGAACCTCCTATTTAATCAGCCACCGTGGGCCCACCCTCTCGGCAACACCACCAAACATTAAGTTATTTTTTGTAGGAGGGCCAAGAATTCTGCTCTGAGATCAAATCCTGTCCTCCCTCACTCTGCTCTAACTTTCAGCCACCATCTAACTTTACATGTTTCTTTCACTCTTGTCAGGTGTATATTTTCTATTCCAAGCAGGTACACTCTAAGTACAAGTACACTCTAAGGAGGCTCATTTGCATTCTGGGACCATGACTGGTCTTGGGGAGAAAGAGGAGGAAAAAAAAACCAAAACCCTTCAACTCACCTTCAAGAATCATGTGCTGCACTGAGCCACACAAATAAGGATCCCGATTTCTAACACCTGCATGCCACATCTGAACCCCTTTGTAACTTATCTTCCCCAGCTTGGCCCACCCATGCTCATAGATGCTTCCCATTCCTTCCTCTGATAACTCTGCCACACTCAGCCATTGGTTTCTTACCCAGCTACATGAACTTACTACTCTGACTCCTTTCAATCTGTCCTGTTGCTCTTCGGGCTCTACAGGACACCTCTTTCAGGACTGGTCTATATTAGAAACTCCACTTTTATTTTTAAAAAACAATTTCATAGAAAATTATAAAGAACAATCTATGAAACCCTTGTAGGCTATCTAGTTTTGTTAAGTGTTAATGTTTATTACAGCTCTTCTTTTCAGGCTCTAGCTAGGCACCACTTAGGAGCTAGCTCTCAACCAAGTATATATACACATATAAAAATGTGTGTATATGTTGGTGGTACCGGGGCCTCACACATGCTAGCTAAGTGCTTTATCACTGAGCTATGGCCTCAACCCCAACCACTATCAGTTTGCCCAATAATCTTAAATTGCAATATCATGAACTTAAGGCAAAGTACCTTCGATCCTCTGCTTCGGTCTGTTTAACATGGGGATGAGTCTGGCTTGCACTCGGGGCTCCCTTCCTACTTGCTTGTTCCCTTTCTACTTGAGGTTTGAGAGCAGTCTTGCTCAGAAAATGGCTCTGGGGAAGAACCTTTTTTAACCTGGAGTCCAAAGTCTGTGCTTTCTGTTGAAAGATGCTATTGTATTTATTGTTATAGGTTTTAATTGTTCTTATGCTAGGCGTACTTGGAATAACTGAATTAAAGTTGCCAGCTGTCAAATTAGGCCTCTGGCTTGTAGTTCTTGATTTTTGAAGAACATATGGTGTCCGGGGACCAAGACAAGGCTTCCCAGGCTTCTGATCCTGCGTCACGTTTGGATGTCTGTTGTTAGGTCCTCCCTGAAGCATGCTGGGATGGGAACTAGGCTTGGCATGTTTTACTTTCTGTTCAGTAGCAGAGCATGACTGTACCTTAGTTTCATTTGGTCTTCCATATCTAACCCTGTTAGCCTTTACGTTCTGTGTGTCCTTGACCACTGGTTTCTTTGATGTCTGAGTCCTATTATGGGCTGGAATGAAGCGAGAGGGAGCTGTTCGTGGCGGTTTTTCTCTTGGCTGTGCAGAATCTGCAGCTGTAGAGAGCTGCTGTGACTTTACTGGTTGAGTTCTGATTTGTGTGTGTCTAACAGACTGCTTGTTAGCTCTGTCTTTCAGAGCAGTACGATTAACTGAACTTTTGCTCAAGGTCTGTTTAGTAGCCAGACTTCTCTGAGTCTGATTAAAAGAGCCAGTGTTTGGCTTTCTTATGGTGCGTGAGTCAGGATCTGGCTTCTTCGGCTCTAGCAAGGTTTGGGGCAAGTTCTCTTTGTTCATCTTATCTAGATTGTCTAGAAAGCCATCCAAAGATTGCCTTTCAGCATGGGTATTAGCCACGGGGTCTGTACATTTAGCATCTCCTTGCTGTCCTTCCTGTTGCCTTTTGGCTTTCAGTTCCTCTGTAAAAGGGGACCGCCGGGGCTTTCTTGACAGTCCTGTAGTGGACGACACAGCTTTGTGTTGCTGCTGAGTCTGGCTGGAACGTTTATGGTCTGAGTTAGAAGAAAAACACCTTGACTTGAGCCCTTTGCCTGGAAGTTTTGGTGGCTCCAACTCTGGCTTCTGGGACCCTGTGATATTGGCTGGTTTAGTCTGCAGTTTAATGTTGACGGGCCTTGTGGTTTTGATAGACAAAGCAGCATGACTGGAAACATCTTTTTTGGGTCCAGGAGTCTGAAAACACAAAAACATATATTTAAAAACTCATTACAATAGCTCACTTACTGCCCCTTATGTTCCAAAGAACATCCCTAATTGGCCTGGAGAGACACGCCCCAGTCTCCTAGCACAACAGCCTATAGTAGGTTTCTCTCAGCAAGCTCCTGCTGTACTTACACAGACACAAACACTCCTTTCCCTTTAGATCCTTGCCTAGAAAATGTCTTAATCCTGGAAGTCAGTGCCATCAGTGAGCACTGTGGGTTGGGGGTGGGGTAAAGACAGGGAGAGAACATTGCAACATGGGAGAGTCTTACATACCCCTTCTCCTTCCCCTTTCAACAACTGTCAAAACCCAGAAAAGCAAAACGAAACAAAAAAGTAACTGAGGTCACAATGTGAAGTCAAGATAGAATTAGTTCTATAGAAAATAGATTTCTATACACTATATTCTGATCATAGTTTCTCTGCCTCAATTCCTCCCAGATCCTCCCTGCTGGATTTTTGGAGGGGAGGGGGTGGGGCAAGGAGGAGAAGGAGGACTTTCCAGGCACTGGGAGAAAAGAGTGGAGGACATACAAAGTCATCAAGAGGAGGGAGTGAGCCAGGGAGTTCAGAAGAATCTCAAGCTGACTGCCTAGCAATCAGGTCTGTTAGGTGGCTGACTATCTAGCAGTTAGGCAACCATGTACGTCTTTATTTATACAAGCTTCACAGAACGAAGACAGACTAATGGTCCAAGTGGTACAAAGTGTGTGTTCAATTTTTCATTACATGTTCAGGGTTGCAAGTTCAGTTACAATACAAACAGAAGAGACTTTATTATTATTAGACCTACAACTCTAATTTAAAGAATCTAAAGACTGTCTCCTCCAAAGCACACACATTTAATATATAACAGTCTGCTTTTAGGGTGGGAATGTTTGTAGTATGAGAGCACTCCAGACAAACAGAAAATTTCCCAACCGGTCTTTTTATGAATAGCAAATACTAATACCAAATTTCTTTTACTATATGTATCATCATTTATGCTATAAAGTAGGAAAAATATATTTCAGTCACTCTATCTTATTTACTGAGTTCTAGTCCTTCAGGAGTATACCCTGTACAACTCCTTATCTTTAAACCACATTTTAGAGACCTCTAAGCCTATATATAAAAAGAGGTCTTGAACTGGTAACCCATTCTCCTGGCCAGTCAGTATTTACCAATTGTCTCTGTTTACCCTGCACCAATTATGCTGGTTGAGATAATTCAGGGACAGATAAACCCAAGAAGATTCCTTGAATAATGGCTCATCTAGCTATGTGCTTATTTGAGCTTAATGATCTCCAGGGCATAAGAAAGACTTCCAAACAGTGCTCAAATAAAGTTAATTTTAGGATTTTCTTTAAAAGACTCAGACATAATTTTTCTCAGGAAAAGACATAAATTGAATTGTAATGTAGAAAGTTCCCAATAATGCAACATGTGGAGACCAGAACCCAACAGTTAGAGATATAAGGACAGCAAAACATCAATCTACTCAGCTTTGCTAGGACTTTGTTAAGCAGCAATGCTGGCTGCAAGACCCTCTGCTTCCAGCGAATACAGCTGTGCCACTCCCCATCTCTCTTCCCATCCGAATCTTGACCCTTTCTTTTGTTAGAAAGCAAACAGGCATCTAAAAATATTAATAAAATAAGATAAATAAAAAATGAACTACCTGGAATAGGACAAAATAAACAGATGAAAAAAAGCCAAAGAAAACACCCAAGAAACAGATTTAGATACAGAGACACACACACAAGATATTTTTTTTAGATCAGTAAGTATGTTGGGTTCGTTTGTATTGTTAACTTGAACTTGAGAAGAGAAAACATCAGTTGAAAAATTGTCCAAATCAGATTGATCTGAGCCATGTCTGTGAGAGGTTGCCTTGATTGATATGGGATGGACTAGCCCACCATAGGTGGAACTAATCCCTATGTAGGTGGTCCTGGGTGGTAGGAGAAAGCTAACTAGTACTTTGGAGTAGAGGCAGGTGGATCTCTGAGTTCAAAGCTAGCCTGCTTAATCAAAAAAAGAGAGAGACAGACAGACAGAGACAGAGAAAGAGGGGTGGGGGAAGGATAGAAAAGGAAAGAAGCTAACTGAGCACAATCCTGAGAGCAAACCCGAGAAATGAGCCAGAAAACAGCACTCCTCCATGGTTTCCACCTCAGTGCCTGGCCTGGCTTCACTTGGTGATAGATGCCTGGCCTGGCTTCACTTGGTGATAGACTGTGGCCTGGAGATACAAGCCCATTCAAACTCAAGGTGCTTTGGGGATAAATGTTTTATCACAGCAACAGAAAAGAAACCACAACAGTAAGCAGATGTTTTAGCCAAGTGACTTAACTTTGGACAAAAAGAGAATTGGTTACAGGAAACTAAAAACTAGAGAGGGGAGAACTTCCTGGTAAATTATGGGACTTTTGAGAGCCAGGAAGGAGACTCTGGAATATTGAAGGACATGTACCTCCAAGAGAAGATACGGAAAGGTTCAAACTACTATTCTCTTGATCGCATCGTGAAGAATCACTAGGTAAATACATAAAGGAAATCTCAAACAAGAAGCACATGGCATCAGAGCAAAGAGACACCAGCCCCGAATCGCTATCAGTGTGTGGTGTTGCTAGGGGTGAGATGGAGGAGGGCTGGAGGTGGAAGGCAGAGCAAGATGGTAACCCACGAGGTTGAACTTATATTTGGGTAACCACATGGACCTAACATTCACTTCAGAGCTCTACATTATTGTGTAATTAGAAAGTGGGGATGTTGGTATGAAAATGTCTAAATATAATGTCTATTTTTTTTTCTGGACTGTATTTCTTATACATTTAACAAATTTGAGATTTAATTAATATACCATAAAATTTAGTGTTTTAAAGCCTCCAAACTCAATGGGTTTTAGAATGTTTACAAGTTGTCCAACCATCCCCTCAGAATGCCATACATCTTACCACCCAGAAAGAGACTTCAGTAGTTATTCTCCCTCTCCCTTTCTCCACAGATCTTGGAAACCACTGCGCTATTCCCCCCATACCTATGCGGCTGGAGCTGTTAAGCAGGTGGAAACACTGTATGTTCTGTGTGGATGTGTCTGGCTTTTCGTTTCTCTACTAGCATAACATTCTTAAGACTCACTCATGTCGTACCACCTATCAGCACTTTACTTTTGTTCTGAAAGATTCTCATGTAGGCCAGGCTACCCTTGAACTTGATAAGTAGTCAAGGATGTCCTTACACTATTAATCCTCCTACTTCCTTCTCCAGAGTGCTAGGATTACAGGCGTGTGCTATCACACCTAGTTTTCATGATGCTGGGGTCAGACTCAGAGCTTTGTGCATGCTGGGCAGGCAGTCCACTAACCTTCAGCCCAGTACTTCACCATTTAAAATAGAAACACGTAAAAAAGCATCCTTTTAGAGAAGTTTTATGCTCTTAGAAAACAGAAATGAGCATGAAGTACAGATGGTTCCCCTAAACCTTATTTCCAAATATGCACTCCATTACTTGCTTAGGGTTGAATAATATTATATATTCATCCATTAGCTATACATATCCTTCCATTACTTAATAAATATTTGGGCTACTTCTGCATTTGGGGGTTTATAAATACATTACTATGAACATTTGTGTAGAGTTTTTATGTGAGCATATGTTTTCAATTTTAGGAGTATATACCTACAGAATTTCAGTATCATTTGGTAAATCTATGCTTACCTTTTGGGAAACTGTAAAAGTTATGTATGAGGGTTCCAGTTTTTCCACATCCTTCCCAACACTATCTGTCTTTGTAAATGTAGCTATTATAGTAAGTATGATGTAGTTTTCCATGATTTTTTAGTTTGTTTTGTTCTTGGTTTTGGTGTGTGTGTTTTCCTGGGGACTGAACCTAGAGCCTATATTCCCCAGACTTATTTTCACTTTATATTTTGAGACAGGGTCTTTCTAGATTGTCCAGCCTGACCTTGAACTTTTAATCACCCTGCCCTTAGCCTCCCCGTATCAGGAATTATAAGCCTGTGCTAGCAGGCCTGCCTCTTATTGATTCTGATTTGTGTTTTACCAAGGGTTAATAATACTGAACATCTCTTCTTGTCTTTAACATCTTTTGAGAAATATCTACTCAGACTCTGCCCATTTCAAAACTGAGTCATTTGTCTTTTGATTGTTTGAACTATAAGAGTCATACATATGTCCTAGATACTAGAGCCTCATAAGATATGTGATTTGCAAATGTTTCTTTTGGACATTTTTCATATTTTGATTTTAGATAAGTCTGACCTGACTAACGTACTACAAGTGGTAGAACTGGTCAGACAGTTTCAAGCCCTCCAGTGAGAGACAAAAGCTGTACTTAAAATAGAACATTAGAGCTGAGAGCAAGGCAGGGAGGGGGTTAGAAGCTGGGTTAAGGTAGAACTTCAGTTTCTGACTCAATTCTTTTAAAACCATCTCAGAACTGATACATGAAGCTGAAAACAAAATAAAACAATAAACATACAAGAAGGCGTAATTGCTTTAATCTAAATTGACTTTCACTCATTCTGAGCATCTGAGGTAGAAGGGAGAAAATTCACAAAGGAGTTAAGGAGGGCTTGAATCAACAGATTTATTCAAGGTTGACTAGAAAAGGCACTTTGCTAGACTCTAGGGTATGATGCTGAGGCCCCTTAGTAGGAAAGATATAAGACAAGAAAATAATGACTCAATGAAACAGAGGCCATCATTAGGCTAGGAAAAATAATACATGTCTTATTAGTGGCTTTATATACTCCCAGAATAATTTCTAAAAGCTCAGTATTCTTTAAGTAGCCCCTGTAGTCAATATAATTTATTACTAGAATGAGACAGGACTTGACTATTACTGATTGTATAATTAGGCCAAGGACATAATCTCTTTGCATCTCATTTCTTCTATATATAAATGGGTACAAGAGCACTAATAACAGTAATATCTATTTTTTTTTCTAGAATCTATTTTCGTCTATCTTATGTCTTGATTTAGGCCTTCTTGGTCAAGTACTTTATTTTATTCCAAAAGCATTTTGGTTTGAATGTTAAGTCATATAACATAGGGCTATTTACTTACATATTTAGAAGGTGGTGGTTTGGGGCAGATATTCTTGGCTTTTAGATAAGGCCTATGAAAGATAAAAATAAAATTAATCCTTGTTACAGAAGAATCAGGAAAACTTAGAATAGTGATTAAAACATTATCATTAGGATCTTAAACCAATATACTTTCTGAATAAGGTAAGAAAAATTCAAAATTATTATTTAATAAGAAGTATTCTCACTGTTCCTTCCTTGGCCCTGTATCCCTCGCCCCAAAGATCACAGCTGCTCTTACCAATTCCTTCTGTGATTTTTCTTTTCAGGCTATCTTGTACACAAATGTAGCATTCTAATACCACTAATGGAATGTATGTGGCCTCTTCATAGTTACAGTCTTATTTAAGCTTCAACTCTTGGATACTGAGGGCCAGACATAAACAAGAAGACAACTAACTGCTTTGTTAAGAAACTTCCTTGCTGTATGTATCTTTAGTGTTTTTCAGAGGTAGAGGGGGGTATCATATAACCAACTCTCCAGATTATGGGTTCTACATTTATGATTTTAACCAACCTTTGATTAAAGAAAGATGAAAAACAAAACTGCATTCATACCGAACTATTTTCCATGGCATTTATATTGTACTGGGAATCATAAGCAGCTTAAAGATGATTTCAAGTCTACAAAAGGACATGCATAGGTTACAAGTAAACACTAGTATTTCATGGAAGGGCATGGACCATCTGTGGGTTCTGGTACCTGTGAGGACATAACCTGAAGCTGAAATCTAGCTAGTGAAACAAAAGGAAAGATAGAACAGAACACAAGTTAGGAGGACTCAGTCTCCATGGACCCAAACCTGAGCATAAGCCATGGAAGGGCAGGGATGCTTCTAACTTAGGAAGTTCTGCATCTTTATGCATTAAGAGTGACTGACAGATCTAGGGAACATATGTCAGTGGTGGAGTGCTTGTTGTGTAGCATGTGATAGGCCTGGGTTCCATTCACAGGAGAGGGGAAGGAGAGAGATGTCATAGGTACTAAGTGAATCTTTGTAGAAGAAATGATTTTGGTTCATTTCATCAAGGAAGTAAAGTGAGTAAAAACCCAAGGTAAAATTATGTGGGCTAGGAAGACAGCTCAGAGGAAGAACACTTGCTTAGTTCAGATCTCCAGCAGTCACATAAAGATCTGGCTTGGTGAGTGTGCCTAAATCCCTAGGGTCTAGGGGGCAGAGATGAGTGCATCAAGTAAGAGTGCTGGCCAGCCCTTAACCTAAACACTGAGCTTTAGGGTCGGTGAGAGATCCTCTCCTTTTTGTTTGTTTGTTTGCTTGTTTATCGAGACAGGATTTCTCTGTGTAGTCCTGGCTGTCCTGGACTCACTTTCTCTACCAGGCTGGCCTTGAACTTACAGCAACACCCCCACCCCTACACACATACCTCTGCCTCCCTGAGTGCTGGGATTAAAGGTGTGTGCCACCATGCCCATGGAGAGATCCTGTCTTAAGAGAATAAGGTGGAGAGTGATAGCTATCCAACATCCCCTCTGGCATACACACACAAAACTGAGCCATCCAAATGGGAAGAAACTACGCCTATACAAGAGAAGATCAAAGGATATCACCAAATAGGAGGATGTTGGTGTGCTACTACTGTGGACAGCTCCCCTGTTTTGGTAAGCAAACACCAGAATCAGTGTCCTCCAACTCCTTGATCAAAGACTGCTTTGCTGGGAACCAACTTTCCCAGGAAAAAGAAGGAACCAGAAAGGCTTCCAAAGATATAGGTAATACTGTAGATCTTTTCTTCCTCTGAGGACTGTTAGAACAACAACAACAAAAATGCTTAAATCTCTGCCAAAGGACAAGACACTGAGTAAGTTTTTTGTTTTGTTTTGAAATCATGCCTGGACTGAAATGTTCCTTTTGTTATTACAGGCTCACCATGCAAGTCAAACAGACTGGAAACAGAAAGGGCTGGTACCTTCACTGCTGTTAGCAACCAGGGCAACAAAACCCGTGTAACTATGGAGGGTGAACTCACTTGGTGTTCGGGTCCTTCAGCTTCCCCTTGGCTGCCAAGTACTCCTGGAGCTTTTGCCATCGTTCTTCTGTAAAACGGGGACATGAATGAACCACAGAAACTTACCAGAAGACCCTTCACGTTCTTAAATGCTTTCCTTTAGCTCATTTGGCCTTGATAAAGTTACCAGTCCTGTTATGCCTGCTTTCAAATTAACATCAACACCAACCTGTGATATCAGGTTGGTGCCAAACTCTTTAAGAAGCTGTTTACACGAACACAACAATCCTATGAGGTGTTTTGCTGTTTGGGCAAGTGACGTGCTTAAATTAACTCACGAACAGGCAACAAGGCCAGGATTTGAAATCAAGATTTAAAAAAACAAAAAACCTTTGATTTAAAAAAAAAAAAAAAGTGCGCCCATGAGCGAGCACAGCGCGTGCACCTTGAAGGTGACACAGGGGTGGGGACCAGACTCCAGGCCCTTCGCAGAGATCAGGATCCTCGTCCTTAAGCCTCAGCCCACATTCTTCTCAAACAGCCTCCAGACAGCGCACATTTTTATCAGTCAGCCTGCAGAGCCGCGGAGACTCGGACTGGGGCAGGAACCGGCCTCCTGACTCCTGTCAAAGTTCGAGCCGCAGCCAGCCACGCCTGGGAGTCCACAGGCGGCAAAGCAGCGTGCCACCCTCCGCCGCGACCCGGCTCCAGTGTCCTCACCCTGTCCGAGCCCGGGGGAGACTGGAGCGGGCAGGGGGCGGCCTGGCAGCTTCTGGGGGGGGGCGACCACACTTACCCGCGGCGGCGCTGGCGGCGGGGCCGGGCCCCACCATGACTCCACCGCGACAGTTTCTTTCTTCAAAGGGCGCGCCTTGTTCTGGTCCGAGAACCCCGCCCCCGTCCGAACGCTCCCATTGGCTCCCGCGACTTTGAAATCCGCCAATAGGAAGGCTGAGAGGGCGGGCCGACAGGAAGTGGGCTCTTTGCGGTTGGCCACGGGGCCTCCCCGAGGCGCTGCGATTGGAGAGTCTCCGGGAAGTTCCGCCCAGTAGCTGGGTCACTTCCGCAGCAGTGCCTACGGGCCGGGCGCCGTAGGGTGGGACCCGAGCTGACAGGCTGGCGGGCAAAATAGATTTTATTGTAGCCAAATTTGGGCTAAGGGCACTGGCGGCGGTTAGACAACCAGGGGGAAACAAGTCAGAGACAAAGTCTTTGTGCTGCTCTGTATCAGTTAGGCTGGCCTTGGCTGCAAATAATAGCTTGCCAAAGGAAAATGGTCCATATTAGTTCTTGTGGCCCAAACACCTGGCAGAAACAACGGTAAGAACCCTGGCTTATGGTTTCAGATTCACGACGGGTTTGCATCCTAGCATAGGAAATGTGTGGCTGAGGCTGTTCTTTGGCTCTGCGGACAGGAGGCAGAGAAGGGGTGGGTACAGGAAGTGGACAGGGCAAGATAAAGCCCCTCACCCCCATTGATATCTCTAAAGATCTAGCTTTTTCAGGCCCCATCTGGAGCCCCTGAGCAGCGCGCAGCAGGATCTGTCATATCAAAATTGGACAAGCCAAACCAACAGAAAGCTAAAAAGAGCCCCTAGAAAAGAAGGCGCAAGAACCAGAAACCTACTCGTTTACACATTCAAGAGTTCCATAAAAGCACTAAACTAAAAACTAGTATGTGTGCAGAGGACCTGGTGCAGACCTGTGTAGGCCCTGTGACTGCCTCTTCAGTCTCTGTGAATTCATATGGGCTTTGCTCAGATGTTTTAAAGGGCTTGTTCTCTTGGTGTCCTCTGTCTCTCCTACTCTTGCCTCCCCCTCCTACAGGGTCCCCTGAGCTCTGAGGGGAGGGATTTGCTGCAGATACATTCTTTAGAGCCTTGTAGAAACCTGGTTTGGTAAAGTGATACTAATTGTATGTGACTAGCAGTATGTGACTGCCTACCAGTTGCTCATAACTTCCATTCAGTGGAGCAATAAAGACAACAAATAACAATCACAAAAGACCCTTCACAATAGTTAAAAAAAAAATCAAAACATTGAACCCATTTCATTGCAAAACCCAAACCAAAAAATAACAAAGAAATAAATGTTCAAACTCGTTTTATTTAATTATGATCAATGATACTGACGTAGTATTGTTGATAGACATGTGACGTTGTGGTGTGAGAACAAATCTGTAACCCAGAGGAAACACTGGTTACAACCTCGAAAAGAAACTTCAGGTAACAGTGATGTGGCTACCACAGCTAAAGTCTTCCCATGTTTAGATGCTTGGATTGAGTTACAGGTGAGGTTAAATGGTGTGAGATTATCCAGACAGCTTTAAGGACAGGAGGCCAGTTATTTTAAATGAGCAAAGTAGACAATACAGACTCATGGTCATGGGGACAGGGCTCCCATGTATGAGAATGTACAGAGAGCTTTATGGCTGTGGAAAAAGCATAATGTCTATAGCATGGTGGCCAGGAGTAACTACATCTAACTGACTTAGAAGACCCTGCTGCTGAGGGTCCCCAACAAGCTCAGAGAACCTAAGGATGTGCCATAAATAATATAATTATCATAAATATATTTATAAATACATATATAAAATAACTTAAAAAAATAACATTCAACAGTCTGTCGTCTTCTTGAGGTTTGTTACAGGAGATCATTTTATCCAAATGATCTCACTGGCATAAAACCCATTGAGGTAGGAAAGATGTAGCTGTTGTTCCTTTCCTTTTGAAAATGACAGCATTGAGTTCTTATAAATTTATCACACTCAGTCAGCAATTTAGAAGCAGAAGTGCACAGTTAGATTGACGTCATGGCTCTGTGGATTCTCATTCCAGCTGCAACTGAGTGTACTTTTTAGTTTTCTTATGCCTTAGTTAACCCATCTGTAATATGGGTAGAGTCTTTTTGATCCTCCTAAGAATGCCTTGAAGAATAATAATTAAAATGATTAGTACTATGCAAAGTATAGGGTGCTCTTTAAATAACAAATAATATCATATGTCTGGGTTGATTCCATTAGGCTTTGCTCTTCTCTTACAAAGAGGGTAAACATTCATTTAGAATTACGAAGACTCAGCACATGCTGTGCAAGTGACTCAGTGTGAGGAACGTTCCTGTACATGGTACATACAGATTGTCAACACTTCTCAAGTAAGTAGACTCTTGAAATAAGGCTGCTTTTATGATATCTGGAAGTCTGTCATCGAGGGCAGCCCCTGGGCCAGGTGCACCTGACTTTGTTCTTTTGTGGCAATAAACAGCTCTGGATAGGCAGCTGATGTGAAGTAGTTCTTAGAGTTGACATTTTTCCAGAAGAAAATGAGGTCATTCTCACTACCCGTGATAAATTTTGGTATTTCTGGCATCTCCTGTGATAAGCAAAACAGAAATCTGTTAGTGCACAAGAAGGCATTGGAAAAAAAAAAACTCTGGTATCTGGCCTTCATGAGAAACAGCACTATAGAAGCCTGACTCAGATATGATCGGGGTTCCTTCATTTGTTCATTCAACAAGCATTTATCTCATGTCTATTTGATAAATGGTCCAGTCAATTCATAAGAGTAGATTTCCTTAGTTAATTGGAGAGAACTCCCAATGAATCATGACGACTGTCAATGATACCAGCAACCCTCTCTATCCAGAGAAGTGGGGTAAAATACTGCATGTGTGTATCCTGTCTTTAATGCTGGCACAGGGTACTCTCATCAGATCTAAACATGGACGCTTCTCCAACTTCTAAACATTCTGACCCCTAGGTATTCGAATTCAACACTTCCGAAAACCGTGGGGTGCTGAGATGGTGTTTATCTCTACAGCTCAGCCACAATCTGAAAGTTAACCATGCACATACATTCCAAAGTGAAAAACTGAAGCCCCACAGTGCTGTCCTGACTGATTAGTAGCTGCCTACTCTGAACACAACCTTATTAGACTGTACTCTTTCTCTGAGTGTGAATAAAATCTAACAATAGCCTTCATGGAAAAATACGTTTACAATTCTATGTTTGCTCTTTTTTTGTACTCTTATTAAATCTATGAGTAAATAACCTGATTAGCTTCATTTGCATTTTCAATATCAGCAAGTACTGTACTGTCCAAACCTTTCCATCTCCTATATTTACTGCTTTCCTTTGGTCATTCTACCTTCAAATGACTAGCCAGCTCTGTTCCCTTCTACATGTTTGCCTTATTCTTCTGCCATGCTTCCTCTGTAACTATTCAGCTGAGCCCTCTGCTTTCTCTAGTGTTTTCCTTCTAGACTATTGTCCATTTAAGACATAGAAATGATACCAGCACTCTGCACTGTCTGAAACCTATTAGTGGCTTTTGATTGCATACCAAATGGCTAAGGCCAAGAGTGCTCCGCTGATATTTACAGCTGGCCTGTGGGCTCATGAAGCTCTAGGGAACCCAGATCCTCAGGTGTCCCAGCTACACCTCTTGTCTCTCAGGGAGCTCTAGCTCTTGTCCCTCTCTCTAAATAACACTCTGCCATCTTTCTGTCCTAGTGCCTTGTGCATTTTCTGTCCAACATCTTACTTTTGTCATTGTTGTCTGTTTGATTTATCTATTGTCTGGGTACTGGAGAACTGTGTCCTATGAGGTTGGGGATTTTGGCTCACCAATCTCCATAGCTTTAATGCTGTACTTGAAAAAAGAATAGAAGGCTTTTAGTAAATAATGGCTTGTTGGATGAATTCATTAACGAAGCTACTATGCTACTCAGTAGACAACACTTTCATTTTACTTGATTCTGACAAAGAAATACAGACACCCACATACATTTTAGGTGGAAATAGGAAACACTGTATTATACACTTACTGAATGAAAGTCACATTCTTCTCTATGATAAAAAATGTCCAATGCTAAAATGTGCATGTGTGTGTATGTCGGGGGAGATAGTCATAGGGGACATAGGGATGGGATGAGAGACAACAGAATCATCAGTGCACCACTGGAGTGGAAAAGCCAAGGTCGGAGTGCTGTGCCTCCGAGCTTTTGGCTTCACACGCATGAGCAAGTGGTTATTTCTTTCTGATCTCAGTGGGCTCCTCTGAGATTGTCAGAGGCTGCCTCCACTGTCATAATGCACTGTACCACCCAAATCAGATGGTAGATGTCACTAAAGATCAACAGAACAAATGGAGGCAAATAGGGTCATGAAGGGAAAAGTGAGCATGTGGTGACTGCCTGAAAGGAGTCAGTGCCATCCTCCAAGGGACATCTGCTTACCGTGATTGTTTACAAGCACTGGGGAGTAAATGAGAGCAAATTTGCGATGGAAGCCAACTGACCTTCAGTGACACCGGCTGGTCTTCACCTTGAGCACTCACAAACAAGTGAGTATTTGAGATTTTTAGAGTAACTGGATATTTAGAGTCATCTCCTGATGAGTAGGCATACATGTCAAACTTTACTGTCAAAGAAAGAGCCAGAAAGAAAGTAAATCCATTTTCATTTATATAAAAAGGGGTTTAGATAGAGGGGTTTGTGTGTGTGTAAGATGAGGCTGCCAACAATGTTATAAATGAATACGCCATATTTACTTGTGGTCAAGAGTGGGGCTTTATATAATTACAGCCTTTACAATGCTGCTGGATGGGTAAATAATGTTGTTAAAGTTTCCTATGTCAGTAGAATGCTGAAGGACCAAATTCTTGCTGAATTTATTCTGGTTATAATAGTGAAATAAGACCTTGGCATGTGTCAGCTTATGAGTTCCTAATAGCTTAAAATGGAGTGGTCTAAGAAGCTCTGTCAGCACCGCCCCCCCCCCTCCCCAGTCTAGTAAAGTAAAATGGCCGACTGCTCTAGTATCTCTAGAAACGTAAACAATAGGAATTATAGGGACAGGAAATGTGGTCAATGACAGAGCGCTTGCTTACTATGGGTTTGATCTCTTGCACCAAAAAGCAAGTGTGTGGGAGCTAGAAAATACGACTACTAAGTCAATATATGGGGAAAATCATGTGAGATAAGTATGGAATAGAATACACAATTGTTTGCAAATGTCATAGTGTTTGCACAGTGTCTCTAGTCAGAACCCTGCCTGCTTATTTGTTGTTTCTGTGGGTCTTTAAAAACAATTTTGTATATTGATGATGCATTCTGCATCTAAAGCAGGTTTATTATGGAAAATGGATCTGTGTAATGGGAAATTTTGGGCACTGAATTTCATCCTTCAGATCTATGGCAGTTAAGGGCTGTTTGGCTTTCCTGTTGCGTTATCAAAGTTAAGAAAATTCATCTTAGAAGAATGCTTGCTATAGTTCCAATCATCAGGCTTTCTAACACATACTGACTGACTGTTCCTTGTTAGTGTCTGGGTAAATCCGGATAAGTTATTCAATATTTGTGATGCTCAGTTTTCTCTTCTTGGTTTTTGAGACAGGATTTCTCTGTGTAGCCCGCCTGTCCTGGAACTTGCTCTGTAGACCAGGCTGGCCTCAAACTCCCCTGTCTCTGCCTCCCGAGTGCTGAGATTAGAATAGGGAGGTCATGATGAGAACATATGTAAGCACCAAGGAGAAGGTGCATCAGAAAGCTCTCAGTTCCAAGTAGTGAGCTCAGGTAAGGGACTACTCTCTGGTGGAACTCATATTCTGGGATTCTCTGTAGGGGGTGGAATTCTTTATTCTATTCTAGAAGAATTGTGCAAAGCTAGGAATGTAGATACGTTTGTGCTCTGAAAGAAGCAAAGAAATTCAAAGAGGTGAAGAGTGACAGGCTGGCCATTTACCTTCATGTTGCAGGTCAGTTAGTGAAGCAGCTTTGAGATGCACATTGTCAGCATCCCGATAGATATTCTGATTGAGGGAATCGTTCATTACAAACTCCTGCTTGACAATTCTGATCAGTTTGTATCTCACATCATTCTGGAAGGTGTGGGCTGCTGACCGTGGCTGGATGGTTTCTAAAATCATTATCACAAGTTCAGGTTATTGCCTAGTTATAAACATAGATGATGTACACACACCACCACAAGCATAAGGCATAGCTCTGAGAGAGACTCTGAGAGAGCTCTGAGGTGTAGCCAATGCAGATGGAACAGCTAGAGCTGAAAGCAATCAGCAGAAGGCTTGATTTGAGCTAGGGTTGTATTATTGGTCTTTACATTTTCTTTCTTTCTTTCTTTCTTTCTTTCTTTCTTTCTTTCTTTCTTTCTTTCTTTCTCTTTCTTTCTTCCTTTTCCTTTGGTTTTCTGAGACAGGGTTTCTCTGTGTAGCCCTGGCTGTCCTGGAACTTGCTTTGTAGACCATGCTGGCCTTGAACTCAGAAATCCACCTGCTTCTGCCTCCCATGTGCTGGGATTAAAGACTTTCTTTCTTTCTCTCTGTTTCTCTTTCTTTCTTTCTTTTCTTTCTTTCTTTCTTCCTTTCTTTCTTCCTTCCTTCCTTCCTTTCTTTCTTTCTTTCCTTCTTTCCTTCCTTCCTTCCTTCCTTCCTTCCTTCCTTCCTTCCTTCCTTCCTTCCTTCCTTCCTTCCTACCTTCCATCCTTCTTTCTCTTCTTTATTTTTTAAGGAAAGTTTTTGAAAAGCTATAACATTTTTGCTAGCCCTTCTCTTTTATTCCATGGGGTCTCATTATAAAGCTATGGCTGGCTTGGAATTCACTCCATAAACAAGAACAGTCTTGAACTCACAGAGATTCTCCCACCTCTGCCTCCCACTGGGATTAAGAGTATGAACCCCCAAGCCTGGCCCTGTTAGCAGGTTTCCAAGTGACAAGGAAGACTACCAGTATTCTCAATCTATGTTTTCAGATGGATGTATGCGAAGATAAAAGTAAATATGTTAAAATTTTTTTACCACAATGACATGTCACCATATTTATAAATAATACATATGTTACATATGTATGCATATACTTATATTTTGTTTTATTGTAAAATCTAGGCAGAGAGGTGTTGTTGTCTAGAGGTTTTATATTAACTCGAGTACTTGATTTATGTTTCTTGTGAAGGAATGTATAGCAAAGACATGAAAAACCCAGGGTTTCTGTAGTCAGAGTGGATTGAGTTAGCTGTGAGGGCTCCCACTTTGAGACTGAGCCTCACTTCCTCAGATGTGAAAGGAGAGTGGAGGGTTGTTTTGGAGCTTAGAGAGAATGTAGCCATTACTACAGTAGCAGTGCTAGCAGCATTTACAAAGGCAATGGGAATAATAACAATGGTTGGCATTTCTTGGGTGGTGATGTCATTCTAGGCATTCTTCTAGTCTAAGTGTTTTAAAGTATTGGCTTATTTAATCTTTACAGAAACCCAATGAGCTGTAAGACTTGGTCATCCCTATTCATAGTATAGGGAACTGAAGCCCAGAAAAATTAAGGGAAATGACTAACAACATGGCAGCTAGTAGAGGTCATAAGCTAATAGACCATGATTGCTTTCTCTCCAACTAAAGACCTTTACATGACCTTCACAATACAGCCAAGAAAGGAGTCCTTGAGTAAGTGTTCTAGATTCAGGCTACAATTCATTACACTCCTCTGGAGAAGAGCAGCATTTACTTTTTTGTTATAGTTATTGAGCTAATGTTTGGTTGCTTATTTTTGTTCCAGGCTTTATTTTCTTTCCACTCCATTGTCACCATTTACTTAAAACTGAAAAAGTCGAACTTGTGTTTTACTCTGTTACCTTCTAAATTATGGGTTATGGCCTCTAAGTCATCTTCAGCAAAGGCCTGATTGAAACTCAGCCGTCTCTTCTTCAGAATCTTTCCTTCGTTTGATGTTGCTGACACCATCACCAGACTCTCTGTCAAGGTGAAGTTGGACATCTTTGATGTTTCGGAGGTTCTCAGAGATACAAATTTATCCGTGCAATTCTCATGAAGTGAGCCATAGCTTGCATCGTAGAAGGATTTCTATGAGGAGGCAAAGTGGAACCTGAGAGATAATCTATGACCTTGAGATGAGACTCTTTAGTAGACTCTGTAGCCTACAGACTGAGAAGGATCTCCATTCTGACTGTCAGTAACCAACCTATGCTTCATCCCTCTCTCCCTATCTCATCCTCCCACTGTCCTTCCTTCCCTCCCCATTCCATTCCTTTTTTTTTTCCTTGCTTAGGTTTCCCTGAAACCATGTGATTTGGGGGAGGGAGCCTTTTTAGCCCCTCTTTAGACTAAAAAATAAAGTATTTTAATGAAATAGGTTAATATATGATCCTGGTAAGTCAGATCCTTCCATCAAGAGGTCTGACATCTACTTGAGAGTGCTCAAAATATTTTAGAAAATACATTTGGCCTTCTGAATTGCCTGCCAGCATTCTCAAATTTAACCAACCTTAAGATTCAGAATATTTTCTAAAAATAAGTGACATCTTTACTGAACATGTGCATTTTGGTCATTATTTCCTAAACAAAATAATCATTGCTTCATAAGCATATTGTTTATTGCCATAGCATCTGCATTGTGGCAGGTATTGTTAAGTCACCTAGATAGGTTTTAAAGTCAGTTGAGAATGCATGTATGCTTTACACAAATAGGAGGTCATTTAATATATGGGACTTGAGCATCTGCAGAAGGTGGTCGCCCTTGATTCCAAGCCCCCATGGATGCCTTTGGTGTTCTTCTAGAAGCAGCTTTTAAAGCTAGTATTGCAAATATACAAAGTAATAGAACTTGGAGAGTGTGTGTAACATTTTCCCTTTCTTTTGGCTAGCCAGCTTCCTGTACCTCAGCTCTGTGGGCTATCAGGCTATCTCCAGCCTCTGTGTATTAGGAACAGACCCAAGGCGAGACAGACTGAAGCAACTGGCTAAGGGGGACAAAATTAACAATTTGAAGGAGCCTGGCTCAGAAATTCTTAGGGCTTCAGATAGCTCTCTGTTATGGAAGAGCCAGTGATCATGAAGAATGCCAGTTAACTACAAGTATGAAGAGGCAAGTGGTCTCATTTATAATGAAGTATAAATACATACTTCATTTATATAATGAAGTATTTAGACCTTTAGTGAGAGTGAAACAAAAATATAATAATCAACCCTCATTGTACTTTTCTAGTAGAGGAACTAGTATGGAGAGAAAGAAAGAAAGAGAGAAAGAAAGAAAAAAGAAAGGAAAAACCCAGATATGTAAGAATGCTAATCATGTGCTTACCTGATTCAGAGACAGATGGTCAATGGCAGAACTGTATTCTTCATTTTCGCTGTGAAAAACATGTAATGAGACTGTATTTTTGTCCATTATTTTACTATGGTCAGTGGGGATCATATTTTGATGAGCCACATTTTTCTTGGGTAACACAGACAACATTCCTGAATACCGATTTAGGCACAGGCACAATTGAGTTCAAATGCTCTAACACAGTAATAGCTTTTAGTGGGTGTTTAAGAGCTGTTCTTAGGAGAACTTGATCCCTGTCAGGATAAGAATCAGCTCTACAGTAACTGAGTACACACACACACAATCATTACTCTTTGAAACGTTAAAGACTTCAACACATTCATGTCAACACACATAATTCATTTATCACTAATTTGGAATTCGTAATTATTAGCAGAGCTTTGTGCTTTATCTATAAAAATTAGGCATGACTAATGAACCAAACAGCCTTAACTGAACTTCAGGGAAGACTTAAGCTTCTTAAGAGAAAGGAAAAAAAAACAACAACAACAACAACAACTTTTGAAGCATCACAGTCATACTTTGTCATACTGTTTTCAGGTACTCACTAAAACAGATCTAACATTTAACATTTTGTAGCCTCGTTAGCATTAACATTAATTGCAAACAAGAACATCATGTTAGTTAAGAATGTTCTGGGATTTCGACTCTCTGCTCATTTATCTTCTGTATCAGGGTACAGTTTGACTGTGAGTGCAAGTTCATGTGCCCAAGAGCCATTTCCTCCTCTTGACTGGAAACAGGTTCTTCTGAGAATGGATTCTCTCTCAAATAGTCATCAACCCACAGCTGTATCAGAGCACACAAACTCTAGAGTGCCTACGTTTGTGTTGATATAAACTCATGTAGGATTCAGTATACCTCAAAATATTTTCTGCAATCTCCATTTTTCTGCCAATTTTTCATTTTTGTTTGTTGGATTCCTGGTCTTTCTTGGTCTTGCCTGGCCCTTCCTGGACTTCAGGGTCAATATGTATCTCTATAGCCACTGCCAGCCTGGCCCCTGGCTGGTCACTTTAACTCTTAGTTAGATTCAAGGAAGCTTTGAGCTCCTCATTGAATCACAAAAGGAAGACTGAATTTCTTACCTATAACAGTTCTTTAGGTCCTCAAACAAGTCAGGAACTTTGGCCATCTTGATTTCTGCAAGAGAACAACAGTGGCTGTCAGCAACGTCCACTTCTGAACCTCGTGCTTGCAAGGGCAGTGACCCTGCTTTGCTCTCTTGAGAAACTCCAGTGAGTGACTTATCACAAGCCAAGTATTTCCTCTATTCTTCTCTGTGTATGCTTTGGTTTCCTCCACTAGCTTGTACATTTGTTTTAGAACATATTCTCTGTCTTGGTATTCTTTATGTCTAGTCCATTGTATCACACATAGTAGGCATTCAATGAAAGAGGGGTAGAAGAAGAAAATTAAAACCACCCGAGTGAGGTATCTGCCTTGTATAGAGGCAAGGGAGATTCAGAATGGGAACCTGTTGCTCTCTCTCACTTTTGTGAGTAGATATTTCTTATTTCCAGGATAAGATTAGGCTGTACTCATGGATTCTCTCACAGGAATCCTGCTCAGCTCCCCCACCGTTCCCTATTACTAGAAAGAGATATCCTTCCTGAAATCTGTGGTTCCAAATCAGGAAACAAAAAGAAACAAGAACAGACGGTAGTCTTACAAAAGGTGCCTTGAGAGAGGACAGTCAAGGAGCAACAAAGTACAATTTTCACAGCCTTAGATATGATAAGGTCAATACCTTTGCCGAGTCAAGCGCCAGTGATGTGACTCCCTCTCTGCCCTGGAGACTTACTCTGAGTCAGGCTTCTCTGCCTTTTATAGTCTTCCTCAAGTAGGTGTGGACATGAATGTGTCATGGAATTTAAATAATTCTACTTTGTATCTATGCTCATTCTGCTTGATAGCAGACAGAAGGTAAAAATGTTGCTTACAAAGGTTCCACAGGCTGTTGAATTAATCCATTTATTTATCACTTGTTCCATGTGATTATAAACATGTAGTCTTCCAAAAATGGAAGAGCAGCAGGAAGCTCACCAAGATTCGAAACATATTCAATGGAAGAGGAAGGAAGAAATCCTCAAAACAGAACGATAAACTGAACAGGATGGGAACTCACTCCATAGCTGTACTTTGTGTTTTGACCTAATTTGCTTATTGTGCCTCAGGACTGAATATGGATGGGCAGGATAATTGGCAGCTAAGGCATGACATTTGAGGGAAAATGAGCTTCTCCCCTTCTCTCTGAAGGGGAAGATTTGTTTGCAGTCTGAGTATGGAACAACAGTCTTATGGTTAGAGGGTGGAGGAGATAAAAGTGACATTGACTATAAGGATCTGGCTTCGCTTACTTTGAATAATGTCAGCACATAAATAGAGATAACAGCTTTAAAAGAGAGCTCTCAGCCTCCCCCATGTTACAGCAGTGTGACCCTGTCCCATTCTCTAAAGACAAAGTCTAATTTTCCTAAGGATACATCAGAGCTGATCAAGGATAGCTGCCCACTTATGGAGGCAGGAACAAAGGCCCAGCTAGGATAGAGGCCGTGGAACAGGAAGGTATGGATTCTTACATGGACTTGGCATTGCCTGATTAGAGACATCTTCTGTACCCACTCTTGGGGGTAGGATACCAGACTCTCAGTAAATCAGTGGTTCAGCTTTTCTAGTTGGCATAAGCCACGTAAATTTTAAATAAAGGAAGTGGGTGGTAGACAAGGAAAGAACAAAAATGGTAAAGAGAGAAAAGCAAGCCACTGAAACATGGAATTAAAAACCAAACCAAATCAAACCATGGGGCTAGGAGTAAAGTAGTTTATTTGAGTTGGATGAAGCATTCCCTCTGGTCCTGTTTAACCATAAGGAGTGGAGCTCTTTAGATGTTCATTGGTTCTACTGCATATGTAAAATCCCCAATTCCAATTCTGCTGCCCAGGCTATTTCTCCTTGTGTTGTATTTATAAACAAAGGTCAAAGATGAGTGGTACCGTAAATAAAGATGAGTGGTACCGTAAACAAAGGCAGTGTAAGCACAGAAAGAGACCGGAGCCAAAGTTAAAGTGGGCGTCTCCAAACAGCTCTGCCAGCAGCCAGCCAGCTCCACAGCTCTGCTCATCCTAGTTTCCCTTTAGGCAACACAGAAATGTTCATCTTCTGCCTGTAGGACATCTTGTGAGGATAATCACTAAGAAACAATTGCAGGTGCATTGTGAATGTGGACTGCTATGGAGGTGCAATACACACAAATAATGACACTAATGATGGCTTCAGTCACTTGAGAGTCCATGGAGTCATCACCGCGATGCCTTATTTCACAGCAGAAAATACAGGTCTTATGAAAACAGGGCTTTGAAAACTTCAGAAGGGAAGACATTTTCAAGTGAAGGCCACTACTGAGGCACCAAAGCTGTATGGTTTCTGAGAACAACGCACAGTGCCTCTTTGGCAATCTGGGAAACACCCTACTTCTACCATTTGTAGCAACACCCAGCCCAGCTCCATCTTCATTCCTGTGCTGTAGAGAATTCCCCAGATGAGAGTTTGGTTGAGAAACAGCCAATTTAGGTCAGTGTCTCTCTCAAGCTACTCTTTCACATGCCCTTCTTGGAAAGTGGTTTTAAGGGGAAAAGACAGGGCAGAAGGGTCAGAGTGAGAGCTCTGCAACTTTTTTGGTGGAGAGCTTACTTTCCTGTGAGTTAACCAAATATGTCTAAACCGACTCTTAAGACCGGGAGAGAGGAATGCATTGGGTAGGCTTCACTAAGCTTGATGTATTTGGCTCAGGGCTTCCGAAACAATTCAGAAAAAAAAATGTTGTGCACTTATTCTGTTCCATAGGCTTTGCTGTACATTAACATGTTCCTTTTAGGAGCCACAAAATTAAGCATGCAAGATGAAATGATGTGTGTCAGAAAGTGACTGGATATGCTTTGTAAGCCCAGATGTTATGGCTCCAAAGGATGTGTCTGTCTCTTTTTGCTCTACTTCCCTTCATTCTTCCATCTGACCCTCTGTCTTTTCTCCCTCTGTCTTTTACTGTCACTCTGTATCCAAGTCTACATCAAACTCTGACTCCTCCTGCTTCAGCCTTCTGAGTGCTGGGATTGTAGGCCCAGCTGTGCACTTATCCTAAGGATCCGAAGAACCTTGCTGAGGCTTTTCATGTGACAGCTACCTTATGGTTTGCAAAGTGCTCTCACTCCAGCATCCAACTACTTAGACTCTTGTGGCTACTCTTAACTCCTTTTGTGGCTGAAGACCTTGGAAGAAGGAAATGACAACTGAAAGTCACAGAAACTGAGTCACAGACTCAAGCTGCACTTGAAACTCAGGATTCTGATTCTAGGTCAGATCTCATTTGCAGTCTGAATCCTAGAATGGCTTTATCACCAACACTGTCAATTCTTTGCTGAAGTCTTTAAGGTCTTCCTCACCTCAGATAACCTGCTGTATAATGATCCTAGGATTTTATAAAAATAAAAGATAGTCTGGGGAGAGCTAAAGAGATTGCTGGAAGAGCAGGGGGACCAGGTTTCCACCACCCACATAATTGCTGAGTGGCCACTGCAGCCTCCTTGTAATTCCAGCATCAAGTAGACCCAGGGAGTCTGGAGCGTTCCGGAGAGTTAGACTAACAATATCTGCAAGCTCTGGGTTGCACTAAGAGACAAACAACAACAGCCCCAAAGATCAGAAAGGTTTTTTTCTTTTCTGTCTTCTAGTGAAATCTCCTTTTATTCTGTGATACTCTGAATACAGAAGGGAGGCCACCAATGTGGTGAGTGCTGATTGACAGTGGAGTATGGCTGTGAACTCTCGCCGTGGTCTTTCCGTTGTACCATGAAGATGGGAAACATTTGTGAACATCTTCAGGATCAACTTTAAAATTAGCACATGATACCTGGATGTCAAAGAAATCACTTGAATGCAGAGAGAAGCACAACTGAATTATCTGGGGGAAATTTTGGTCCTCTGTGTTCCTGGGTTCTGCATTCCTAGATTGAACCAACTATAGGCAGAAATACTTGGGGAGGGAGTCGGGGAGAGAAGTATCTATATTGAATTTGTGCAGACCTTTTCTTGTCATTATTGCATAAACAATGCAGAATAATGGCTGTTTACAGAGTTTACACTGTTAGGTGTTATAAGGGGTATAGAAATGATTCAAGGCAGACAGGGGCTGTGTATAGGTTATGTGAACACAGAGCTATGTTCTGTCATTTACAGAGTTTGGTGGAGAGGTCCTGGAATTACCTACTCACTTGAGGACCTCAAGGGAAAGGTGTTTCTCTTCAGGTGATATGAAGCCTGTTTAGAGGAAGAGATAGGTGAGCGTTCCGTCTCCATTTATGCCCTACTTAGTTTTAAACTGCCTTTTTGTTCCATGACAGGAAGGAGAAAAGGATGACCATAACACCCTATTAGCCTCCAGGTTTTACAATATAGTATCTCATTTAATCCTCTCTTCAGACTAGAGAGTAGGTAATCCCATCACATTTTACAGAAGAGGAAGTAAAGTTCTAACAAAGTTAAGTAACCAGCCTGAGGTTGCAAGGTTAAGCAGGTGGCGGAAATGGAATTCAGACAAAGTCTACACTCAACCGCAAGGCTGTCTCTCTTAATATAATCTCTCTGTCTCTCTGTCTGTCTCTACTCTCTCTCTCTCTCTGTCTCTCTAGTTCTCTTTTAAATTTCTCTTTCTACGTTGTCTTGGTCTGTAGGAAGTCCTAGGGTTGTATGTTACAGGAGTCTGTGCTTGGGAGACCACTTGTTTTAAACTCTCATAAAAGAGCCTAGACTTACATGGAGATTTCATATGAGAGCAGGAAATGAAATTTAAAACTCAGCTCTTGATTTCAACTCACAGTATCCTACTTCTGAAGGACTGAAGCTCTTCAGCGAAGTGGGGAAAAATAAGTAATTTCTCCCGTGGCTTCTCACTCTTAAAAGGGGCTAGGAATGTAGCTCAGTAAAATGCACAAAGCCCTGAGTTCGATTCCTACCACTGAAAAAAAATGGGTGTTGTGGTAAAGGCCTGTAATTCTGGCACTGGGGAGGTGGAGGCAGGAGGGTCAAGAGATCTAAGTCAGCCCGAGATACGTAAAACCCAGGTAAGCAAGCAAGTAAACAGATACAATAAGTAAATAAAATATTTATGACGGATTTGGTGTTCAAAATGTTTTTTTTTAAAGAGGAGTTAGAGGGATCTGGTGATATTGCTCAGTGGTTAAGAACGCTTGCTGTTCTTTCAGAGGCTCCACGTTTAGCTCCCAGCATCTGCTTGAGGTGGCTCGGAACCGCTGTAACTCCAACCCAACTCCAGCTCCAGAGAATCCATCCTCTTCTGGCTTCCATGGGCATCCACATGCCTCCTCACCCCCTCTCTTGCACACGCACACGCACACACACAGGCACACACACACACACGCACACACACACACACAATTTTTAAAGGAGTTACAAAGAATGAAGGAAAGTTATGATGCTTTTGAACTTTTTTTTTTTCTGTCATCAAGTGAGCACAAGGAGCCATGGTCTCTGATCTGAAAGCTGTTAATGAAGCCAGTGGTGATCCTTGACCCCATGTAGCACGTTGCAGTTAAGTGTATTAAAGGTATGAAACGAGAGCACTAGTTGGTCTTGGACTGGGAGAGGGCTTATTTAGTGGGGAGAGAAGAGAGACCATTCTGGGCTAAACAGGTGCTGTGAGGGTCGAATAAATGGAAGCAGGCCATGAAGCCTGGGGCTCAGAGCTCCCCGTGGAGGGGTGGGCTGTTGAGCTGAGGACCAAGGACTGGGAGAAAAGCAGGAGCCAGACCGTCCCAAGGCCTCATGTAGTCCTCATAAAGTCTTTTCCTGGAGGGTTAGTGGGAAGATATTCAAGTTCTGCCTGTTAGTAACTTGATCAGCTTTGTCCTTCTGGTTTTTGCTGCCAGGGATTAAGTCAAGCACTGCACCTTCGGGCTGCATCCATGATAACAGCTTTGAGTCTGAGAACTATTCTAGGTTGTAAAAACAGTCCATGGGGAGATGACAATGTATCTCTACGTCTATCTAAAGCAGTCTTTCTACCTGAACTCAAAAGTGTATAGGGCTAAGATGTCCTGGGTGGCCAGGAGCAGAGCGACAGCCATGGCTTGGAGGTGAGAGGAGACTCAGAAGTGTGCAGCCCGAGGGACACACACAGATGAAGTTCAGTCATTGAATTAGCAGGTAGCTGCCTGGCTGTGACCCCTTCTCTCTGCTTTAGTCCATTCCTTCCCGTGCATCCTTTGGATGCTCTGTTTCTGAATTCCCTTTCTCCCTATTCCCTGTTGAGTAAGGAGGCTCTGCCTCTTCCATGCCCTCTTTCCTGGATGCCCTTCAGAAATGAGCTCATCAGCAGGCTCCCTGTGTAGCAATCCTTGTGTCTGGAACTGTCTCTTACTTTTCTTCTTCCAGGTTAATTGCGATCTTCTTTCCTTGCTGGAGTCATGGTTATGTCCGGTTTGAACTTGTTTCTCAATTAAAAAATTAGTATGATTAAAATATTTGTTATTAAATATTGCTGTTGGAGAAATACATAAAAAGACTAAAATTATGCCGATAAAATGTATTAACTAGAGGTAATTACTACTACTATTTATTCTTATGTAATTTCTGTAAGCCTTTCTGTCTTTACGGCCCATGTGAATTTTCTTTTAGATCACTGGAGTACTCTGAAATCTTTTGATGTAGGCTTTCCTGGAATCATTGTGTAGAAGCTAATTGCTCACTAAATACCCATCTGCTCATATGTGGGATTACCTGATGTGTACCCATCTTCCTGGTCTCCTTAGACTAGGACACTTGGCAAACCTTGGCAATCAAAGTATGGGCAGGAAGTGATTGATGTTCTGCTGATGCAACCAGGGCCAGCAAGTTCGTCACACTCAACTTCCCTTGATGCGGCAACCACCGAGGTCACGTGATCAGATGCTGCTGTGGCAAAGGCATGGGACTAGAACACCTGTGCCAGACTCGGCAGGTGTGAGTCTGGCAAATCCCTGAGGTCTCAGTTTGTTTCTGTGGTAAAACCAGACCTGTTCTAACTAAGGCTGTGTGTGAGCCTCCCTTCCCTTCTATACCACAGACCAGGATGACATACATTCTCTCAAACTTCCTCTCTAACACAACCCCATCTTGGACAGTACCACGTCTACATTAGCATTCTTCTCATAACACTCTCTGCCCTCTGGGAAAGGGATTTTCCAGGAAGACAAGTCAACATCCTAATTAGATGCTTACAGTGGGGCTGAAGTTGGATTTCAGACATGCTGGCTGGGAGAACAAAATGGATGATAATAAAGTTGGTAATGTAGAGTTAATATGTCAGACAAATAATAAAATAATCTAACACTTATGCAGTGTTTATGTTTTTTCCAAGTATTTATATGTTTTTATGTGTGTATAATGCATTCATGTATGTGTGTGTGAGTGTGTGTTCACATGCACATGTGTGTGCATGCTTGTGAGTGCTACCACATGACCAGAGGGCAACCTCAGGTGTTAGTCCTAATCTTTCACTTAGTTTGAGATAGGGTCTCTTTTCTTGTTTTGTCACTGTGCACTCCAGGCTCTCGGGCCTGTGAGCTTCTAGTGCTTCCCCTGTGTTCTCTCATCTTGCTGCGGAGTGATGAGATTATGTATATATGCTACCACATCCAACTTTATGTGGCTCCAACTCAGGTCTTTATGCTCTAGTGACAAGTACTTTACCCACTGAGCCGTTTCCCCAGATCTCAAGGTATTTTTAATAAAAAGAATAACAAGAACATAATATGATAATATAACATTTTTAATACAAAAATATACAAGAATCTGATATGTCAGGAGGCTGACTTTTCACTTAAACCAACAGTCCTATGCCTGGGGTGTGGTTTTCTGCTTCCTTCTTTTTATTTTTATTTTTATTTTTTATTTTTTATTTTTTTCAAGACAGGGTCTTTCTGTGTAGCCTTGACTGTCCTGGAACTTTCTCTGTAGACCAGGTTGGCCTTGAATTCAGAGATTCACTTGCCTCTGCCTCCCAAGTGCTGGGATTAACGGGAGTGCACCATCACTGTCCCAGCAAAGTGTGTAGCTCAGGCTGGCCTTGAACTCCTGATCTTACTGCCTCTGCCTCCTTCAGCAAATCCTACTGGTATGCACCACCACAACCAGCTCCTTCCTGCTTCCTACTGTGAGCTGTTGGCTGAAGATGAAGGGCTTCCAACCAAAGCAGCTAGGATGCAGGGTGGAATCCGCAGGTGTGGCACACCATGTGGACAGACAGCAGCTAGCTTTTCATCCTGACATTGATCTTGGCCACTATCTGACCTTAAACAATCCCCACAATTCTCAGGGCTCCCTTATTGATGAGGTGGGAGCTTGGTTGTTTGTCCCATACTTCATGATGATCCTGAACTTGACCATGTTCTGCTGTGGCTCCCTGGTGTCCCTGAAATCCAGTGTCTGTCTCATAGTGTCCTTTCCTGACCCACTCCTTACCCTCTTCTTGTAAATCTTTTGTTCTTGAACAGACAGTTGAGTGACAGTTGCGTGCTAAGTTCTCCCTGCTTTTTTTTCTTCATGAAGGCAAACCGGATATTTTGACTCCTAAACTAAACAGAAATAAATCCTTTTGTAGAATAGGTCTATTTACTGACAAGTTAGAAGGAATTGGCCTTTCTACTACAGCTGTGAAAGACTGATTGATTACTCAGTCTTGCTTTCAAGAAAGCCTGGTATATGTGAAAGACCGTTAGGGCCCTTTATAACCCTTAAAAGAATTATGTTTCTGAGACTGAAAATCTGGGCAAGTTTTAAAGTGTTTTGATTATATATATATATATCTATCTCCAAGGGAGGAGGAATATGCTTTTAGCTTCCTCCTTTTTGCTTCCTTGGAGGGCATATTTCATCCTGCACAGGGTTGCTCAAAGGCACAATGGTTCTCTTGAAAGAGGAGCTATAGAGCTTGGGCTATGGAGTGGAGGGTGTGAACCCAGGGCAGGTGCTGTACAAATCTTTGAGTCAGCTTGGTAGCTGGCTTGCTTCATGGCTCACTCAACAGGGAAGTAGTGGAGTTGTGGGAGAGAAGCAGCAATGAGCCTCACTGTTTTTCAGGTTTTTTAAGTTCTGGGAACAAGGGAAGATGAGAAAATTCAGGGAGGACTGGACAGGAGACAGAAGTTGGGGTTGGGGTGGGTGGGGAGCGCCGGAAGTGGGAGGGAACTAAGGCCAGCCTTCAGGGAGGCTGCCACTTAGCTTGGGAACTTAGATTTGCATAGCGGAGACCAGCTCTTCCCGGCTGAGGAAACAGGCTGAGTCAGGCATAAGGCATGCATTTGTGTCTCCTACTGTGTGGTGATGGGTAACGTGCTCGCCCTTCAGAGCTTGGGTTGCCTCCCTTGCAAAACTGCACTCGAAATTCCTCATGGGGTTTTGGAAGCATCACCTTAGCCTGTGCTTGCGAATGCTCAAGTTAGTGTTGGTGGCCTTTCCATCCACTCTAGATTCCACATTTCACCGGCTTGACTCCTTGGTGCAGTTTATTCTTTCTCTGAAATCTATTTTTCTTCTATCCATGGAAGTCAGACTTTTTACTCATTGTCCCGGTCCCTTCCTGACACGGCATGGAAAGCATGGCTTTCTGAAAGTAAGGAATATCAAACGTGGCTAGGCAAAATCAATCAATCAATATCGATCAATCAGGCTACACTGAAAAGGAGTCGTAAGTATAATAATACAAACTTGTCTAGATAGGCATAACAGCCTGGGGTGATTATTAAACGTTATCTCTTCATTCCTTTACTTGTGCACACATTCATTCACAGAAGACGGGGAATGTTCCCATTTGACTTGGGAATGTACCTAGAGCTGAGCGTAAGAAAGACAGACAAGGTTTTTAACCTTATGAATGTTGTCTCTGTCAGAAGAGAAGCCGCACCTTCTTGCCATCAATGTGGTGTTGCCTTAGTCTGTTAGCACAGCTGTAGCAAAACACCATGAACTGGATGGCTTATAGACAACAGAAATCTATAGTCTCAGAGAAAAATGCTGTCTAACTATGGTGAGGCCCTAATTTCTTGTTCGTAGATCACAGTTTTCCTGAAGCCTTATGTGACAGAGGGGGCAAAGGAGCTCTCGAGATTTCTTTTATAAGGTTACCAGGTAGTGCCTTCATAAGACAGACCATCTCCACCCAGGGCCTCATCTCCCAATATCCTTCCATGTGAGGTTTGGATTCAACATGTGAATTGTGGGGGAGTTGGCATACAATCATTTCATACAATAGCAGGTGATCATTAGAGAAGAAGTGTGGGGTGCTAGGAAGATATGGTGGGGTTAACTTGATCCTCTGAAACCTCCCCTGAAAAATCAGCATGCTGTCTAGGTAAGGAAGGAAGAGAAAGGAGGGTCACTTCCCAACTAACCTCAGCAGCTCATGCGGTTCCCTGAGGCTGGAAGACCCTGTGTATTGGAAAAGCTGAGAGCAAGCCATTGAAGAAGGCCCGAAACAATGCATAAAAACAGGGATGGAGGGAGGTCCAGGGAGGCCAGCTTGCCATAGGATACCAAAGTCCTTATTGGCAAGACCGTTGAACTTTGGATTCTACTTTTAGAGATTAATCTTAAAAATATGCGTCCTAGGATAACCTAAAAATTCGCCTTTGCAATCTCTCGGTGGTTTATAATTTAATGTTTTATGTTTAAGTCTTTAATTTATCTGGGATTTAGTTAGGTATGGCTTGAAAATCCTGGAAGAGTGGCATTGAAGTGTATCCTGCTGCTCTTATGTGACCTTTGAGGAAATCAGGGAACCAGGGAGGCAGAAACCTCTGTTTCCTTTCTTAGAGGGATGTGACTGTCACTTCCCCCTCTCTCTACTCTGTTTCTACGAATTCTTTCTTTCCATACTGCAAGGCCCACTAGTCAGTTCTTTAGAAATTCCGACAGGCTGAAGGCAAAGCAGAACTAAACGGTGGGGAAATCTGGGTAATGCGGTTGTCTGTGTGAAGCTCACACTGCACAGTGACTCAGATGGTCCAGAGAGGTCATCGGTTTCCTCTAGACTTCTCCATCTTCTAGTCCAGACTCGTCCCCACAGAGTCTTTTTCTGCCTTTTCCTGTACACCCAGGTGACCACCCATCAGTCCCCACATCCTTCTGCCCATCCACTCCTTCCATCCCCCTGCCCCAGCCACCGGTCTCATCATTGCTTTTCCTCGCCCACTCTGTCCTCAGAGTGCTCTCAGGGCTGAGTTCCTGCCTTTGGTCACTTCTTCTGCTCATCTGTCATGGTTATCACTGTCAGAATCTTTGGTGTTACATTTATGCTCTGCTTAACCTCTTCATTCCCAGGAAGTTTTCATTATCCACAAGTAAAAGTTGAAATGCTAAAGTTCAGTAATCATTGGAGCCTGACACAAGTTTGTCACCTGAATTAAATTGTCTTTTGGTTGGCTGGCGTTTGGAGACAGGATCTTGCTACTATACTTTGCCTATACAATTTGCGACTACTCAACATACATTCAATTTCCTACAAGGACTCAAGGAAGCTACTAGTATGCGCTTTTGATTGGTTAGCCAGACACAACCTAGGATCACCTGGGAAAGAGAGGGATTGTCTACATCAGTCTGGTCTGTGCATGGCTGTCTTAATTAAGTTACTTGAGATGGGAAGACCCATTCCACTGGGGGGGTGGCATCATTCCCTAGACAGGGGAATCTGAATTGTGTAAGTGTGGAGAGATGGAACTGAGAACAAGCAAGCAAGTAAGTGAGCATGTATGCATTGATCTCTCTCTGTTCTTGACTGTGGGCAATGTGCCTGGCTGTTTGAAGTCCCTGCCTTGACTTACCTGCAATGAAGGACTGTAAACCTGGATTTTTTTTCCCCTTTGGTTTTCTGAAACAGGGTTTCTGTGTGTAGCCCTGGCTGTCCTGGAACTCACTCTGTAGACCAGGCTGGCCTCAAACTCACAGAGATCTGCCCGCCTCTGCCTCTGGAGTGTTGGGATTAAAGAAAGGCATGCATCACCACCACCTGGCATAAACCTGGATTTTAAAAAGCCAAATAAACCCTTTCTTCTAAGTTGCTTTTGTCAGCGACAGAAATTAAACTAGGACAGCTCTTGCTTCTTTTTGGAATGTTGGAGTTTTTCTCTAATCTAATCTCATTCTCAGGAGGGTAAGTCATGTTTACTGTATTCCTGTGAACATGGGGAACACCTTACAGCCCACTGAGAAACTGCACAGCTTTGACGCGAGTATGCCTTTCTTGCCGGTACAGCCAATATCTGTGGGTCCCTGGCTCCCATTTACTTACCTTAGATGTTTCCTTACAGACTCACAGAAGGCTCTGTACCTCAAGGGAGCCCTAGAATCCTATGGTGTTTCTTTGTACCTCCCAGTGTCTCTTCTAACTGGCCCTCACAGGACTTTTCTGTTTGATCCCCACAGAGTTGATTGCTCTTCTTGGCAGACAGGTTCAGTCTGTCAAGGCCCTTATGAAATAAGGTTGACCCCAATATTCAACGTGAAATATGGGGTGGTTATTCTTCTTGTCAAGTTGTGGGCTTCAGTCCCACTCCCATGGGACAGAGTGACTTTCACAATAAGCCACATTGCTCTTTCTTGACATTCTTATCACTGTTATCTCTTGAAAGAAGGCCTGGCTGGATAATTAATGTTATGGCTCAAGGACAAGTGAGATTCTTGCAAAAGTATAATATATTCTGGGTATGATGGTGTGTGCCTGAAATTACAGAACCTGAGAGACTGAGGCAGGAGAATCTCTAGCTTTGAGGCCAGTCTGAGCTATGTAGCAAGATTCTGCCTTCTGCCTCAAAAAAAAAAAAAATCCAGCTATTTAACACACCTCTCCCCAAAAATGTTTTGGTTGGAGCAGAACTCACATGTGATGTGCGGCCTGATGGAAACTAGTTGTTTCATTTCTCATTCTTAAGAAGAACCTGGGCTTGGCGGGAGGGCAGATGAGAGTTTCTGTCATCCGGAATGGAGATAGTTCCATCTTCTTCATAAGATAGTTGTAAACAATGAGAAAATGTGTATTTCATGGTGAAAATAAGAAAGATTTGATAATACTTCACTTTTCTATCTCATGTAACCTTAAAGTACTTGGAATCTTGCTGTTCTTGTAGAAATAGCACCAAATCTACATAATTTTGACAAATGAACAAATCCACAGTTCTCATTATCTAGACAGGAAACTGAGCCCCTGGGAAGGTAGGTGAGTTGGCCAAGGACACTTAGGTAATGTTTTACAAGTTGAGGACTAGAACTAGAGGCCATTCTCCCACAACCAGTCTGTTGCTTTGTCTCTGAACCACACCCTGTTCTGGGTTGGCACCGGCACCCATTCACCTGGTGGAACAGCAACAAATTCCATGCACTGTGACAGAGACCAATCCTCTAAGAATTTCCTCTAAGCTTGATAAAAATGTGAAAGCTAAAGAGAACATGAAAGTAATTCACGGCTCTCAGGATAATCATACACTTACTAGTGTACTCGAAAAGGGTGAGAAAGGAGTGGGATTTTCTTAGGCGGTTGATTGGAATGTAAAGTGATAGAATCACTTTGGGAAGCAATTCATGTTTTTTTGTTTGTTTGTCTTTTTAAAAAGCTAAATGTATATTGAACAGGAGGCTCCACCTTTCCATTTCTAGGCCTTTATTTACCTGAGAGAAAGGAAAGCCTATCCTTATATAAACATTTTTATGGGAATGTTCATAGCAGTATTTTTCGTCATTGCTAAAAATAGAAACAACTCTAAGTCCTCAACAAGTGACTGGATAAACAGCAGCTAAGCCATATACTGGGACACTACAACTTAGCAATAAACAGGAATGAATTGTGGATTGTGGTGGTGCACATCTTTAATCCCAGCGCTCTGGAGACTGAGGCAGGAAGATCTCTGTGAATTCAAGACCAGCCTTGTCTCTAGGACAGCCAAGACTACACAGAGAAACCCTGTCTTAAAAATCAAAACCAAACCAAAACAAAAGGAATGGATTAATGACACATGGGACATTATGTATGAGCCTCAGATTAATGGTGCAAAATGCTGGGCAGAAACAGTATATATATATATATATATATATATATGTCCATTTATACCAAATTCTAGAAAGTCCATGGGGACAGAATGCATCAACACTTGCTTGTGGTCACTTGTGGTGATGGGAGTGAGGACAGAGTGGAGACAAAAGGGCAGGAGCATGTTCAGCATCTTGGTCATACCACTTGGTTTCGTTGTATATACTTTTGTCAAATTATTGAACTGGTGCATTTTAAATCTGCAGGGTTTTTTTTTCAAAGACTTAATGTTATATTTAACATTAATTCTTTTTACAACCAAGGACTTTGAAAATAAAAAAGTTAGTTTTTTGAAAATTTTATCTATCTATCTTTCTATCTATCGTGTGTGTGTGAACATTCACTCAAGCATGCATGTGGTGGTCAGATGACAACTGTAGGGTTCGGTTCTCTCCTACAGTGTAGGGCCAGGGGATCAAACTCAGGTCTTCAGACTTGGCAGCAGGTGCTTTTCACCCAGCTGAACCATCTCTCTGGTCCCTAAGTTTGCATATTTCATGTTAGCTATAGCACAATAGAGCTGATAAGAGAACATATCAGAGGATAAACAAATATATGCTTATTCCTGCATCTCACAAGTTTGTGGTAATCAAGTCCACTCGGGAGTAATGACTCTAGTTCCCCTGACTGTCCTTGCCCACACACTATGGCTGTCTTATAAACCCGAGGACCTGTGGTGGTACCTCAGCTTCCTCTTTTCACATGGGAGGGAGAGCTAGGCCTCTGCATCCTCATTCACCTTATTCACATGTCCACTTCATAGTCTTTTCTCAACCCCCTTTTTTGAACACCTTTCTCTGTGATTTCCTATGGCTGAGCAAAGACACCTGCTCAATAAAGCTGTTTGTCATTCAGGGGCCCCTCTGCAGGCTTCACACACCCAGCATGCAAGTCAGCTCATTCAGGAGGCCTCCACAGGCTTTGCACACCCAGCATGCAAGTCAGCTCATGCCAGGGCAGGTTTCCGAGCTGCATGTGCCACAGTGCCCATTCAGGCCACAGGATGTGCCTGGGTGTAATGGATCTTTGGGTAGTGACAAGGCCTGCTTGGGGATTCCCACTTGTGCGGAAGTCGGGTGGAGCAGTCACGCATTGGTAAATCCCACAGTCTGGAGACTTTCCATTTCTAGAATTGGAGGAGGGAAGTGCCAGAGGAGGGAGGGGAAGGAGATAAGGCAAGAAGATGTCTTTTTCCAAAGCTTGTATGGTGGGGTGGGGGGTGGGAAGGGAGGGACTGGTTTGGAAGTGTGGCTGCTGTGCTTTCTTACCCTCCTCTTACCATTGCTTCTCATCATGACAGTTTTTAAAGGATTCTACACACGCACGCGCGCGCGAGCACACACACACACACGCACACACACATGCCTGCACGTTGATTCAGTGAGCTGATATTTGTCAGGTCCAAAGGAAACTCCAGTTCCTCAAACTCCAGTCCAAATATCCAGAAATGAGCTCACCCTGCACTGCAGGAGGCTTTCTGGCAGTTAGATAAAAAGTGAGCTTTCCTCAGGAACTTGTGAAGCCGGTTCCTGTCTATCAGGACTCATTTTCCCTTACCTCTGGCAAATGGGACATATAGCTCTCTAATTTACATACATCTGCAGTGCCTATGAGCACAATCAAGGTCCAGCCTGGTCTCTAGGCAAGCTCAGTCCATTCGCACAAGTACCTTTTAAACATTTTAATGCCTCCATGAGCCGTTTTCTCTCCCCCTACCCCCAGCTAATCACCTTTATTTTATTTTTGATTTTTCAAGATAGAGTTTCTCTGTGTGTAGTCTTGGCTGTCTTAGACTCGTTTTGTAGCCCAGGCTGGCCTTGAACTCACAGAGATCCGTCTGCCTCTGCCTCCTTGAGTTACTTACCCTTCTTATAACCTGCTATTGCCTCTAATTTTGGCTCCTCCTCCAGCTTCTGCTCTTCTCACTGTTTTCTCTGTTCTCTATCCCTGCTATCCTCCCCGCTGGCAGATAACCCTCGTCATGTTCGGTCTGCTAGCCACGTTCGGTCTGCTTCTTTCTCTCTCCACTCTGGGCTCTTCTAGCCTCTGGGTGTTCTCTCTCTCATCTCTACAATAACATTTTCCCCTTAGCCACGGGCACTCATGTCAGCAGGCTATACAATACGGAAATGAGTTTTAATTGCTCCCACAATGGTGTTTTATTCTTTTTTTTTTTTCCAAAACCTACTTTTAAACGTAGTGCTAGTGTTAATTTTTGTTTTGTTTTCTTTCAGTTATGTTTTAAAGTCAGTTTTGTATAGAGTCCAGTAGTGTTCTAAAGTAATTTCCTCTCTTTCTCTCTCTCCCTTGCGTGTACATGCATACATGTGAATGCACACATATGGAAACCAGAAGTCCAGATCAGGCGTTTCCCTCAGTTGCTCTTCACCTTAGTTTTGAGGCAGGGTCTCTCAGGGGATCTGGAGCTTGTTGACTGGCTAGACTGGCTGGATGCCAAACTCCCAGGCCTCACCCCTTCCCTGCTCCTTGGCACTAGGGTTAGAGATGTGTGATTTTGTCGGTGGGTGCTAGGGCTTCAGACTCATTTTCCTGCTTGTGTGGCAGGCGCTGGACTGATTGAGCATCCCAGCCTTAGCTCTTCTTTCTTAATGACACACGTGTAGTGTTAAGTCTTAAACTCAGAGTTTTAGGCTTACAGAATACTTCCTCTTCCAGAAATGAAATAAATTCTTTGTTTTACTCCAATCTTCAACTGACACATATGCCTTTCTCTTCTGCTAAGCCTCATAACATGGTTACACCATAATTTCCTTAGATCAATAATTGGTATTGCTATTATTGTGATATATAAATATACTGAGACCCGATATACTTAGTCAATTTGGCATTCTTTCTATCCAGCTAATCATTTTGTCTTTCCTTAGTAACTGTCTTCTCTTTCTCATTTTCTTAGTTTTCTATGAACGTAGCAGTAGGATGGTGTATAATTTCTGTTGGCAGGCCTGGTTAAGAGAAATAGATGCTGGGCCTGTTGTCAGAGGCCTTTAATCCAGCTACTCGGGAGGCTCAGGCAGTCAGATTGTATATTCAAGGATTGGCTGGACAGCCTAGTGACACCCTATATCAAAAAATGAGAGAGCTGTGGCAGCTTGCTTGCCTAGCATAAGAAGGGCTCACAGACAGACAGACAGACAGACAGACAGAAATATAAAAAACAGAGACAGAAGAAACCAGGAGAGAGACAGAAAGCACAGAGATGTAATTAAAAATGATCTTCTAACCAAAAACATGGAAATAAAATATCCTAAAATTTAAGCTTGATTTCTTCTCAGAAGATTCATCTAAGACTATAACTGTATTACAAACTTGCCAGTACTTATTTAAATCTTCCCTTTGATTCAGATATGTTAGGCAGCTTGTTTCTTCCTCTGAGGGAAATCCCTAGACCTCCGCAATCTGCGTCAGTTTGGACTGTGGTTATTTGGTGTTGTTCCCAGTTTTACCCGGATCTCTCCCTGTAGCACCAGCTCTTTTCACTTCTCTCCTGTCTTGGATCTTGTTTCCCACTTGGGAAACAGTGTGTGAGTAGTAGAACTTTCTTTAGGAATTTGCCTGTGTGGCATTATCTCCATCCTGACGGTTGCCTGATAGTACATCTGGGTATATAATTCTAGGTTGGTTTTGCTTCCTGACTTGGCAAGCATGGCTCCATTTCATCATTGCCTCCAATATTGCTATGAAGAAGTTGGACTCCATTCAAATGTCGAGTTCTTTTCATGAGACTATTATTTTCTGTCTGGAATGTTATAGAAATATCTTCTTATTCTTAGTACTTTGAAATTTTATGGTGTACTTAGGTTCTGTGAGGCATTTAGTAGGCCACTGAATGTGAAAACGTGTGTTCTTCAAGTTTTAAAAACTGTTATTTTGTTTTATTGTTTTTTACCTTTAATTAAGAAATTATGCATGCATTTGTGCATATGCATGCTCGTGTGTGTGTGTGTGTGTGTGTGTGGTGCAGAGGACAACTTAGGGTGTCATCCTTAGGAATGCTATCCACCTCCTTTGGTCATTTATTGGTTTCATCAGCATCAATAGGCTAGCTGGCTAGTAAGTCCCAGGAATTCTTCTATCTCCTCTCCCCTGCTGGAATTACAAACCTGGGCTACCTTGCCTGGCATTTTTATGTGAGCTGTGGGGATTGAACTCAGGCCCTAGTGCTTGCAAGGCAAATACTTTACCAACTGAGCCATCCACTCCAGCCCTAACTCGTATCGTATTTTTCAAGTCTTTACCCTTCACTTTCTGGGAGGTTTACCTTACCATTATCTCTCAGCTCTTTTATTGTTTTCCTTTCTCTGACATTTTGATGTATTTCATTGCTTGAATATTCCACCTGCTGAACATCATAGTGTTTTATTATTTCAGTTTGACTGTCTTATTATTGTAGTGCCTTGTGTTATATATAGAGATACTTACCTACTTAACGTATATTCATTATAGTTTTAACTCAAAAGATGGAGATATGGTCTTTCTATGGTTGTTCAGGCCAATCTTCCCTCCTGCCTCAGGCTTCTGAGCATCTAGAACTACAGGAGCATGTAGTTAACTCATGTGGGTAGCACATACCAGCTTTTGTTTGTTTGTTTTTTAGTTTTTTCCTCTTTGTATGCTTTTTTTTTCCCCTCTCTGCCCTTATGAGTTGATTTATTTGACGTTCTTCTTGTAAGAAATCTGCAGGTGTTTAATAATCTTACATTCTAGAATGGGTGTCTCCACGGTGGCTTTGAACATCTGAGTACATGGTGAGGCTTGCAGGCTGCAGAGGCCGTTGGTTCATATCTTATCAGGGCTGTTGGGTGAGGAGCCCTTGATAATAGTTTTGACTTAGTTCCCAGGGAAGTCTCTTTTAATTTTCTGCCTAGAGGAAAAGGCCTTCTGTCTTAGTTCTTTTTCTATTCCTGGGGTAAGACACTATGACCAAGGCGACTTACAGAAGAAAGAGTTTATTCAGGGCTTACAGCTTCAGAGGATGAGTCTATGACCATCATGACACAGAGCATGGCAGGCATGAAGCTGGAGCAGTAGCTGAGTGCTCATTTCCATTCATAAATATGAGGCAGCAAGAAGGGGACATTGGAAATGATGCGAGTCTTTTGAATCCCCAAAGCCTGCTCGTAGTGACACACCTCCTCTACCAAGGCCACATCTCCTAGTCCTTTCCAAACAGTTCCACCAACTGGGGGCCACATATTCAAATATATATGCTTTTGGGGGCTAGAGACCAGTTCACATTAGGTATGGGAACAGAGACTGGGGTTCTTCATAGAAGGCTTCCTGCTTTCATTAACTATCCTGTTTTCAAGACCCTTTTCTTATCTTAAAATACACTTGGCATCCTCCAGTCCAAAAACACTTCATTTTCCAGTTTTTACAGAATAAGATTCCCAGTAGTTTGGCAAGAAGTGTTCTGGGAATCTAATCATTCATTTTTCCTAATTATTTCATTTTTACTTTTCTGCCATATGTTAAATTATTATCATACTGTTCTCCAAAATCACAGAATATGTATGTATATGTTTCCTATGTGTGTGTGTGTGTACCCACACATATGTTTCTGAAGGCCAGGGGAGGAATCAGGTACCTTGATCCATTATTTTTTGGACATGTCTTTCCTTGAACCTGTTTTAGCTAGGCTGGCTGGCCAGAGTGTTCCCAGGCCCCACTGGTCTCTGACTCCCAGTGATGGGCTGTGCTTTTCCATGCCTGGCTTTTTACACGGGTACTGGGGATTCAAACTCAGGTCCTCTTGCTTTCACAGCAATTGCCCTTAACCACTCAAGCTGTTTCTGCAAACACACATACACTCAGTATTTTAAACTATAGCTTTCTTGTATTAACTTATTCTTTGGCAATTTCATATATGTATCTAATTATTCTGGTCACACTTATTCCCCATCATGTCTTAATGTTCTCCCACTCCCACAAACCCCTCCCCCCCACATTCCTCTCACGCTTTCATATCTTATGTGGTTTTGCTTTGTGAGCCACCGTATTGAACCAGGGCTGCCCGTGTGGGCATGGGTGTGGAGATCGAAGGAGGCATGAGTGGCTACGTCATTGAAGACGACTTCCTCTTCCTCACAGCTCTGGACAGTCAATAGCTCTCCTGGACAGGGCTGGGCCTCCCTCATGAGCCTCTCCCACGTCTGTGACTGAATGCTTATAGGCTCAGTCTTATACGGGTCCTATGGAGGCAGCCACAGCTGCTATGGAATTGTGAAAAACCACGCCTTTTCCTCACCACAGACAGTGCTGTTTCAGGTTCTCCTTCCCATCCTCTGGCTCTTACATTCTTTCCATCCCCTCTTCCTTGATGTATTGTGAGCCTTGAAGTGAGCAATATGACTTGACCCATTTAAGGATTTAAAGACTAAGCACTCAATGGTCGTTTGTTCATAGCACCTTGCCTTAGCCCCGAGTCTCTGCATTAACAACTCTTAAAAGACAGATTTGCCAAGGTAAAACTGTTCATATCTAAGTTATTAAATTTCTGTGTTTTGATATGTGCAAACCAAACCATCACCACTGCTGAGGACATGCACATCTGCTCTCAGGGCTCTCAGAGTGCTTTGTAATTTTTTCCCTTCTCCCCCTTCACTCCAAGCAAACCCAGGGCTGCTTTTGTCCCTGTAGATTACTTCATGTTTTCTATTGTTTTCTATGAATGGAATCCTGCATGATTCACTCTTTTGTGGGGGTGAGGAGTCTATTGTTCTTAGTCACCTCACAAACAAACTTATTTATCATCTCGTTCCCAAAGGTGCAAGACCCTGACTGGTTCTGTGCTTTTCTCCTGACCACTTAGGTTCAGCCTCCTCTTGTCCATCTGCTCTCCATTTTCAAAACCAATGTATTTGTTGTTCAAAGTTTTTATTATTTTATTTCTTTATTGTGTGAGTGCATGTCAGTCATACATGTACAAGTTAGAAGAAAACAATTTAAAGAGCGTGTTTCTTTTCCTTCCACCATTTGAGTACTGGGACTCAGACTCAGGGCCCCATGCTTGGCAATCTCACTGGCCCTCAGAGTAAATAGTTTTGAACTTAAAATTTTACCATGTAAATCAGTTCTATCTTTCTATAATGTGCGTACTGGAGAATCAAACCCAGGGCATCATGCTTGGCAACAAACACCATCTGACTGCCCCTCAAAAACAAGTTATTTGTTTATTTTTTGCTTCCAAAACTTCAGTGCGAAGCTGGAGCGGCTGTTGAGCGCGTGAACTCTGTGAAATGAAGACCTGCCCGGCCCGTCTAAAGAATTCATGTTCCCACTCCCTGCTCCCTGCTCTCATTGTTTTCTTTCCTGTTCCCAGCATCCCTGTGTGCTTACATTTTAAAAAGAAAGAAAAGCGAAACACAGCAAAACCCTTTAATGTTCTTTTAATGGGGTTTGGGGAAAGGAACAGCATTATCTGTGAGAATGCAAATTTACACTATTATTCTGAAATTTGGAATTGTTTATAGCAGAAGAGTGTTTAACATAAGGTTTTGCAGGAGATTAAGATTCCCTTAGGTCTGAAAGAACAATTACGGTAAGGAAAAAGAGCAATTTATGTTTTATACTTCACTTGGTTATGAATAACAAGTAGCACCCTACCCCGTTCTTCCTCTTCTTCCCTCCTCCTTCCCCTCCTCCTCCCCTCCTTCCTTTCCTTTCTCCAACTGTTGCAGCTGCCTTGGAAACATCTTAAGAGGAGACTGTGCTGGCCCAAGGATGAAGGCGATATTTTGTAAAGAAACTGGGCAACTCGATTTAGGATGCTATGAAAGTCGTGGTGGTATCTCTGGTGGCAGTTAGGGCTAGGCCTTCCTGTCAGGGAAGAAGGGAGGAGATGTGGGAGGGAGGCAGAGATGCCCTGCTGAGTATGGACACACCAGAGTCTGGAGGGGCTTGGCTAACAGCGAGCTTCAAGTTCAGAGAAAACTTTTTTAGTGGCTGGGCACAAAGGTTTATTTCCTCACGGAAAAAGGCGCAGTGGAGGCTCAGTGACAAATGAGCCAGGGCAAGGAGACACATTCCTGGGGTGTCTGGGAACCAGGCTCAGGCAGAGACTACCAACTTCTCATCTTTTCATTCCTGATCTTTGAAGACGGAGGATAAAGATCCCTGATAATGGAGCGCAGGTAGAACAAGCTTGGATGGTGCTGTAATCCAATGGACCCCTAGCCACTGCCTAGCTTTCTCTTGGAGCCTCTACCGAGGTTACATCAAAGGCTCTTAGCCCTGCTGGGTGGCATCAATGGAAGGAACCTTAGAATAGTGTCTACTTTTGTCTCTTTCGATGAATGTTTAGAGGTTAGTATTTCCTTTTGCAGAGGAAGTTCTACAAACATTCCATTTCCAGCCTTAAAAATAGCAAAGTATCAAGGCATTGAAAACTCTCTATGCTGGGGAATTCCCAAGGAAGTAGAGGCCAAGTTGTGGGCACAAAGTGAATTCAGAGCGATTACTCAGTAGCAGTTTGTAGTAACAGCGGCAGAAACCAGAATTTCCACACACATTTGCCAACTCACTATCTAATGGTTTCAATGGATAGGGGAAAAAATAGCTGTGGGTACAAGAGTTCAGCCACAGACCTCTGCCCATCATTGTATACCCAGAAACCTGTTTCTCTCTCAAGATGTCCTTGGAGCTAGCTGTGGGAAAGGGGAGAGAGTGGGTCTGCTTTGAGCCCTTGTCAGGACAAATAGCGATGACTGCCAAGTGTGCAGACATTCCAAAGACTGCCGCAGTCCCAGACCGCAGCTTCTAAGGAGTGGGTGAGGAATGTCAGTGGTGCAGGGGAGACCCAGCTTTTGCTTTGTGGGGGTGGATGGCCACTGGATAGAGGTCAGTTTGTGAATAGCGCATCTGTTCATGACAACAGGGCTGTTGTACGTTTATTCCCAGATGCTACTCATAATCTGTCCATGTGAAAAGTCATACTATGGGGTCCAGGGTCAAGGACTCTCTATTGGAACATAATTCCTCAACCAGCCTGGATTTGGGGGGTGGATGGGGTTTATTATTTCCTCACATAAAACTATGTTTTAAAATCTTATCCAAGAGATTGAGTACAATGGTGAGTCAGCATGGGTCCAGAGGAAGCAGTCTCCCAAGAAAAGGAGGGCAAAGTTCAGGGCACAGAGAATTACCACATTTTCTGGGGCAAAAGGAAATTAGCTAGCCAGGAAGTAGAAGTTATATCATCAGGTCTCTCAGGGTCTCAATTTCCTTATCCAAAAATGTCGCCACACATTTGTGGGGGATTTGTTAAGCTTTCCTCCTAGGCACTGAGCCCAGGTGCTAGATTGAAAACCAAACTCACTCCTATAAATTGCTCTGAGGCCAATATATGAATTGTGCAAAAAGTACAGTATAGTACCTTCGTTGCTTCTAGGTCATATTTATCTGTGATCTGGGATACTTCTTACCACTCAAAGAACGAGGGAGACAAAAACACTTTGTAAAGAGAGGAATGGAGCACAGTACTGGTTTCCTCCAGGGAAGGGCTGGAAGGCCAGACGGAAGGAATTCCACAAAGGCAAGAGTGCTCAGAGCCCATGTCTTTGTGCAGTGGCAAGTTTAGATGCCAAACACGGCACCCATGGCTTTTTTTTTTTAATATATTTGGAAGGTTCCTTGATACTGTCAGTTTTACATGTGGTAAAAGTACGAGAGGACAGGAGCAGCTGTGGGTCAGTGGACAAGTTTGTGTAAAGACTGGGGTTCCGAACGCGGTGGACTTAACTCTGAACCTCATGACTAAGTTTAGATTTTTCTGGAGTGTGAAAATGGACTGACACTGTGTATCTTAAGTCTTCAGTGGCCAAAGCTAGACATAGTCGTCTAGCGGTCAGGGACAGAGGCTCTGTGTGTGTGTGTGTGTGGTGTGCATGTATAATATGTGTGTGTATCCAATGTGTGTGCATGCGTGTGTGTGCATGTGGAGACCAGAGTTTGATATCCAGTGTTTTCATTGTTGCTTTCCATCTTATTTTTCAAGACCCAGCCTCTCCCTGAACCCAGAACTTACTGTGTGGCTAGGCCAGCTGATCAGTGAGCTCTGTGGATCCACCCGTCTGTCTCCCCAAATTCTGCTCTGCAACAGATGTGCACGACCGCACTGGGCTTTCGTGTAGTTCCTGAGATCTAAAATCAGGTCTTCATGCTGGCATAGTAAGACACTTAACTGAGGAGCCATCTCCCCGGCCCTCCAATCAGTGTTTTGAGAATGGAGTTTTGTCTTTGTTTTGATTGTAACAAACCACAGGTCTTTTCTCTGCCTGTTTTTATTTCCTCTCAAAGGGAAGGGAATGGTACATCTGTTGTTATGAAACCACGGTGTAGGGCTGAGGTGACCCCCAGCTTTGTCTCTGAACTGGGGCACTGTAGGTTTCCCAGACACCTACCATACTGTCTTTCCCACCCTGGCACAGCCGTGTTGCTTCTGCCTTCTCTCCCTTCCCCCTAGTATACGTCTGGTAGTAAAAGATCTCATTGTGAGGGCTTCTACCTCGTCTATGGAAATTCCTGAAACTTCTTCCTTTTCCCTGCCTTTCCTCAAACCAGAGTTTCTTTCTTTTTGTAGCTAAGGGGCTTTGCCTTCACATTTCCTGTGATGCTTGACATGGACCTCAGCTCCTGGGGCAATGAGCCCTCTGGTATGTAGCCCCAAACCTGCTAGGGCCTCTGCTGTACTCCAGCGTCTCTGCCCTGACTCAGGAACTTCTTGAATCATAAACTCAGGGCCAAGATCATACATGTTTTCACTCCCTTTCTTCTGCACGTGGCTCTCTTGGGCGTCGGGAGCCTTAGGGCTGCTCTTCATTGTGTAGCATGCATGGGAAGAAGCCTTCTGTGGTTGTGTTGTTGGAAATTCCCACAGAGCTGCCGTTTTTCAGGTCCCAGCCTTTCCTGATCCTTGCCTAATCTCTTTCTGCTCTCTCTAGAGATGAGGGTGGTCAAGTGCCCTGTGTGAAATGGCGCAGCATTTGCCTGGAGCCCGGGACATTCTCCCACAGACTCTAAGTCATTCTGGATGGTGTAGTGCCTACTACAACACAAGCGCCATTCGAGGAGGGTGAGACCGGATCACTAGGAACGCAGAACAAGAAAAGCCTGCATTTGCTCAGCACAGAGGCAAGCATTTCCCCACACAAATTTGATTCACATTGATTGAATACATATAGGGAAGGCTAGCAGACAATACCTGTACATATGCTTACACTCATCATATATGCAATTATTTACATGTGTAGGTAGCTTCACATATAAACATGGATATTTCACGTGTAAATATATGGAATTATATGTATGTAATATATATATGATATAGACAGTTATAGTATTGGAATAAAATTCCGTATTTAAACTATACTTTTATATTTATCAAACACTCAAAAAAGAATGCTTACTTATGACATAAGATATTCTCCTTCAAAGCAATATTTAACAACTGCAGAATGTGAGTATACTAAATATTAATTAGTTGGTCCCTGGTTTATTTTATTTTTTTTACTGTTTTGAATAAAAATCCAACAAACACTGATAAAATACATAAAATTTGTTGCACATCCTTGATTTAATAGAATTTAAAAATATTTCTTATAAGTAGAATTTGGGCCAAAGCAGGAGCATTTTGAATATTTCAGCGTCTATTGCTCAATTAAATCTTTCTGTTTGGGATTTATTGTGTTCAGCATGACTCAGAGTTTTGGGAGGAGCACAGGATGGGGAGCGGATGGTCTCCTCCCCACCTTCCCAGACATCTTTTGTGTGAGGTCAGAATCAGGCCAGGTAAGATTGGGCACTGCCCCAGCAGGTCCTGCTTCCTGCACTTTATTTCTTCCCTCAAGCTTTGTTTTCTCCGTCCAGTTCTAGCTCTAGCAGCCCTGGTATCTGGGAGGAGGTAGAGCTACAGAGTCTCTAAGACCTAGAAACGGGGTTGTATAGTCTGCCCAAGTGATTTTAGTTCCAAAGGGAAAGAAGAAAAAAAATGATACAGAAATTGTCAAAGTAAAACATTTACCACTTAAGAACTATACGTTTCTTACTAATATATAGTAGAATTGTGTCAGAGATGTATTCAACAAATTATTGGTAGAGCCAATTAAAGGAACAAGACTGGAATCTATGTTTTCATGGATAGGTACTTGTTAATACCCAGTGAAAAAAGACTGAGCCAGGGTGGCAAACTGATATTTCTTTCTCTATACCTAGTCTTATCTATTTGGGGGTCACGATGAAGAATTCAAAAGTAGTTGTGCTTGGGTTCGAACCCCAGACCTCTAGATGGTGCTTTACCAGCTGAGCCACCTGAGGTCTCTGGCCTTCTTGATGCTGCTACTTCCCAGTGAATGTCTTTATTGCTTAACAACAGGCAATCTTAATTAGACTGACAAAGAGCTCCTGGCTATTTTACTCAGTGCACTGAACCTGGATTCCTGTGGTCTCTCTGAGTTGGGCACAATCAGAGCTAATTTCTTAGGGCTGTGAAGCCAAGCTCAGACAGCTAGTAGAGATTAGAGGCCTGTTAACCCTCTGTGAACCAAAAAGAAAAGGAGAGAAAAGAAAGAAAAAGGCCTCTCTCTCACGCACATTCACTCAAAAGATGGACAAAACAAGAAATTTCAACCAACAAATTCCCACAAACTTACATATGACAATAAAGTTGATTTCAGCTAGCATCTCCTCTGCAGAAACTGCAGCAAGTTCAGGCTTCCCTAGGGAAAAACATTCTCCCTGACCAGCTGCTATAGACATTTCCAGAATATCAGCCTGTATGTACACATAGACAAATGATCAAACATACAGACCTGTACATATTCACACACATATTCAATGGACAATACAAAAGGAGCTCCTTACATATAGACAATTAACATACAACCATGTAACATGTACAAAAAACCAGATGGACACATTTACATGCAAACACACTATCTATATACATATTTACAACTCATGGATAAAGCGAATTCCAGTGGGCTTCAATCAGAGTTTATTGTCTGGTCATAATTTTATACTTCTGAGACAAAGCTCTTTATGTCAGAAAAGGAATTACATCATAGTCAAAAAGGCAATTAATCACAAAACAGGTGAATTTGAAAATGCAACAGGTTACATGTTTGTTTTTTTTATTAAAACTGAACATTTCTTATCTGTGTATCCATTACATAAGTTCAGAATGACAAAGGTTGGCAAGGTCTGAAGGTCCAAGAGGTTACAACAAGATATATGTCTTTTTCAATATGGACTGACCTGGCTACACAGTTTCCAACATCTCTTAGTTTATAGTAAGTCCTCAGGGCAATAATTTTATTTGTCTTTCATTCCAAGATACAAAGTTAATTTAGAATGACAGTATTTTATGCCAGGGGTCTAGAGAGTTGGGTATAGATTGCTATAAGTTTGGAAGAAAAAGGGTAGAGATGTATGCACTGGGCCAAGGATGATGCTTGGGGTTGTGTCCATACCCCATATGGTTCTTGGAAGCAAGGAAATCGGAACCATTAATATGACCTTTTCTGGGGTTTTGCTGGACTGTGTATATATGTGTGTGTGTAGGGGTATATCGCTGATGAGTGGGTGGAATTTTATAGAGTAGGTCTCAGTTTTGAGACTGAGCAGCACAATTGAGACTTTAAGAGACTGGCAGGGACCAATTAGCCCATGTTTGGGAGGAGAGGGATGGCAGAGTTTTGTGATGTCACTGAACACTGAGTTCTTCCGACTTGAAATGCTGCAAGGAAGCCCTGGAGCATTCCAGACACTTCCTCCAATGTCTGGCTGATTTTCCAAATTTTCTTTCGAAGTTTAAGGCATTTGCAGTTACTTGAAACTCAATGCAGATCATTAAATGTATTGTAATTATAGACTGAAACACCTGCATTTTCTTAGCACTTTAGATTTGACCTATAAATCTTGTATTTACAAAGCTATTTTCTTTCATAGAGCAAAGAGGAAAACCAAACTCAATTATGTCAGTGTTTGATGTCTTGACCCCCTCTCACCCCCGCCCCCCAAATAATTAACTCTGTTTTTCAGCATACTCCATCTCTTTCCTGTCTTTTGGGGTCTGTGCAGTTCAGGATGGCCTTGAACTCATAGTAATTCTTCTGCCTTAGCTTTCTGAGTGTCAGGTTAAGTCAGTGTGAAAGGAGGTTGGAGTTCATTAAGAAAGGTTTTAACATAGATTTCAGCATGGCTGTTACGAGGGAGAGGCACTGAATAAAAGGGCATCGTGGGTGCCCTTGGCAGTCAGCAAGCTGTGAGCTAGCTCATTCAGAAGGAAGACAGGCAGGATGGGGGCCAAGCATTGCCCAGCCTGTTTGCATCTGTACCCATGGTCTGCACCTTTCCTCACCTCCCCTGCAGGGTTTTTTGTTTGTTTGTTTATTTGTTTGTTTGTTTAGGAAACTTATCTCCGAATTACAGTATTCATCTTCATTCTCAAATCCATTTTTAAATATAAAAAAAAAAAAAAACCCTTAGAGGATCCCACGGTGTTGTTCAGCTACCGTCTGCCCTTTCCTGACTTCCCATCCCTCTCTGAATGTATTTTCATCTTACAAAATTTTATTCAAAGGAGTATCTTTTGAGAGAGGGTCTTGCTGCGTAGCCCAGGGTAGGCCCTAACCCCCAGCTCCCTGCGCAGGCCTCACCACCATGCCCTGGTTTCAGAGGCTTCGTTCGATGACTCCACCAGTTTCTTTTCTTTCCTTTCTTAGCCCATTCCAATTAGGTTGTTTTGTCCTCCAATTCTTCCTCGCTTTTGTTTTAGGGCTATTAGTGAATGAAAATAAGAAAAAGAAAAGGAAATGTGACTGCTTCTATGTATGGCAGAGGAATGTTATGTTGTCCAGGCAACACAACTGGCCTTCCCTTAGGGACCTTCAGGGTCCTGACAAGTCCTATGTCAGTACCTGAGTCCTCTGACATCATCTGGGCCAGGTAGAGTGACCTGTCAGCCACTCCCTCTTCCTCTTAGCTCTTGCTCTTTTGTTCTTCCTTTCTCTTGCTTTCTCTTCCCTGCTCTGTCAGGGAGCCCCCTCCTCCCACCATCTCTTCAATAAACCTCATTGGATTTAAGATTGGTTGTGTGCATGGCATTTAAAATCTAAATCCTAACAGGAGTCACATTTAAAAGCTATATAAAAGAGGATAGCCAGAGGCATGGCCATCTGGGAGAATCCGGAGTGGACCTGGCTCTGAGCTGGGCGTGTGAGAAGGGGTGGGAGGGGGCAGGGACAGGGGAAGAGAGGGGAAATAGGTGCAGCAGCCAGGGGGCTCAAAGGCACGAAAAGGGCGGGTAACCAACATGGTTGGATGACATAGGGATGAGCACCCAGCCCTCTGGGCTGTAGAGTTCAGGCTAAGGGGTGGGGTGTGCCCGCAGGAGGGCCCTGGAATAGGCTGGGACTGAAGGATGCAGGGAGGACTTGGCAGCCTCTTCAGCCATTTGTCCCAGGTTTGAAACTTAACAACCAGATACCGCTTGGCTTGCTGGGAGTGAGTGGCAGGGTCCTCGCTTCACCTGGTGGACATGCTATCTGTTGCCATTCTTTTCCAGGTGTCTCTTTTCCCCTGTGTTTCTCTAACCTCACTAGCTACTCCTTGTCTCTTTTGATGGCTCCAATTCCTCCTTCCAAATTCTCCGTGCTGGTGTGCACATTGCTGTTTCTGACCTGCTATCTTTTCTAGCTCCTTCTCTTGTGTGGTCTGAGGTGACCTGTGGTGGCATCATATTCTTTTACGTGCCAGTTGCACTTGGTTCTGATTATCAAAGGAGATTTGGATTTTATATGCATCTGATTCTTGGACATCCTCATGAGGATCTATAACAAGTGTCTCAAATATAACTTGATCAAAATGCAAAGCTTTTGATCTTGAACGCACAATTCCTACTGCCCTTCCAGGCTGCTCCATGCCTGTCAAACATTTACGCACTATCTTCTCCAGCCTGTAAGTCCTTCTTGATTCCTCTTTCCCCACAGTGTCCGTTACTGTTTAGGCCAGCTCTGTTGTCTTTAGGAGCAGAATAGATCCTTGCCATCTACTCTGTTACCCTAGGCCCAAATCTATCCTCTCCTGTCTAGTTCACTGCATTTTTGACACTTGCCCCAGGATCAGCTCTTCACGAAATAGCAAGAGTGGTGCTGAGAAACCAAAGGAAGAGCTATTCTTTTCCATACATAAGAATCTCTAGTGGCCTGGAAAAGGCTCTAATCCCAAACTCCTTACATCTGGCCCTTCCTTCCTTCCTATCCACTCTTAAACAAATTGCCTTTCATCCCTTTTTCGCTCTGCTTCAGCCTTGTGATAAAACAAGAACAGGATCATTAAGTCCAGAATGGAAGCTGACACACTAATTACCTTCAGAAGAATGGTGTTTATTAGGAAAAAGGACCTTCAAGGTCCCAATGGTACCTTGATGTGGGAAGGAGGACGTTAGACAGAAACAATACAATACTTGTAGATCTAAACATGATGGGATGATGGCCTCAAAGGGAAAGAGAGGCTTCCCCTTAAAACGTGAAAAGAAGAGAGATAGAGAGAAAGAGAAAGAAAGACACATATGTGCATGCGCCAAAGGAGCCTCTAATTCCCATAATCAACCTGTAAGCCCCACCTGTCCAAGAACCAAGTAACTTCCTGGAATGCTGGGAATTGTAGTCTTGGGGAATAACAATACCTCATGGGAAAACATGGTGGGTGGCCTATTGGTTTGTTCTTATAAGACCCTGCAACATGTAGCTGGAGGCCATTCCAGCTGGGAAATTCTGGCAGAACGGTCCTGATCAAAGCCCATTTCTTGGTCAGTATTTGATATCTAATACATGCTTGTATTAAATTTGTCTTAAAATGCTGGAGTTGGGTGTTTTTGTTTTGGTTTTTTGTTTTGTTTTGTTTTTGTTTTTGGAGAATTGCAGGATTAACACCTCTACAAAGGAGCCACCATTCGAACATTCTCCCAGAATTCCCCTAAAGAGCCTTTCTGGCCAAATCCCCTAAACAAAGAATTTTATAACTTTTTAGGGATAGTGGGAAATTTTAATTCAACATAGTGTACATGACAAAGAATGTGGAGGAGCAAGCTATCATAAATCGAGAGCTGTCAAATGACAGCACAGACTATTTCTTAATTCTCTGTCACAGAGAGCTGAGGGAGGCATAGCCTGACTCAGGCAATGGGGTCTATCCTAATGGTGCAAGCCTGAATTCTATCAAAGCCTTGGTCTTGGCTGTGTTCTGCTGGTGCCAAACCCACATCCAGTCTTGGGCCTTTATGCTCCAGATTCCTCTTCTTGGCACGCTGTTTCCCCAGTTCTTTGCATGATAGGTACTTTTGTACCTCCCATTTACAGTTGCCCAGTAATTCTCTGTTATGTTCTCTGCTTGGTTATTTTTCTATCATTGGGAAGGAACTAAACCATAGAATGCTAGAGCTGATGACCAGACGCTGATCCACCACAACATTATGACAGAGGGGAAATGAGGTCAGAGGGATGGTGGCCTGGCTTCCATGCTAGCCGACTTTTCCATTAGCTGGCGTGACTACAGTCACTGCCCTGACATCCTCTGTGATCACTCTTGATAGTCATCCAAGACAGCAAACACACCCTTAGGGCAGAATCAGGATGATCTTCCTCCACTGTGGGCTGCTTGCACTTCACTCACTGAAGAAGCAGAATTGCAGGCTTCTTGAATATCTTGGGATGATGCCCTAGGCCAGCAGAACTCCTGGATCGTAGATCAAAGGACTAGCTAAACATCCAGAGGCCAGCAAAGTACCCCGACACTGCAGGGAACCCTGGTGTCCTCTCTTTCTTCTAACACTGCTGCTGAAAGTCCTGAATAGGTTGTTTAGTTAATTAGTAAATGGTGGAGGTGGTGGTGGATCAAACCCAGGGTATTGTGTTTGTTAAGCAAGGGCTCTATCCCTGAATTACATCCCCAAATCATAAAAATTATTTAAACATTTAAATTACATCTCTCATTTATTGTGTGCATGTGTGTGTACACACACATATATGCTCAAGTGGAGGTCAGAATGCAACTGTCAGAAGTTGGTTCAGTTCTCTCCTTCACACCGTGTGGATCCTAAGGCTATGTAAGTTTTGCCAATTGAAAGGATTTCTTTTGTTCTATTGGTATATGTCCATTAAACATGTTAGGTTTTATAAACCTTTCTTTGAAATATTTTATGTATTTTAACCTTATTCATCTCCCTACCCTCCAATTTCTTTCCTTCTTCTTTGTTCCATTTTACCAGTCTTCTTTCTTTCCCCTAGTCTCTTTTCTGCTATCATTCATATACATACAGTGTATTTTAACATATGCAATATTTTACATATTTGCTGTGAAAATCATAGCTCTCATCTTTAACAAAATAAGAAATGATTTCTTTTGGAGCTATTTTGAGTAACCATAACCCAGGAATACAGATATAGGTTGCGCACTAACTCCTCCAGCCAGTAAGTCCTTTTTGATTCCTCTTTCCCCACAGTGTCCGTTACTGTATAGGCCAGCTCTGTTGCCTTTAGGAGTAGAACAGATCCTTGTCATCTACTCTGTTACCCTAGGCCATCTCTCCAACCCACTCAGTGTAGTTTTAATTAGCATTTTCCTGATAGCTAACGATGCTGGAGCGTTTCATTTTTCATTTGCTTATTAACCATTTGTGCTTCAGCTTTTGAAACCTGTTTTGTTTGGATTGTTTGGGTTTTGACATTTAGTTTTTTTGAGCTCTTTATGTATCCTTGGATATCCAGTCAGATGTATAGCTTGCAAAGATTTCTCTCATTCTGTTGGTTCTTCACTTAATTATTTATTTTTGAATTAATGAAGCTTTTTTATCTTATGCAACCCCATATTTCAGTTATTTGGGTTATTACCCAAGCTGTCGGAGTCTTTTCCACTGTGTATGCCCCTACTTTGAAGTGTTTTATCGTAACCTTTTTAGAGGCTTAGATCTTATATCAAGGTCTTGGTCCATTTTGATTTGGTTTTGATAAGGGCCCAATTTCATTCTTCTGAAATGGGATATCTAGTTTTTAAACCATGTGGTAAAGAGATGTTTTTAAATTATTATTATTTTTTAACCCAAAGTCCACTTTTGTCATCTTTGTAAAAAATCAGATGCTACTGCCATGTGGATTTAAGTCTGGACCCGTCGCTCTGCTTCATTGATCCACGGGTCTGCTTTGGTGCCAGTACCATGCTGTTTTGTTACTGTGGCTCTGTTGTATATCTTGAGATCACATATGATGATTCCCTGCAACACTGTGGGTTTTTTCCCTCAGAATTGCCAATTCAGATAGAATTTCAAAAATCAAGAAACTTTGTTAAGATAACTTCCTTTCATTCCTGCATATGTATTGTTTATATGCACAGGCTTTTTTTCAGCATTTGTGTTAAATAAAACCCAAATAAGATGAATACTGAATTCCCACCCAAATTAAGACACAAACAACCACACGTGCATACGCATGCCAGATTAAAATACTCATCTGATTGTGTGTCTGTGTGTGCACAATCAAAGCAGTGAGTGTGTACTGTCTGCATGTGGAGCTCAGAGGATTGCTCTTCAGGAGTTTGGTCTTTGAAGCAGGGCCTGTGTTCTTGTGTCTGCTGCTGTGCTGCGCATCCCCACTTCCCGTCTTGACTGGGAAGTACTGGGATTATAGATGTGCACCGCTACATCAGTTTCTTTACTTGGCACGAGCTCTGGGATTGGACCCAAGTTACAGGTTTGTGTGGCAGGTACTTTCACTCACTGAAAACCTCTCCAGCCTACATTAAACAAAACTTTAAAGGCTTTATCTTTTTAAAATATATTGCTGATAAAATAAACACTTGTAAATTACTATTCTCTTATTCAACTGTGTAGTAAAATGGTAAAAAAAAAAAAAGTTGTTAGAACCAAACACGATTGGCAAATAAATAAATAAATAAATAAGAAAAAAAGGCAATGAAGTGATTCTTGATGATTTTCTGCTACACTCATAGATTAGTGCCTAGCCCAGTCCATTTCAGAGAACCTTCATCCTGCAGCTAATGGGAGCAGATGCAGAGAAGCATAGCCAAACACTAGGTGGAGCTCAGGGAACCCCATAGAAGAGGGGGAAGGAAGGGTTGTAGGAGCCAGAGGGGTGGAGGGTGCCTGGAGAACAGGGCCCACAGAACCAGCTCTAGGGCTCAAAAAGAAACTCCCAACAGTGGGATCAAGGACTGTCACTGACTCTTTTGCCTGCTCTTGGGACTCTTTCTCCTTCTGGGTTGCCTCATCCAGCCTTGATATGAATGAGTGTTTGTGCCTAGTTTTATTGTAACCTATTATGCCTTGTGCCCTTGATATCCCTGGGAGGCCTGCTTTTTTTATGAATGGAAACAGAGTAGCAATGGGTCTAGGAGAGGGGAGGTAGGTGGATAGGAAGAGTGGAGGGAGGGGAAACTTAGGTTGGGATATATTGGGTTTGTTTGTTTGTTTTTGTTGGGATATATTGTATAAGAGAAGAATAAATTAAAAAAAGAAAGTTGGTTGGAATTAAAGAAAATAAATAACAAATTTGATAACTAATGCTGTTGTTTCTTGCAAGCCAGTAAACCTGCTTGAGATAGTTTATTTAACCAAGTGGAAATGGCCTTATTTGCATGGATTATCTTACAAAATTATTGTAAAGATCAGAAAATTAGAAGACAAAGATTCTAAAAGAATAATTCAATCTTGAAAATCTTTTAAAAAGAGAATTTTATGCTTACATAAGGATATAACAAAATATATAAACAATATATTAAAATATTATAATTTATATAGTATATAACTGATACATTATATAATACATATATAAAGTAAAATAAATGTAGTCTATGATTATAGAAAAATAAATTGATATAAAAGTATTATTTTGTTGTCACAAAGAATAGAGAACAATCAGTACAATTATTTTAATTATATAATATATTAATAATAAACTTCATGAAGGAAGGAAATGAGTAGAAATATTAGTTTAGAGACAAAAAAATTACATTAACTTTTCTAGATCTGGAAAATTTCCTTGTGTACCTTTTCTACTATGGCAATAAGAAGCAATAATCTTTAATAATTTTTAGTTTTAATACTTAATACAATGTAGATTTTATATAGATTTTTTTTTCAGTATTCAAAAGGTAATGATAAGAAAAGTTAAGGGTTCATCCCACTGATGGGAGGATAAAGATCACCACCCCAAATAATCATGGCCAAATTAGTTCAAGCAGGCGGTTGATTAAGGGAAGCTTTTTTATTTGTGTACATGGACCGTCTCTCCCTAAAGTCAAGGTTCAGGAGAAGAGCATTGGACTTGGGTGAGATGAGGGCTTTTATATTTCAGGAGTGGGGGGTTTCCAAACGGGGACTTGGCAAGCCAGTAGGTGGGGTTACAGAAGCAGAACATAATCGTAACAAGTTAGTCATAATAACCTCCTGGAACAAATACATGATTGCAAGGTGGTTAAAACAATGTGGTCATAGCAACAGGCAGTCATAACAGGGTGCTCATAAAAAGTCATGTTTAGGATCTGTATGCATTTTATTTTAAAGCAGACTACAGCAGGTGTAAAAGCTCTTACATGTATCTAGATTCCACATACTCTTCTGTTCTAAAGTTTTGTTCAAATCTAACAGTCTTATTCAAATTATATGGCCCCTACTGGTCAGGTGACATAGCATCAGGATACTCAGTTGGCAGCTGGGACTCTGCCCTCCCCAAGGCCTGATCCTTGAGTTCCACTCTAGGGGATGGAGGATTTTGCACTCTTGGGGGGCTGATCTTGTTGGGTGTGGTTGGTAGCGGCCAGAGGCTGGAGGGAAAGAGGAGTATTAGCTCTTACAGGCAGCTTGTAAGGAAGCCTGGAACCTGAAAGAAAGTGGTTGAACACTCACAGATCTTGCCTCAGTCTCCAGAGGACTCCACAGATCTTACCCTGACAGCTTTGCTTCCAGATGCTCTGTTTGCCTGAAGATGAGGTATTCTCAGAGACAATAAGACCCCTGATCTAGGAGAACAACCAGGGCCCCCAGGACACTCCCTACTTCCTCCATGACAGTCCTTGTCTCTATTCCCAGGGATCTAGTGCATTTGTGATTCATGGTTTTGAGACTTACTTTCTGGTAGGGAATTGCCTTTTCGTGATTATGTAAACGAACAGTCATGCTCATCTGGGTAACAGAAGCAGTGCTTTCGGACATTCCTGGAAGAAAAAAATCTTATCACTTGGCTTGCTTCCTCATTGTCAGTTTGGAACCCAGGATGTAGGTGAGATAAGTCTGAAGAACTGGAAGGAAGCTGACTTACACATCCCTGGACCCCATTACTCCCACTCAGCTCACCCTCCCCCTTAGCATACAGGAGAACCGTGTGTCTGTTGGTAGTTTAGCAAGGTTGTACTGGGGTGTGTGTGTGTGTGTGATGGGTAGTAAAGAGTAAGGAACAATGTGGGGAGCAGATGGATCCCTGAGTGAGTGTGTATGGTTGACATGATCATGATCAAGGACCCCAATGACTCATACCTACAGGAAGGGCAAGGCTTTCCCTTGTCTAAGTAGGGATTTTGATACTGCACAGAAAGTATCAGCCACAGCTTCCTCCTCCCAGATGACTGCATCCTGAGAATGCTCCTCCACAGAAACCCATACTGAGATTAGCTAGCCTGTCTCCCCCTTAAACTATATACTGTCATGCCCAATTTACGAGACCCCCAAAAGACCACCAGGAGTTGAGTCCATTGCAAAACACACAGAGATCTTTATTCACAGCTTGAGCTGGGACTCTCACACACAGCAAGGCACTGGTATCCAGCTGAGAGCCTCTAGCTCCAAATTGAGGGTGATTTAAAGGTCCCAGTCCCTCCGAGTGTGTCCAGAGTAGGGGATTCCAGCCTGACAAGTGTCTATTGGTTAAAATATAAAAAGGGGGGCTACATTTCATAAACGGTTCTAGTCAACTGGTTTCAGTTGGAACATCGTGTCTTGGGCTGAGAGGCTGTTGCTAAGGAAGAGGGGCGATTATCTCTGTCGGTGCTACTTCCAAGGGTAAGGCCACCCGGGCTGGTTTCCTGGTGATAGTACCTCTAATGAGCAGACAAGAATGCCTCCCTGCATCTGGCCAGATGTCTAGAAGCAGCAAGGCCAGCTTGGCCGGTTATGTCTTAAACTCTTTGGCTCAGTACCCCAAAAACTCAATTTTTAATTTTTTTTGTCTCTCAATACAATAAACTTACAGAGTTTCAGGACAACTGGTGTGTCTCAACGAGAGTACGTGGCCCACCTGACCCCAGCTTTTTGGTACATGTGTATCATTTCTTCATTCCCTGTTGTTCTAGATAGGTCAGTCCCAAAGCCCTGCTGTTCATGGCAGAAAAAAAGGTGAGGTGAGGTCCGTAGCAGACATGGTGATTTACCATTCCACCTCTGGTTTAGGCGTTAGCATCCACCCACTCCCCGGTCTCTCAGACCTCACATGCTCTCAGATAACACTGGATTTTTTTTTCCTTCTCAAGCCAGGCACTTGTTCACTGCAGCCCAGTCCTAGAGAATCAGCTGTTGCCTGTCCCTGGGGAATTGCTTGTTCCAGGATGTCAGATATTGGGTCAAAGTCAGAAGCACCTAGTTCCCCTTTGCAGCATGTGGGCTTTTTGGAAGCTGGTAGGAGCTCTGACAGGGTGATGTGTTGCCTACCAAAGTCACAAACAAATGGACTTCCTACTGGCCCACATTTTGCATACTGAGCAGAGTTCAAGGAGCATTCTGACTCTCCCCTCTTCAAATCATCTGAGCCATGTAATGCAGCAGGAAGTAACGTCTTTTGTCCAGGCCAAGGACACCTAGTACAGAGATAGAGAGAGAACTTGGCTCCATATCAGAAATAAAATTATCTTTTGGAGCATCAGTGTAGTCATTGACTCAGATCCAGGAGTTGGAACTCAAGTCATTTGCACATTTTAATGCAGAGAATTAAACAAGTGTGTGTTACACAAAACATATTCTCCCTGGCAGAGTCAAATGTTACAAAGTTAAAGCTCCCTTGGCAGCCCTCCTTGCTCTTCATGGCTCTCAGTAACTGCCATTTTCAGCCCGGTCAGTACCCTTCCAGCTCTGCCTTGGAAGCACATGTGCTGGGCCTTTCCTTGTGTGCAAATGCCCTTGCTCTGTCTTGTGTGATTTGCCCGGATCTTGCTTCCAGTTGCTTTTGTTAAGCACCTATAGACAATGCATCTATGAGTGTTCTTGAACTTGTTTCTTTGGGGGAACAGCAAATAGCGAGTGGAATTCTGAACCACTGGGTATTTAACAGAGCCGGGCACTGCCAATTTTGTCTCTAAAGAGCCATACACATCTATCCATAATATAGGTTACTTGGAGACGTCACTACAGGTGACCCGAAAGGGGCAGAAGGATTGTGTCACTGAGCAAAGGAATAGGGGTCTGGAGAGGAGGAAAGGGTGTTGAAGAGAGATCCTAAGCACTGGTATTTCAGTGTTTGCTTCTCTGTGACTGGTCATTTAAGTTGTTTTGTTTTGAAAAAGAAAAGCTTTAGTTATTGGTATTTCATGTCTGAGAAGGTGATATATTCACATGATTAAAAAGACTAACTGTACAGAAATTATACAGAGGGGGCTTTATTCCAATGCATGCTCACATATGTTTTATTTCCTGGCTCTTTCTTATGTGTCCTCTAGAAATTTCAGGTTAAACATGTACAGAATAGGGGGTTTTGCCCTTTTCTCCACTCTTGGTTCTGGAAGTTGGTGTGTCTAGTCTTTCCTCATTTCATCTATCTATCTATCTATCTATCTATCTATCTATCTATCTATCTATCTATCTATCTATCTATCTATCTATTTTGCATGTTTTGGAAAGCGTTCCATATTGGTGAAGGAAGCCAGGACTTTTCTCATTCTTTAGTTTTGTCTCAGAATCTTTAGCCAGTCTCCTGTCGGTACTGAGTTAGCTCTGATTTTTGTGAGTGGTCTATGTAAAATTCTGATTCTATATCATTTCATATAGATCATATATATTCATATAGGCTGCATCCTCAGAAGATCGCTGGGGCAAAGTTTGCGATTGTCAGTCATCATCACATTTCCTTCCATAGATGTCATTACTTCCCTGTATAATGTTTAACAACGGGGTTTCCCTACAGTTTCGACAACTTTAACAACATGTGTTAAACCTGTGATGTTTGTCAGTCAGACAGGAACTCATAAGTATCTCAAAGTACTTTTATACTGACTTTCTTCTTAGGAGTATTGTTGCGTAATCCTTGTTCTGCCTCAGCTCTGACGGCATTCCCCTTCCTGTGATCACCTGGTTAATAATACTTTAAGTTTATTGTTGGATATTCAATATATTCCTCCTCTAATGTTGTAAAGGAACTCTTTGTTTGCTCAGAGAATTATCCCTTTACTTGGGATGAAATAAAATTTCCTTTTTCTGTAATTTGTTTTGTGTTTTGAGTATGCTTCTAGTTTTTGATTTTTATCTGGGCATCACTCATTCTCATGTCCCCATGGCTTTGTTCATTTGGGTCCCTATACTTGATGTGCCATTTTTTTTTTTCATTTTTCTAACTTGCTCTTGTTCTTTTAGATCTGACTGAAATGTCACCCTCCTTGACTTGTTATCTCTTCTGCCAGACCCTATAGGTTTCTCTTGGCTATTCCTTTCACACTTTATCTTCTCTCTCTTTGGTCATGTTGCCTTAATTTTTACAGCTGTCTGTCTGTCCATCCACTCTTCCTCTATCTAACTAGGAACTCTCAGCTTATTCTTCTCTGTACTAGGAGTTCAAGTGTTTAGCAGATATTTGTGAACTAAATGACTAGACAAGTCAATTGTTAGGAGCAAATCTTACTGTTTTACAGTTTTAGCTGATCTTATTTTTTGGATGAGTCATGTGTAATGAAAATCCCTTTGTGTGGTGTGTGTGCTGTGTGTGTGTGTGCATGTGCCCACCCGCACACACATATGTTGGCATGGAAAAGAAACCAGAGATCAAAATAAGGTGTCTTCCTCAATTATTTTCCACCTTAATTTTCGAGACAGGGTCCTTCACAGGATGTGGATGCCCACTAGACTGGCTGGCTATCAGGCCCCAGGGATCTTTCTGTTTCTACATCTTCAGCGTTGGGATTATAGGCATTTATCACTGTGCCAGGTTTTTTGTATGGATGCTGGAGAGCTTAGTCAGGTCCTCATGCATGCACAGCAAAACACTTCACTGGTTGAGCTTTTTTTCCAGCCCTAGAATGAAAGAAAGGAAGGAAGGAAGGAAGAAAAAAAGGAAGAAAGGAAGGAAGGAAGCAGTTAAGAGGGTGGGTGAAATAGTGTATATTTGTGGCTAAGGATGTATCTAGGGTACTTTGCTGCCCTCCACTGTGAGGAATGGACTTCTTGACCTCCAGTAAGAATTCTCATGGCCCGATTTAGCTTTTCCTTTCTGTGTATACTCTAAGAGAAGTCAATAACCAGGCTGAAAGTTTTTGTTTCAGTGTAATTTATTTCATCCTCATCAAAATAATGGTTCATTCATAAATATTCTCATCTGCATAGTATGAGCCTATTTGTTCTCAGCTTCACCGAAAGAACTCAGTGCAGGCTATGCACTGGCCCAAATTCAATTTATTCCAGAAACATGAACACTGGGTTCTTTTGTAGGCATAGCTGTCTCATGTGCCCCTTGGATTAACTTAAATAGTTCAACCAACCAATAAATACATAAATAAATAGATAAGTAGTTGCTCATCAGAGGCCAGGAGGAAAAGACAGACTTTCTGATGTTTCTGATGTTTCTGAAAACACAGGACAGATAAGAGAGACCCGTCTTGGCGGAGGACTAAGGATTCCCCTGGAGACAGAGTTGTCTTCTCATTGTTGACAAGGGAACTCCATAGCATGTCCTGGCGGAAAGCATTAGGAGTTCGGCCTTTACTTTAGGAAGAGATGGATTCCATGGTGAAGTCAACTATATCCTGCCCACTGTTGCTCCCCAGGAAGACAGGCTTATGCTCAGCTTGGGAGGTACTGATGTACCAGTTGGGGAACTGTGCAGACTCGAATTCCACCTTGGATTTGACTTCTATCTTGTTGAAGACAAACCGCCTTTCCATCTTCTTTTTCGGGTATTGTTTGGGGTCCACACTCTGCAGAAAAAAAGAAAGAAGAATTGTTTCGTGTGTGTGATGAAAAGGATAAAGCTACCGCATGTTAGAGAACATGCTAGACATGTTTTCAGGCTGCTGGAGAGGACATTGGTGGACAGGTTGTAGGACCTGGGGCCCTATTCTTTACCAAGGGACCCCATCTTTCTATCTAACCACTGAAGGAGTCCTTGTTTGTTCTGAGTCCTTAAGCCCAAGGGGGAGAATCATATGGGTAGGAATATCTTAAAAAGTGAAAATTATATTAAAGCTTCCAAGAGTACCTAGTTTCCAGGTTTTTTTTTTTTTTGTCCTATTTTTTTCCACTAAAGCCTGGGCTAGAGTGGCATCAGCTTGGGAATGAAAGCTTTTGTTAGGAATGCTACACGTGCTAGGAGTGGACTGAAGCTTGCTGTGAACCCCACTAACTAGACGCTTCTCCAAACTGTTCTCTCTCAGATGAGTTAAAAACTGGAGCCACGTGCAACCCTTTCTGCCTTGACACGACATGTTCTGTCAGGGCTGATCAGAGTGGCAGGACATGCTAATGGCAGCAAAATGGCTGAATTTCCCATGGGAGTGGGGTTTACATGCATTTAAAAGTAATGCTAATTTTGTTCTATTTTTATGTAAACTGTCAAGAAGACCACCAGCATTTTCTGGAGGGTAGAGCAAGTGGACGTCTGAGAAGTAAATAATGGCAAAGAGTATAAAGAGGACAATGGCCAAGGCTTATCTAGGCCAGTTCACTCACCTCGAGCTGCAGGGTGGGCTTGCCGTCTTTCATCATACAGGACAGGTACAGATTCTTTCCCTTGAGGCCCAAGGCCACCGGTATTTTGTTGCTGTTTGTGTCACCGTGTACAAAGCTCATGGAGAAAACCACTAGAGAAAGAAGAATTGGGCTCAAGGATACAGCAGTGCAGGGTGGACTCATGCGTCAGACTTGACAGGCAAAACCCATACGGTTCTCTGTGGGGAGCTCAGCACGAGCTTCCTTAGGCACAGGATGGACTAGCCAGCTTCTCATAAGTCAGAGGGCTGGTCCAGGAGTCCCCTGATGCTCTTAGTAGCAGCGATGAAGAATGAAAGGGGCCTAATGTTTAAGTTCTAAGCGGTAAAGCTATTGGGTGACTGGCAGGCTGTGTGCCCATCAATGCAGCCTGCCAGTACAATTTGGTCACTATGGAAACAAGTAAAGCTGTGCTCTTAAAAGGACTCAGGGACCAGTACTTTTTGAGGAATTTAGAGCAGTAAGTGGGAAGAACTGCCTTAGCTGTGAAGAGTGGCTTCAAAAAGGAGACACCCATTTTGACCTTAGTCACAGTGGTTTCAATTGGAGACCCCTGGCCATTTCCATAATATTATATAGAAATAAGAATTAATTCCTTATAAAGTTATAAAGAAATAAGATTCTTTTCCACTTGGACAAGAGCAGACAGCTCTCTTCAAAGCCTTTAAGATCAGAAGCCAAAAAGAGACGCATATGCCGCCACTGTCAGCTGCTGCCCCTCGGCCACGGTGGCTCAGTGCCAGGCCCATCCCTCCATCTAAAGATGCCCTCACCGCACTTGAAACACTTGTATTATCGAAGAGAGATGTTAAGTTCCTGATGGCCAGTAATGCTTCCTACAAGGAACCATGTGGTATTGGTGGGAAGGATGTTGGGGCAAGGGACAGGGTTGGGAACAGAAATGGACATATCAGTTCCCTACCATCCACATTTCGGTCTCACAGGGAGGGAAAAAGAACCCACAGGCAGCTATGGCATGCCCATCAAATGACTCCACACTAATGGGGCATTGGCAGTATGCTTTACCTTGTGACTGGGCTGGAAAATGATCTTGTTGTTGTTGTTATGTTTACAATAGTCTGCCATCTTAAAACACAGAGACCTAGTAGGCTGCCAGGAGACCAGGATGGGGAACCAAGGTGTGCCTACTTACCTTGTTGGTGTATATTCTCTCCATTGAGGTGGAGAGCTTTCAGCTCATGTGGGTCAGACAGCACGAGGCATTTTTGTTGCTCATCCCTGAGCCTGCAGTGCAACTGTCGTATGGGAACATCACACACCAACTGCTCATCTTCCCACGAGTCATAGAGGATAGGCTCTGAAAGTCAAAAAACAGATGTTGCTTAGGTAGACAATTAGGAGAGCAAGCCCAGTGAAGCGAAGCAACACCTAAGCACGCCCAGTCAAGATTCTATGCTAATTTTAGTGGGGTGTAAAGAAGTTGGGAGTTGGGTGGGCAAGACCATTGGACCAGGCATCATGAGACAAGCTTCAGTGTTAGGACTGTTCACTGTGGACTAGCAACAGTGGTACCTACATAAAGTGTTGCCAGGAATAATAAGACTAGCTCAACAGGGACATTGTGAGACATTGCGAACTCCAGCGTAAGCCAAAGTACTTGGAGAATGAATGGGTTGAGTTGCAAATGTAAGCATCATGAAGGCCTTCTTTTAAGTCAGTCCTCTCAAAGCTCCCTTGCTTTCTTCTGATGGCTGGAATGTCTGCCACTCAGGGTCTTGCACTTGAGGAGGGATGGGCTCCTCTTACTAAGAGGTGGACTGGGAAGGTCCAGAATGAAGGCCTACTGTCCGCCCTGGGTTCTTGTCAAGTACCTTCTTCAAAGATGAAGGAAAAGAAGGTTGTCAGGTCCTCATCCTGGAAGGTCCATGGGCAAGAGACAGGCATGCCCCACAGCTTCTCCACAGCCACGATGAGTGATACCACCTGCCGGAAGCTCTTGTTGAAATGCTGCTGGGAGATCTGAAGCTGGATGCTGTCATCTGGACAGCCCAGGTCCACGGCTTGGAAGCAGCCCTGTTGGAGAAGCCAGGCACTGAGCACATTAAGTCGTCAGACAAGGGTTGTACTCCTGTAACCCCAGAGAACACCAAGGGCCCCGGAGAGAACTAAGTCCTTAACCACAATCCTTGTGTCTCTGGAGCCCAGAGAATTGAAGTGACTTACCCAGGGCTACATGGCAACCAGACACAGGCTTCCCGGCACTCTTAATACTGAACCACGTTTTCTACTTTATCTTTTGCATACAGAGCTTGCCTCATGGCATAATTACGCCTACTTAGACCTTTTATCTTTTGGTGTCTTTGCTGCTCCAACACCGTGCATTTAATTTCTCATGACAATATGCTCATGTTGTCTCCTCATCAGCTGAGATTACCCAACATACTCTCAATTGTTTTTCAAACACCCCTTTCCTCACAGGCATTTGGCAGACACTATAAGCACAGTTTCTGTTTGTGAGCTGTGTTACCATTTTCCTGTTCTTCAGAGAAACATATTGAAGGCCCCCTAACCAAAGTTGCCTCGAGGCATGATAATAGTTTCAGAGTTGGAGGGCGGTACTGGAAACTTGCAATGATCTAAAGGAAAAGCTGATTGGGAGAGAAGTTTCTGTCCAGAGCAGAGCCTCCCAGTGAGAGCCAGGTTCTTGAGCAGGCAGTGGGGGTCAGAGCCTGGCTGAGAAGCTGCGGGACTCCACCTAGGGCTGAGCTAATAGTCTTTAAAACATTTCAGAACTGAAGGTTGGTTGCAGAATACCAACATCTCAGAGATCTGGCTCAGGCCCCTTGTTTCTGAGGTGAGGGCCCAAAGGACCAGTGCTTGTCTAAGGTCACAGGGCAATAAAACATCTGATTTAAGTTCACAAGTTATTTTTAAAAATCCTAATTAACTCTTTGTTTATATCACCTATTTTTTTCTGTCTTAATTTCTTCCCCAGGAACATAAAAACTATTCTATGGTGAAGAAGGAAGCTGAGCTAATTCTGAAGGTCATCGTCTCCATAAGTGATTAAAGTAAACTCTCCTCATCTTACGGGAGAACTAAATGTGTGGTAAAGACTGTCTTCTTGGCATGAAACACCATGATCACCACCAGCAAAGTCTTAGTGAGCTTCTGATAGGGTGAAAGCTGTGCAGGTTGCACAGTGTGTGGGTTGCCAGTGTCTGTCACTGAAAGAGGCAAACTAATACCAACACAAAATATCCTGAGAGCAAGGCAGCCAAGGACCCCTCACCCCGTTTAGAGCTTTTCCCACGCCACAGCCCCTCCACAGGCTGGAAGCTAGGTCCAGAGTCTCACCTTCATCTTTTGGGGTCCGTCAACCTCAAAGAACAGGTCATTCCTGTCACTGAAATGAAAACAGACATGCTCAAGTGATGCCTTATTAATACTGCACACACAAATCTCCACTCTTAATAAACCTACATAGAGTATGGTATTCAAAGCTTCCTGAAGACTTCTGGCAAGTTCCATAGTGTTATGTAAGCAACAGTCTGGAAGCAGATTCTGGGCCAGGTGAGTGGGCACTCTGGGTAGTCTCTGTTGAATTCTGACTCCTAAATTTTAAACTAGCAGACTTAGCTGAAACCTAAGTCTGGCTTCCAAGCCAGACTTTGCAAATGGCTCTCCTGTGCTGTCCATATGGAAGGTTTTCTTTCCATTGCATCTGTAGGAGTCCCTGGAGGGACACCTGGGTCCCCAGGCTTGAAGTGGTGAAATCAGCCTTTAGACCAGATTGACTTGAACGCTGCTGGCCACTGAGGGGTGCACCGGGGACAAGGTGGCTTCTGCACATGTACAGCCCCATGAGCATCCCCAGCTCCTCACTGACCTGTGGAAAGCTTCACTGCTGAGTTCAGGAACGGTTGCCATTGCTGCTTCAGACACCTGTGTGAAGAGAGAACGTGAGTGGACATCTGCAGTGTGAGTTCCCTGAGGGGCTACCTTCATTGCTATTCACCTAAGCTCTAGTTCAGAGAAGCATGCGAAAACTGATCTCTGACCAACGAACGAATGAATGGAGAAGCTCTTATATGGGTCTAGAACAGTGGTTCTCAGCCAGTGGGTTGAGAATGGCCTTTTCACAGGGCTCATCTACGATCATTGGAAAACACAGATTTTTACATTATATTTATAACAGTAGTAAAATTACAGTTATATAGAAGCAATGAAAATAATCTTATGGCTGGGAAACAGTATTAAGGGGCCGCAGCATTAGGAAGGTTGAGAACCACTGGTCTAGATGAAAGGAACAGCTGAGCTAAACCCCAAGCAGAAAACTTTTCTAGGAGACAGTTACCTTTGTCAGCTGATATATAAACACTATTCATTTCCAGAGTATTTCATAAACCATAGCCATAGAGCTATTTTTTAAAATAAAAAGCCCATCATCAGGAGGAGGGGAGAGACAGAGGATAGATAGATAGACAGACAGACAAATAGATAGCCTCTTTCTGAGGACTTAGTTGTGAGAGGTAAGTCTTACTTGTACAAGGAAGCCTGGCCGGAAAGAATTCTAGATAAGCCTGTTTTGCCTCGAGCCACGACAGGATTTGATGTCCACCAGTTCTCCTTCCCTGCTTTATAGTCCTCAAAAGCAGAAGTGAAGAACTGAGAAATTTTCCCTTGGGTTAACTGATTTCACAACCAAGTCGAAGGTGTGGGGAGGGGGAAGAAGATTGATGGGAACTCCTGGAGGAAGAGGCTGTTGCTACCCTGAAATAATTTCTAATCCTTGGAAGTACAAGAGGCAGCAAACCGTGACACATTTGCAAATGTGTCATTGTGGAAACAGGCATTATTTTTCATCTGGACAGATAGTGTCAGTGCAGATAGTGTCAATATTAAAATGCTGGGCTTTCCTGGATTAGCTGCACAGAAGACAGGATGTCTGGAACAAAGGAGGGCATGCAGATGCACACCCACAAATGTAGCACTTCTCTTGCCTCTTGGCTTTCAGCTGAGGGGACTCCCCAGCTGGAGTTTGAGAACCATAGGTGGTGCCCCACCTATAGTCCTCCTGGTCTGGCTGGAGAGTACGGAGCTCGCCTACAGGAGCTGTCCATCAGCTCTGTTAGCAGGGACTTATGGAGACACATGCGCCCTTCTTTGCATGGGGCAGGGCGCACATGGCACACAGGCATCTGTGTAGGCTTGTCATAGGCTAGGAGAACCCTGGAAGCAAGTTTGTGCAACCTGATAGTGCCAGGGTGGTGCTAGGTACCACAGCCAGGCTCGTGGTGAAATGTGAGGCAGTCTACAAAATGGGCCGAAAGGAGGCTGCATCGTGCAAAGGTGGTGAATAAGGCCCATGCATATTCTTGATCATAGTCCATCTTGAAAAATGTAGAGCTATCCTTTGCCTAAAAAACATACTTTGGCAAATTCTTGTTTTTGTAAGATCCTGGGGAGATCAAATCCCTGGATAATACCAAGGATGACTAGACTTTTATCTCTTATTTAGCAGCAGAGTACCTGCCCAGGTTAGCTCTCCTTGCTTGGATTGAATTAACAGCCAGGTTACATGAACGGTGCATACTTTTCCTTGGGCACATCTGTGGTACAGTAGTCACTAAAGTCCTCAATGGAAAGCTAACTCATTCTCTCGTCTCTCAGAGAGTCTGTGAGTGCTACTAGAGCTGAGTCTAGCAGTAGGGGCGAGCCTGGGTGAGCAGGAGTTGGACAGTGCGTTCATTCAAGGGAGCTTGTACCTAGTATGTTTTGAACACTGAGCTTACTCTAAAGCACTCAGGGAAAATACACAGAGAAAATTGGAAGCAGGAAGAGAGACCAGACTGCACTGTGGAACAAGGTTTGATCAGCAAACAGCCTTTTTTATTTTTTTATTTTTTGGTATGGGGTGGGGTAGGATAATTTGGTCCACAAGATCTCAATTTCAGAAAAGCAAACAGAAGAATCCCATCTTTGATCAACTATGTGTTTGATTTGAAATCTGAAGACACTTAAGGGCCTCAGTTTCATCAGAGTTTGGTGAGCAATAATCAGTTCTTTCAGCACTGAGACCTTATAAGATTTTATTATCTGGTCCTGTAGACAGTCCAGAGCTTTTATCTGGGACACCTGGTTCATTTGATTGTTTTGCCTTCATGGGGTCCACATTTCAAACTAACTGCTGGTATCCAAGCCTGCCTGGAGGGGCCTTTCCCAGAGCCTTTGGGCAGTGATGGAGGGTCTGATGACTTTGTGGGCTGTCGTGACAGAGAATATTAGAGACACTTTTGGTGGTGCTGATGTGAGCAGAGTCAGGGATGGTAAAAGCCAGGATCAGGAAAGAAGGTTTATGAGAGGCCTGAGTGTCAGCTCCAAGTCCCTTCTCCTGGGGTGGTCTGTCAGGAACTTTGACCTCGGTCTAGTTGCAGCATCTTCACTATCTTCTAGTTTTAACACTCCTAGATGCCTGAGTCTGAGAGGAGTGATTGTCTGGTAAAATCTGGGGGACCAAATGCACAAAGACAAATTTCCATTTAAATGTGAATAAGAGATGAAGAAACCCAGATGAAGAGACAAGAGGTGATTTGTCTAGTGCAATAGTCTGGTTGAAGATTCTTTCTCTTCTAGAGGGAAATTTTGGAATTATGGGGCAATGCCTTTGGTACTCTATTATTCGGTCATACTTCATCTCAGCCCTGTGGCTTGAACTCCAAACCTTCTTCCCTTGTCGTGTAGAGCAGGCAAAATGCACAATATGTATTATCAAACCCTGTCTCCCAGGCCACACTTCCTTCTGGTCCTTTTGTTCCCCAATGAGTAGAAAGTAGCTCACGATAGAAATCGTATATACTCACTTATATAGACCTATAGGATAGGAAGGTCAAGCTGAAATCTACACACCTAGAGAGGATATACAGGAAGGAGGACCCAGGTTGGTATGATCAGTGCTTGTTTGGATGAACAAATGGGGTGGACATTGAGTGGAGGAGAAAACAAACAACAGGACAGGAGCATGCCAAGGAGGACCTCTGCGGGGGTCAATGTAGCGATGTATCAGAGCAGATATTAAGACTCGCGATCAAGACTTTGGCAGAGGGCGAGAAGTAATGATAGATCTGGGGGAGGCTAGTGAGACTTGGGGAGAACAAGAGCTCCACAAAGACCAAACTGAGCAGGGCATAGGGGTCTTGTATGAGACGGTTTCTACAATCAAGGACCATGTGTGGATGTGGCCTGGAACCCCCGCACAGATGGGGCCCATGATAGCTCGTTGTCGGACTGAAGACCCTAGTGAGGGAAACAGGGACTGTTTCAGTCATGATCTTGATGGCTGACTCTTTGACCCTCCCCCATACAAGCCGGGGAGTGACAGACTGGCTAGATCCCAGGGGAGGACATTGCAGCCAGCCCTGAGGAGACAGG
>CM053748.1:7005862-7024523 GCA_028658305.1 Pachyuromys duprasi | reverse complement strand
TGGGGAGTGTGGGAGGGAATGAGAGAGGGGGCTACGCCTGGGATGCAAAGTACCTAACCTGTGATTGATATAAAAATAAATAAATTTTAAAAAATCACCACTAAAAAAAAAAAAAAGAAAAAAAAAGAAATCGTCATCTTGGATTTGGGGGTGTGGTGTAGTGATGACAGTATTGGTGACAGCGTAGACCAAGGAAATGAACAACGCAAAAGAGGAAGTTGGCAATCTAGGACAGTGATGGGTATTTTAGCTTTTGGGGAATTCTTCCGCTCTTGACTCACTGGGCACTTTTCAGCGGTAAGGTTCCCTCTACCCTGGCATCTCGTGTCTCTAAGGTGGAGGCAGGCATTTCTTCAAAGGAGCAAGTAATCTATCTCAGTTACTTTTCTATCGCTGTGAAAAGTGTGAGTGAATATACTACATAGCCCAGTCTGGCCTCAAAGTCATGGCAAGGGCTGAGATTAGAGGCATGAGCTATCATGCTGAGTCGATAAATGCATTCTGCCTCGGATGCTTCCTTCTTTGTTTATCCTCTTAATCAGAACAGAGCTAAGCGGTGACCGCCCCCACTGCTTTCTCCAGACCTTGTCTCGTTCTTGGAGTTGGAGTCTTAGCACAATTCTTAGGGGTCTGTTGTTTTCCTTTTATCTTTTCTGTACTTTCCAGCCAACCTGACACAAGCTAGAATCATCAGAAAGGAGGGGGCCCCAATTAAGGAAATGCCTCCATAAGGCCAAGCTATAGGCAAACCTGTAGGACATTTTATTAATTGATGATTAAGGGGAAAGGGCCTAGTCCTTTATGGATGGTAACATTCCTGGGCTTATGGTCCTGGTTCTGTAAGAAAGAAAGCTGAGCAAGCCACGAGGAGCAAGCTGGTAAGCAGCACTCCTCCATGGCCTCTGCATCAGCACCTGCCTCCAGGTTCCTGCCCTGTTTGAGTTCCTGTCCTGACTTCCTTTGATGATGAACTGTAATGTGGAAATGTAAGCCAAATAAACCCTTTCCTCCCCAGGTTTCTTTGATGGAGTTTCATTATAGCAATAGTAACCCAAACTAAGACAAATTTGCACTGAGATTTTGGAATGTTGCTGTGTCAGACCCGACCGTGTTGTTTTGAGAGGATCGTGGAAGGACTTTGTGCAAGAAAAGCCATTGAGTGTTCAATTCTTGGTGGGCTTTTCTGTAGGAGCTTGGAAGGTAAGAATGTTGAGGGCTATATAGAAGATGGGAGGCCTGGCTTGTCAGGTTTCAGAGGGAAGCTTAAAGACTATCAGGGCTGTTTGTTATTATGAATTAAGATTCTGTGGTTCTGGTCAGCTGGGGATGAGGAATCAGCTGTGATTAAGAAGATACTATAACTACGAAAATGAAACCTTTGCTTTTCTGATATATTCGATGCTGGTCAGCTGGAGCTGAGAAATCGGCAGTGATCAAGAAGAGGCCTGCTTTGTTGAGGTGAAATCTTTTGAGAAGTGTTTCCTGAGAGCGCAGAGAAGCTCTGTTTCAGAGGCAGCCAAAGTTGTACCTTGTGCTGATAGTCAGCCTTGGAAATGTGTAACAGTCACCCACGTGGCACTGGTTTTGGAGGCATGAAGGGGTCCTGGACAGCAGCTGAGGCCTGGCACTGAGAGGCCAAGAGAGGTCATTTGTCAAGGTGCAGCTTCAGGGACAGTTGAAGGCCCAGGGTTGCAGGGGTTGTGAAGAGAAGTTGAGGCTTAGCACCCTGAAGAGAGCTCAGAGGAGGCTACTGGTGAAAGCACAGTCCAGTTGCAGCAAAAGACCCCAGCATTTTGGAGATGGCAGTACTATGGGATGACGGGAAAGAACAGCAGCAGCCATAGAGTGGAGCAGGCCAAGTCCTGGAAGACAACTGTGTGTTACAGAAAGCAGAGCCAGGGAATTCACTCAGGCCCCTTGGAGGAGCCTGGAAGATCTCGAGTGGATCCCAGACGTTGGACGTTGCATTATTTACACTTTTGGGGGTTGTTTTTTTATTTGATTTGATTGTGTCTGTGACCTAGTTCTTCTCTCTTGAAATAAAGTATCTAATTTATTTTTGTTTTTATAGGAGCCCACAGTGGAGAAACTTTGAATTTTAAAAGACTTAAGTTTTAAAAGAGATTGGCTCCTTTAAGGAGATTGAACTTTCAATGTGTTTGAATTTGTAAGGACTGTTAGACCTTTGAGTTATTTATGTTTCATATTGTGACATTAATATTGATGTGCATCTTGGGGATAAATGAGAAAGGAAAGGTTCTAGTTGAAAAGTGATGAGTTGGGGAAGGAGGGATGGTTTAGCAGTCTAGAAGACTGGAAGCTCACCCTGAGGTCCTGAGTTCAAATCCCAGCACCCATATGGTGGGTCATAGTGTCTATAACTGTAGTTCCATGGGATCCAATATGCTCTTCTGGTATGCAGATGTACACACAGACAAATCATCCATATACATAAAATACATAAATCATAAAAGAAGTGTACTTGTGTTTCAGGTTGACAAGGGGTCAGTTCTGCTGGCTAGCTTTATGTCAGCTTGACCCAGCTGGTATCATCTGAGAGGAGGGAGGCTCAACTGAGAAAATGCCTCATGAGATCTGGCTGTAGGCAACTCTGTAGATTAACGGCAGAGGGCCTAGCCCACTCCCATTAGTGGGTGCTGCTATCCTTGGACTGGTGGTCCTGGGTTCTATGAGAAAGCGGGCTGAGCAAGCCATGAGGAGCAGCACTCCTCCACGGCCTCTGCATCAGCTCCTGCCTCCAGGTTCCTGCCCTGCTTGGCTTCCTGTCCTGACTTCCTTCAGTGATGAACAGTGATGTAAAAGTGTAATCAAGTTACTTTGGTCATCACCGCTTAGTAACCCTAATTAAGACATTTTCTATGGTACTTTCTGGAGTTTATCAGAAATCATCAACTATGTCTTATTCTAGCTTCCTTTTAAAAAAAATCTTAAGGGATTTGAAAATTTAGGACTAGGCACTACAGGAAATGTTACTTGTTTGTTTCACAATTATTTATTGATTACAGTTTTAATTTATGTGTGTGGGTATGTTGCCTAGATGCATGTATGTGCAATGCAGAACTTTCTGGGACTGGAGGACAGCTGAGAAGCCACCTGTGGTCACTGGGAATTGAACCGCAGTCCCCTGGAAGGGCAGTCGGGGTCTTCACTGCTGAGGCAGCTCTCCAGTTCTGCTTTGCATTAAAGTTATTATGATTTATTATTGTGTATGTACGGTGTGTGTATGCATGGCGTGTATGTATGGCACACAGAGGTCAGAGGACAACTTTTTGCAGATGTTTCTCCCTTTTCACCTTCTGGGGATTAAACACAGGTTAACAGGCCTGCATGGCTAGCACCCTTACCTACTGAGCCGTTTTGACCAGTTGCGTATTGTGGTTTTGAAGGAGCCTCATTGTTCGGGTTGGCTTTAAATTCAAATCCTTTGTCTCAGCCTCCCAAGTGCTAGGATTATGGGTGTGCCTCGTCATGTCCGCTCACGATCTTCAGGCCTCTGCCCTCCTCCTCATGGCATCACCTCCAGTACATCTGTTTCCTTTTCGGGACCTGAGAGCTCAGAAGAGATGTAGACAGAGTCCAGTGAAGATTTTCTTTCCCCCCCTTATCTACATTCAGGGGAATTTAAACAAAGGAACTGACATATAATATACAGTCTCCAACAGTTCTCTTTCTCTTGATGGATGAGCTGTTATTCTACCTCTGAAAGGCCATTGAAAAATTGGCTTCTCTTTGTATCTAACAGAAAAAGCTCTAGGCGGCTAGGCGCATGACTTTCTGCTTTACTTTTTTCACAGTGGGTGAGAAATGCCATGAACAAAGGGCTTTGATAATACTTATCTGGAAGTTCTGGAAATAGTTGTTGCAAAAAGATTATTTTTAATGTGTTTGAGCGTTTTTCCTGCATGGATACATGTGCACCGTGTACCTGCCTGGTGCCTGTGTAGGTTAGAAGAGGGCGCCAGATCCTTTGAATGGAGATACAGCCAGCTGTGAGCCACCATGTGAGTTCTGGAAATGAACCTGGGTCCCCTGCATGAGCAGCCATCTCTCCAGCACTTGTTACTGTCTTCTGAAAGGGCAGATGGGTTTTGTTTCAGGTGCAATGACTCAACTTTGCTGTAGCGTCACAAAAGCAGCCATAAGTAATGCACAATTTAATGGGCTTCTGCTGGGAGCAAAGCTCGAAAGTCCTTGTGGCTCCAGATCTCCAGAGAAACCCAGAATGTTAAGCACTCAGGACTACCCCCTCACAGGGTTGGACCTAAAACCCATTCTTCTATCCAGAAGGCTGGGAACTGGAGGTGACTTTCAGCCTGGTGATCTGTGTTATCTGTTGGGCCAGGTTATATCAAGCTCCTGCAACCAGGACCAAAGGTAGTCAAGAGCCCAAACAGCCTCTAAACTTTCTGCACGACCAAGACCAGACTAGACCCTTAGGCCCATAAGCTAGTATAGGTTATCGTTAGAACCCTTAATCAAATTTCAGTGTAACTATACTTCCTTATGCACTTGGGATCATATCAACCAGGAAACATTTTTTTTCCAAATTGTAGTGTGCTTTAAATATGCTGGCAATGAACCTCCTGTGGTCAGATTCCCCAAGTCTGATCCAGGCTGATGAAGTCAATCCGAACTGGATTTTCCTTCTTACCTCTTCTCAGCTTGCTTCCCTGCCTGGACACCTGCAGGGTTCCCCTCGGCTTCAATGGATTTGTCTGCTTATCTTGGGTTGCAGTGTCTGGCTTATACCATTGTTTTGTATCATTTTTCTTGGATATAACTAGAAACAACAGTTGTTTTTTTAAATAACTAAGTTTCAGTTACTGCCCCTCCCCCCCCCCCAAACCTGGCCCCTGGCGTCATCTTGGGCTCCTCAATGACTTCTAAGCATTATCTAGTACTGCGTTATCTAGTACTACCCTGTTGTACTTCAGATCCTTCTGCTCGCTTTTTGCCCCTCCTCCTGTCTGCACAGAGCCCATCCCTGGACCGTTCTCTCAAACACCCAGTTGTATTCTAAACAGCATTGGTGGGTAGATACATTTCAGCAACTGTACCCAAGGATTTCCACATTGTGTTTTTAACACTGGAGTGAACTCCATTCCACACCTTTCCTTCTTTTCCCTTCAGCGGTTGACGTGTTGTGTGAATTTGCTTCTTCTTCTGTCTCCCGGGGCAACACTGGGACTTTCCAAATTAGTTGTCAGTCATCTTCCTTCCCTTTTCCGAGTTTCTTCCTTATTCCGAGTCACTTCCTCACCTGTGACTGGCAACCTTGTTTATGGATTTTGATTTCCTTCGTCCCTTTGTTTCCCCCTTCTCTTTAAAAAAAAAAAATCTCTCCAGGGTTTCTGTCTTTGGAATACTATCTTTCATGAACTTGGAGCCCCACATCTATTATAAAATGTTTCTGACACATCTGGTCTGCCCATTTTCATCTATCTGGTTCTTACGTCCTGGGAGGTGGTTTTGGCCAATTTCCCTCGAGGACAGTGTTAATTTCACTTCTCCAGCCACTTCCTTCTTTTTGGATGGAACAGTTTTCTCTCTCGAAGGGAGAAAGTTCTCAGAAAATCCACTCAGAATTTGGTGGTGTCTCAATTAAGTCCAGGCCTAGTTTCTGGGTGGCTGATATTCCTAGTGACTGGGCCATGTGGGATGAAGGGGTCTGATGGTGGACAGTTGTCCCATGAAGACAAGGCTCTAAGATTATTGGTAGATAGCCTAAACTTCACCAGGATCTGAATTGGGGGTCCTTTCTCTACCGACATTAGAAGTTTAGACAATCTTTCTCATTGACATCAGCCCATCCTTAAAAGCAGATTTTCACATCTCGTGATGCTTTGGTATAATGTTTCAGGAAAGAAATATCAAGATTAGTAGCAATAAAACTAGCCTTCTTAAGCTTTTTGCTATTATATACAATCATTTTCAGTTAAAATAGAAAAGTGTTAAGTATCTATGACAGTAGAGCCTATATGTAAAAGCAACGAGTGAAAAGATCTCCATTACCAATGCCTCTCTTCCTCTCTCACTCCAGAACTTACTTCAAACAAAAACTGTTCTCCCAATCATTGCCGTCCCAAGGGCTTGTCCATCCATCTCAAACCCACCATCCATAGATTAAGCTGTTCTTTTGTGTAGGTAGATTTCTCTCTATCCCTACTAACTTCTGTAGTGTAATTCAAGATTTTCTCCCTTTTACCCTAGCTATTTAAATCATGTTCTTGAGTCCCTTGATTGCCATGGATGCTTCATCCACTTCCTACATAGCCTTGGAGCTGTATCCAACAAGCAAACTAGAGGCCATCAATCTCTTGCTTAAAACCCACCTTTGGTTCCCCATGCCTGAGTGATTAGATCTAAGCATATGCATGATGTACAAAGCCTACAATGGACTCCCAGGCTCTTCTCTGCTGTGCCTCAGCCTTTCCCAGCTGTTTGTAGCTCCCTAAATAATGCATTTTCTCTGGGTTCTGTGCTTTTGCACAACCCATGGTCCACTCATCTCTTCCTTGTCACTTGGGCCTACTCAGTCCCTCAAGATTCATTTCATGTTTCCCCTCTACCTGACAAGCCCTGGGTTTCTCGGCAAACCTCTATCATTAAGTTTTATTTATACATACACTCCATGGGTGAGATTTCCTTGCTTGTAGCCATGACTGGAACTAGACAATGTTCCCCAAATGTTGACTGACCAAATAAATAAAAAGAAGGCACAATCTTGCCATCACCACTCCTGGCTTCCATTTGGGACTAGTTTCCTGACAAGCAAGGCCATCTGCTCTTTTCTCCTTCACACTTGGGGCATGGCCTGGCAGAAGAGTGGCAGAGAGTAGGAAGGATCTCCCCAAAAGCCTCTTCAAACTTGTTTATATTATGTCCTGAGGGCAAAGTGGGTGATTGAAATATTACACAGAGACTAGGGAGAAGAACATTCTCCATACAGTTCCTCACTTTGTGGACTTGGTGACTCTTGTGTGGAGTTTTATTTCCTGGGCTCTGGAATAAGCCCTGGAAAGCACTGAGAGGGATTTAGTTCAGTGCCCTGACTGGATCATGACCCTGGGCCCTGCCTGGGAGACTCTGAGGCTCTAGCTGACTGCACATTTGTCTGCCTTCCCTTACTTCCACGTGGGAGTTCCCTCTGAAACTGCTTGCTAGTCAAGACTGAGGCGTTCTCCAACAGAGCCTGTCTCCACAGCAGCTTCAAGGCACCTGAGGACCTGTTTAGCTCTCTGACCAAATTCCAAGATCAGCTGATCATCAATGGGGTGAGGCGTGCTAGAAATTAGGACAGGCGCTTGGCTTCCAACTCCAATTCTTCTTGCCCACGCTGGGCTTTCAAATCGAGAGGAAGGCATGACGCTATCTCCTGCTCTTGCGACAACCCAGGACTCTGAAATTTCAGTGTCACCCTGGGCTGCAAACCTCAGCAGAATTTGCTTAGCTGCTAGAAGTTGGTCCCTTTCCTGTCATCTTGCAAATGGCAGCACAGACAAGGGAATGCATGGAGATGGAATGGAAAAGAGTAAAGCCTTCTCTCTGAACTCACATTTCTCTTACTGGCTTATTCTGATTGTATATCAAAGCACTTAGTTTTCATACCTACAAACATTCTGTGCTCGGCAGAGTTTTAAACAGCTCCCTGAGTCTTGCCCCAGGCCTGTGAGAGCTAGTTTTAGTAAAGGACTGTGTTTAGTTTATCAAGAATGTCCTGCCATGGACAACTGATTGGTCCTCTTATTTAGTCTGCTTCTTCCTTCTGCCTCATTTCCCAGATACTGTCTGGTCACATGGCCTATCTTTAGCCAAGATCCTGTTGCCAGGCTTGGCCAGAATTCACTGACTTCTCACATTTCTGCTTGCTAATTTTCCATTCATTAGCGTTCTCATTCAACTCTTTGCCTATGGAACCCCATTTTCTTTAGTTTTGATTATCTGATATTTATACTATGAAACAATCACCGAAAGAAGCAGTGTAAGTGTGCACAGATTTCTTTAGGTGACTGTTTGAGAGGATATTGTCTAGCATGGCAGAAAAGGGATGGCGAAACTTTGTGGTGGTGCAGTGTGTGGCAAGGTCTTTTACAGTTAACCAAACCAGGAATCAGAAAACAGGACAAGAATTTTGGGGCTGGGCCATGAACTATCTGCTCCCACAAACCATCTTTGAAAGGCTACATGAGAAAGCAAATCATCAACTGGAGATCAAATGCCTAGGATATGAGGCCATGGGGCACACTTCACATTCAAGCCAGCAGCAAGGGATTTTATTATGACATTTTCATATGTGTAGACATGTGCTTTGATTATAATAATCTCCTCCATGGTTTCCCATGTTCTCACGTAACTTTGGAAACTATGTCTGGTCTCTCTCTCTCCCCTTACATAATCTCCTTGGAGCTGTCCCTAAACCTGGTATGATGGCTTTGAATAAATTTATGCATTAATTATTAAAGAGTACCATCAAATAGTCCAGTTTAACAGTGTTGCCCTTAGACTACTAGGTTTCAGCCAATTCAGCTCTTTACCTCTATTCTTCCAAAGGCTGACCTTAGAGGACATACTGTTTCAAAATACCAACAATTCAACAGTATTCACTTTAGGCTTACTTTGTTCCAGAACAACAAAATTCACTTCTATGTCTTTTAAGCTATATCTGTCCTGTTAACAAGAAAATGGTCAGTTCCCTTCGTTCACAGAAAAGATGCGTTTTCCCCAGGAAACACAACTTCCTGTTAGTTACCTGTACTTCTTGTCATTTGGATGTTTGCCTGAAACACACTTGACCCTCGCTACTGTCAAAAGTGCCTGCCTCCTAAGTGACACCCTGCTTGTAGTATGCACTCAAAGTGGGGCCTGAAATTGCCTAGACAGCACATGATTGGTAAGTTGAAAAGAAAATGGGAGGTTAGATGTAGCACTTCCCTTCTGGCTGTGTCTGAGGAAACTTGTTGGTGCCCTTATGTTACAATATGGACAGCTATTTTAATGGTAAACGAAGCCCCACAAGGGAAACCACCTAAGAGAGATGAAACATTGTGGACATGAGGAGATACTTATTTGCCTTTCTGCCTCCGCATTCCTTCCCCTACTAATGGATATGGCTTTGCCTCCACTGTTGCCATTGGATTTCTGACACTCTAACATGCCAGCTGGTCCCGTTGATTATGAGTGAGCCTGTGCGTGACCAGTGAGTGTCACCCGTGGCTGCAGTGGGGATGGGGAATATTGGTGATGCATCAAGGTCTCTGGGGCTTTTGTCCAAGTGGAAGAATGGCACTCTGTGGTCACTACTCAGGGGCGTCCTGGGTTTTCTAGCACTCTTCACAACTTAGCACCATCTAGTCTTCAAAGTTCATTGTTTGTACTGTAGGCAAACACAGATGAGTGGGACATGGCTATCTCCCTTTAGGGAGCTTCTATCTTCAATATAAAAAATAAAATTAGGCTCTGAACACAGGATTTCCTCTTTTTGCTGCCCTCAGGGCCCTTGGAACAGTCCCATTTTTGTAATCATGTGCACACACACTCTCATCTGTGACCACAGTCTCCTGCGTTCTGGTGTTCTCATTCACACTATCTCAATACATCAATTTGTTCTTACCATAGCCTCCTACCCTTCTATATCCACATTCTCTAGCTGCCTTTCTGTTTTTCTTTCCTTATTCCACAGCTTAATTCTCATGCTCCTTCTCTTCAATAATGTTCATACAACTTTTATGAGCAGCCCTTTCATTTTTACTCTATTGCACTCATTCTACAGAATCCAAGGCTGATTGTGTGCATGTGTGATCTGCTTCCACTGCGTCCCCACTGGGGCTGCTGAGGGCTGTTGGAAGGAGTGTCAACAAACAACCCTCAGCAATAGATGCCACTCACTTGGCTCTTCCTCTGCTCCTCAGTCATGCAGGGCTTCCTGTCCACAGCAGTAGTTTTAATACCATTGTCCTGCAAGCCTGACATTATTACATTCTTTTATACTGAGCCATGAAAAGGGGGCACCCTTGGCATTTTCCATCTGTTGTCTTACTGCTGAAGTGGCAGAAGCTCTGCATCTCATCTGCCTCTTATGTAGGCCTCAAATCTTCAATTATTATTTAATACAGAATTTGTTTGGTCTTTGTCCTAGGTTGCTGATATGCTGCTTCTAAAGCCCTTTGAATGTTCTGTTTTTTTCTTTTTAAATTATTTATTTATACATGTGAGTGCTCTATCTGCATGTATGCCTGCATGGCAGAAGAGGGCACCAGATCCAATTATAGATGGTTGTGAGCCATCATGTGCTTGCTGGGAATTGAACTCAGGCTCTCTGGATGATTAGCCAGTGTTCTTAACCTCTGAGCCATCTCTCCAGCCCAAAGAAAGTTGAGATTTTTGTTTTGTTTTGTTTTGTTTGTTTGGGTTTTTGTTGTTGTTGTTTTTCAGGAGAGGGTTTCTCTGTGTAGCCCTGGTTGTCCTGGAACTTGCTATGTAGACCAAGCTGGCCTCGAACTCACAGAGATCCGCCTGCCTCTGCCTCCCGAGTACTGGGGTCAAAGGAGTGTGCTGCTACTTCCTGATGCCCTTGGGATGTTCTAAGCTGCAGGAATATCATTGCTAGTGAGAGAATGAATTAGCTTGGGGCTAGCTCAATGACAAAGTATACAGAGAGAGATCAGATGAAAAGCAAAGTTCTTCAGTGGGCAGACGTTAATTAAGGAACTCTGAATTGATCATGGACCATCTTGTAAGAAGAGGTAGAAACATTATAAGAACCAGAAGTTAGGAGGACTGGACCAAAACAGTAGTTTTTTGGACATGACAGGACTCATGAACTCATAGCCATGGTTGCCTGCACAAGACCTGTACAAGACCTGTACAAGATCAAGATACCCAGCCTTCCAGCATGAATCAGGAAGGGGCTCAAAAGCTCCCACTCCTAGTTGAGTGACAGCTTCTTGTAGAAGGGGAGTTAGTTTTTGTTTTTGTTTTTGTTTTTTTAAGATGTGGCCTCTGTTAGGTTGACCACACTCCTATGGAAGGACCCACACTGTGAGTACAGAGTAGCACAAATTGGAATCAGTGAGCTATATATAAAAAAGGGGAGGGACCTGAAGTTTGGAGGGGGTAGGGATAAAGGGGTAGATATGGAAAAAGATAGGGAGGGAATTTCAGGGTAAATGTGATCAATTATGATCAAAATACATGTGCAGGAATGAAATTCTCAAATAATAATAAAAACATTATATTTAAAAGGGTGGTCACTGTGCTCACCACCCAGGAAGCTGCTTCCCCATTCCAGTATCTAAGTGGCTTCAAAATGGGGCCTAGGTACCATAAAAACTAAGCACATGATTGTAGGATTGTGGCCTTGAGCCACGGACACCAGTTAATCATTAGATCTTTAGAGAAGACTGAATTCGTTCAGTGACCAGAGACTCCATCTGTATCGCCTACACAACAACACCCATATCCCCAAAACCCTAGTCACTGGAGCCTGAGGATGCTTTCTGGATGGGGGCACACTTTTGTGAGTACACTGACATTCCACAGTGAGCAAGTACAGAAACCTGTTCTTTTCTTGTTCTTGCTCCCTGTATCTGGCCATTGGGCTAGCCCTTCTGATTTGTGTCCTTTGTGATAGAATTGTGACAAGTATAAGTGTTATTGTGTTCTAAGTCTTACTAAGCAATTTATTACTTTTTAAGGAGTTGTGAAGCTTCTTGAACTTAGAGTCAATTATTAAAAATGGTGAGTGGTAGCCAGCCACGGTGGTGCATGCCTGTAATACCAGCACTGGGGGAGGCAGATGAAGGTGGGTCTCTGTGAGTTTGAGGTCATCTGGGCTACAAAGTAAATCCAGGATAGCCAAGGCTACACAGAGAAACCCTGTCTCAAACAAACAAACAAAAACGGTGAGTGGCTTGAGCACCTGAGAAGTGACCTTGACACCTGATGGAGGAGCACTCTTACTAGGGAGCACACTTTTGAACTTGTGGGCTTTACACTGTTGTAACTACAGATGCTGAATGGTAGAACAGAATTGAAACCCATTGATAGGGGCTGAGACAGAATATTGCTTCTCAAGTGTAGACCTGGCTGTCCTCGAGCTCACTCTGTAGACAAGGCTGGCCTCACTCACTGGATCTGCCCGCCTCTGCCTCCTTCGTACTAGGATTACAACCACCACTGCCCAGCTTGGTGGGTTTTTGTTTTTTGTTTTATCTTTATACTGTACAGGCAGGAACTCTCTCACCGCACCCACTTATGTCACACGCATACCGAAAAACCAAACCAAAACAAACACAGGGAAGGCAAGGCCTCCTTTCCGTTTACTGCTGTTTTCATTGAAAGGGCATTTAACTGGATTTTCTTTTCACGACTCAGCCCTCAGGGTCTTTGCTTTCATCACCACTTAATCTAAAGCGTGTCAAGATCATTTTGGCCCCACAGTCAATGCTCAGCGTGTTTTAAGATTTGAGTCTTCAGTAGTGTTTCCTACTGACCATTTTCATCTTTTATTGTTCCACAACCTTTCCACCTCCTGTCTGCAGTGCTGCCCTATTCTCTGTGGGCCGCTCCTTTCCTGCCTCCTGTGGTCTCTTCTGCTGACCCTTTAATGAGTCTGGACTGCACACACTGTTGTCCATGCTTTGGCCTGCTCTTTGATTCCTAGCTCGCTATTGTGGTTTAGATTTGGTTAGAGTGGGTGCTTCCCCTTTCTCCCAGGCGTGGGTGTGTCAGGAGCCTGACTGTCAGTGTGTTGGTGCCAGGTAATGAGGCCTATGGGAAAGTCTTTAGGTCACTGAGAGCATACTTTTACAAGGCTTTGCAGTTATCCTTCGTGGACCTTTGAGCTGTTTATTGAAGGAGTCCTGAGTTGGTTTTGATATCCTGTCTGGTAATGCCATCTTCATGTGTCATTGCTATCATAGTATCATTTGTTATTACCTTATTGCTAGAGCTGAGCTGATATTGCCATCAGGTCCTTAAACTGCCAGAGCCGTGAGTTAAATAAACGTGTGCGCGCACGTGTGTATGTGTGTGTGCATGTGTGTATGTGTGTGTGCGCGTGCGTGTGTATGTGTGTGTATGTGTGCGTGTGCGCGTGTGTATGTGTGTGTATGCGTGCGTGTGCATGTGCGTGTGTGTATGTGTGTGTATGTGTGTGTGAGCGTGTGCGTGTGTATGCGTGTGTGTATGTGTGCGTGTGCGTGTGTTTGTGTGTATGCGTGTGTGTGTATGCGTGTGTGCGTGTGTGCATGTGTGTGTGTGTGCGTGTGTGCGTGTGTGCATGTGTGCATGTATGTATGCGTGTGTGCGTGTGTGTGTGCGTGTATGCGTGCGTGTGTGTGTGTGTGTGTGTGTGTGTGTGCGCGCGTGTGTATGATAGGCTACCTAATATAACAAAACTGGGCTAGAATCCCCGTGAGGACCTCCCCACCCACCCGGGTATTCGGCTGCGGTTCCTCTAGTCTTCTCACTCATCTTCACATCTAATCAGCTCTCATATCTGGTTCCTTCTGCCTCACACTCCCCCTGTCTCTGCCTCTATGTCCCCGGCCTTGAAAAGTGGCCCTGGGTTCACCTCACAGGTGATCTGTCCACTGCTACTTGTAAAAGACCCTTCAACCTCTTCTTTGCCCTTCATCCACAGTGGTATTTCCCCAGTGGATTCAGTTGTGTAGAGCTTAAGCCTTTATTGGGCCTGGTCTATGGCAGGAGGCAGAGAAGTTTTTGCTAAATGAGGGAATGAGGGGCTAGGGGGATTGCTTAGTGTGTAGAGTGTGCAGCCATGAGACCCTGTGCTCACATCTCCAGCACCCATATGAAAGCCAGGTGTGGCAGTGTGCCTCTAACCCCAGTACTGAGGAGGTGAGGACAAGGAGATATTGGGGACCTGCTGGGTAGCCAGGCTAGTTGAAAAGGTAAACTTCAGGTTCAACAAGAGACTGCGCCTCAACAAGTAATATAAAGTCTAGTCTGGGAAGACACTTGAAGTCAACCTCTGGTTTCTATATGCATCTGAATGGGCAAGTGCTCTCTGTCTCCCTCACATACACACACACTGAATGAAGGAATGGGTGAATGTTACTGCCTAGACTGTAAGCATGGTTTTGGCCTCCTGAACTGGACTAAGTGTAAGCTTTTCCTCGGCACTGAATAGATCACACCCATCCTCTCTTTGCCTGGAACACCCTTCCTTGCCATAGATTCAGCTTTCGGGAAGCTTTTCCTGCTCCACCTTCTATATGGTCCTATGTCATCTCCTGGTCCACCTATCATGTACTTACGGTATTTTATTGTGAATGCCAGCAACACACACCCACTGGCAGATTCCAAGCAGCCTCACTCACCACATTCTTGGCTCTAAATGGTGTAGGCAGACTTTCAATTAAAGGGCTGTTTGGTGTAAAATGGTATCTTGTTGTAGCTAAATTTCCATATTTCTAATTTTTAATGACATAAATCATCTTTTCTGATGTGGACTTGTATCTACTCTTGGATAAAATGCATATAATCTATAATGGCATTCCGCCATTGTAGATTGTTATTTTTTTTCATGTTTCCTTGTAGGAGCTGTTCATATATTTTGAAATCAGTCTTATAAAACCTGTGTCTTATAAGCCTGGGCCCCTAGTTTGTGTCTTTTTTTCTTACTTTTTAATAGTGTCTATCAGTGAAAAAGTGCTCAACATTAAAATTTGGTCAAACTGATCAGTTTTTCATCAATGATCTATGCCTTACGTATCTTAAATAAAAGAAACATACTCATACCCCCAAAGTCACAAAGATAGTCTTCTATAGTTTGCTTAAAAAGAGTTGGTTTGCCTTTCATATCTGTGGACATCTCATATTTGCTGCATCACTGCTCTTGGAAAACAGCCTCCATGAGGACTGAGCTTCATTTGGATTCATGTCAAAGCCTGGTGTTTCCCAACAGCTAGAGCCACCCTATAGGGAATCAATGAAGAACTGCTGAATGACTGATCCAATGAGGAAACAAACAAAACAGTTGGAGGTAGAAACAAGACAGTGTGGATGCTCAGGGGCATTAAGAGATACTTCTGCAGGGACGGGGAGGAGACTGAGCAGACAGCGGCCCTCAGTCCTGGTCCGCATTAGAATCACTCGGTGACTCTTTAGGTATGCTATGGACTGCTTCATCCATGACACCTCTGTAACTGGTCTGAGATGGGGCCTGGGCAGCACATGAGGTCAGGACGATAGTGCTGGATTTTGGGGTAGAATGGAGTGGTGATTGAGAACATAGATGATATTAACAGGCTTGGGGTTGAGTTGCAGCTCTGTCACTACGTGCTCTCTTGAGCCTGTTTTCTTAGCCTCATAATGTGCATCATAAAAGTCTATCAGCCCTGCTTATGAGAGTTGGAGGAGATAAGTGGTTCCTAGAATGAAGTGTGCTTTAAATAATTTTCATTTCTTCTCCTCATGTTCAAGGGTTGGTCACGTGTGAAGCTGACTTCGATGGGTGGTATGCAAACATGGTGACTGGGAGAGATGGGCCGGTGAGAGGGAAGGAATCTAAGGCTTACAGGGGCTAGCGCTGGGAGGATACGTTGTGAGAAAGATTCATCAGTTTGTGCTGGTGGCAGGCCCAAGACACACGTGAGGAATCTTCACAAGACAGCTGAGTGGCCAGGATGCAAAAGATGTGGCTTGTCATGGGTTTTCATGGACACTGCCATCCTGTCATGTGCTTAGCAGGGGCCTTCTAGAGTTCTTGTTCTGCCTCTGCCTCTGCCTGTCTCTGTCTCTCTGTCTCTGTGTCTCTGTGTCCCTGTCTATGTCTCTGTGTGTCTCTGTCTCTCTATGTCTCTGTCTGTCTGTGTCTCTCTACCTCTGTCTCTCTGTCTTTGTCTGTTTGTCTCTGTCTCTATCTGTCTCTGTCTCTCTCTCTCTCCAAAGCAGTACCTCTTTCTATTTCTCTCTCTATGAGTGTGCTTAGGAAAATCAAGGCAGAGAGGGAGTTGAGGACCAGGAAAACAGAAGCAAGAATTGATGTTCATCACATTAAGAGAGAGTAAGAGTTGGGTCTAGGACGGAAGAATACAAGGGTTTCGTAGAGAATTTGGATGGCTGTGTGACTTTGCCTCAGGACTGGTAGGAATTTCATCTCTGAGGAAAATGGAGTGGAGAGGGCTGGAGAGATAGCTCAAAAGAGTATGCACAGCTCTGGCAGAGGACTGGTGTTCAGCATCCAGCATCCTGGTCAATGTGTTCCAAACAGAACTCATGCTCTTCCTGCCCAGCCTGTCCCTCTCCCAGTTTCCTGGTTCTCTGATTACCCAGTTGCTCAAGTGAAAAGCCAAGGGCTTGACCTGGATACCTCCCTTTCCCTCATCACTGCCACCCTCTTTAACCGGTGTGTTAAAGAGGGCAGTTTTGTGGACTGCCCTCGAAATGGACCTTGTCTGTGTGCTCATCTCACCTCAGCTCTTCCTCATGCCTGCTCCTCCCTCCTCCCTTCCAAGCGCCTTCTCACTCATTATCTTCAGCATTTTAGCTGTCAGGGTCAAGCGTGGGCAGAAACACAAGCAGGAAACTCAACTTGTAATCCATACAGTTGGGTGGGGTTGCAACTTTCAATGCTTCCTTCAACCTTTATTAGTTATATTTGATTCACTCGATTGCTAAGAGTCTGTAAAAGCACTAGACCTGAGTTCTCTTCACCTGCTTCAGTTATTCCATCTATAGGAGTTATTCTGACGGCTTGCTTTTCCAGAACAAGCAGGAATTTAGAGCGTGCCCAGGAAATGTGACTCATGGAATCAGAAGCTCCCAGAGACCTCAGCTGACCTCTAGATTACCCTTAGAGCTTTTTGGGCTACACCAGGGAGTGTTCCTTGGGTAGAGCCACCATGGTTTGAACACTTGATCATAGTGTCACTGGTTCGGGGTTTCTTCTTCTTTCTGTTAGACTGCCAGGAACCTGACTCTTTGGGATCTTATTAATGACATTTACATTCATAGATCATTAAACTAGACTGCCAGTATATGAGAAGCATGATGAAGGCCACAGTTACAGTGACCATACCTGCTTGGATTCAAGTTAGAATTTTAGTTCTGTCAAACCCATATGTGATATCTACAAGGTTAATTACTTGAAATTTAGATTTTCCTATGAATATGTAATTGCCAGTGATATACCTTTTCAGAGGTTCTGACTCTAATATTAAAATGAATGGAAAATTAAACTCAGAACCAGACTGTTTTACTGCCCATTTTCATCCCCTGAGAGCTAGATTGATTTGCATCACTTCCAGTATTCATTTATGGTTCTCCTACTGTCTATGGAATAAAATGCATATTCCAGCTTTTTCCTGAAATAGACTCTACAGGGTCCTTTAGACTCAAAGCAAGTTGGTCTCAGATAAAATAGATTTTTTTTGAAATACTTTTCTGGACACCTAGAAGGAAAAGAAAAATATCTTCTTTTTGTGTCTAATGCCTTTATCTTCCCTCAAAGTATTAGGCAGAGTTGTAGTGAATTGTAGGCAGACACACTTTTGAGGCAGGCCTCCTCCCTGGGAGAAAATACATCAGCATGGCAAATAATGGGGTCCTTGAACTACGGACAGAGACAGTGGTATGGGGCAGTGAGTCCCATGGGCAGGAGCCAAGAGGAGGCTTTTGAAACATGTTCTAAGGTCATTGGCATTATCCTAACTTCCCATCAAGGAAGCAAAACAAATTCTTTTTGGAGGAAAGAATCCTGATTTATCCTGAGACGATGATCCCCACAGATGGAAATCAGCTGTGCCTGAGCTCATCATTTAATGTCACCAAGTACCCAGAGCCACAGACTCTAGGTGACATACGCAAGAGTCAGCAGAATGAATGCACAGCAGTTGGGGAATTTTAAGATTCCACCTGCTACTGAATTATTGAACATATTTTTGTTATAGACTCTATCTGCCACATGGCAGACATCTATCTTGTTTCTATTACATAAACATTCCACACATAGCGTCTAATACTGACCAAGCTCCACATGTGCCCTCCTCACTCTCCCACTGTGTCCTTCTACTTTGTACTTGCTTATATGATAGCAGTTATTCTGCTCTTAGATGACTCTTGTAGTGGAAGTTTTGGTTCCTTTAAAAACTCATTTGTGGGGGCTGGAGAGATGGCTCAGCAGTTAAGAGCACTGTCTGCTCTTCCAGAGGTCCTGAATTCAATTCCCAGCATGGTGGCTCACAACCATCTATAATGAGATCTGATGCCCTGTTCTGGTATGAAGGCATACATGCAGACAGAACATTGTATACATAATAAATAAATAATAAGAACTCAGTTTTATTATGTAAACAGGTTTTTAAATGTAATTTATTTATTTTTATATCAATCACAGGTTAGGTACTTTGTATCCCAGGCATAGCCCCTTCCCTCATTTCCTCCCACTCTCCCAATCCCTCCCTTATCTCCTCCACGCCCCCTCCAAGTCCACTGACTGGGGAGGATCTCCTCCACTTCCATCCAATCCTAGTTCATCTTGTCTCCTCAGGGCTGGCTGCAATGTCCTCCCCTGGGATCTAGCCAGGCTGTTACTCCCTGGCATGTATGGGGGAGGATCAAAGAGCCAGCCATCGAGTTCATGACAAAAACAGTCCCTGTTCCCCTTACTAGGGTC
>CM053748.1:6961072-7005362 GCA_028658305.1 Pachyuromys duprasi | reverse complement strand
TTCCAGTTATTCTTAGGTTTCATCTTTTCATGGCATCCTTGATTTCTTGGATGTTTTGTGTTTGGGACTTTTCTGATTTTATTTTTTCCTCGAGTGAGGAATCCATTTCAGCCAGTGTATCTTCAGCTCCCGAGATTCTCTGTTCCATCTCTTGTATTCTATTGGTGATGCTTACCTTTGTGGTTCCTGATCTTTTCTCTAAGTTCTCCAGTTCTAGGTTCTTCTCCATTTGTGTCTTCTTTATAGATTCTAATTCTGTTTTCATGCTTTGTATCATTTCCTTCATCTGATTGACAGTGGATCCTATTTTTTTGTTTGTTTCCTCTCTGTATATCTTTAATTGTTTCTCTATGTGGGCAGTTAAATTCTTCTCAATTTCTTTGAGGCCTTGCTCATTTCCTCTTTTTGTCCCTCTTTTTGTTCCTCTAATATCTGCATAATCATAATTTTCCTGTGTCTCCGCTGAATTAAAATCTCCATTGCTTTTGGGTATTTCTGGTGGGGCCATGGTGTCCTGATTTTTGTTGGGTGAGTTCTTACGTCAACTTTTGGGCATTTGTTTATATATAATCAAGGAGCTGTTTGTGCTTTTAGGCTGAACTTCAGACTGGAACTGTCAATCTCTTGTGTCAGGAGTATTCTTCAAGAAGATCAGGGAGTTCCAGTGGTTTGATAGTTGTTGCCTCCGTTGAACTCTGTTGTGGGATCTGTGTGCCCGGCTTCGTGGTCTGCGCTAGAAGCTGTGAGCACCACAGGCTGGTCACCCCTCAGGTCTGGAGGCTTAACCCCCCACTCTGTGCCAGAGGCTGAGTGTTCTGGTTTGAGATGGCAGCTGAGGGTGCCACTCTGGTCTGGAGGCTCCACGCTCTGACCTGGGCTTGCTGCTAAGGGCTCTCCTCTGGACTGAAGACTTGGCACCTCCTTCTGGGCCAGGGGCTGTGCACCACGGTCTGAGATGGTATTTGGGGGCACCTCAGTCTGGACCTGATACTGTGTGTCCTGATCCGGGGTGGTGGCTAGTGCCTCCACGGGGAGTGTGCCTGCCCAATGCAGTCCTGTCTGGGGAATGGATTCTGGGGCCTTCTTAGACTGGCCTGTGGACACACACACACAGTCTGGAGTGGTTGCAGTCGTTGCTGAGCCGTGTGCGCCCGCCGGATGCAGGCTGGTCGGAAACTGTACCCGGGGTCTTTTCAGTCTGGCCCGGAGATTGTGTGACCCAGTCTGGAATGGCGGCTGTTGGTGCCCAGTGTGGCTCAGGGCTGTATACCGCCGGTCACCCAGAGTTTTTCCGGGGAATAACTGGATGTCCCTAGGATTTTCCCACTTGATTTCCTCACCGTAGGAATTCTGCTCACTTGGCAATCACAAATGCTGGTGTTTTAGGTCCCAGAGTTCAGTCTCCTAGTCGCTGTGTTGTTACTGCTGTCCTACTCCTCAGATACAGTGTCCTCTCGTGCCAGCCATCTTGGATCCTCTTGTAAACAGGTTTTTGTTTTGATTCTGAGTATGGGACATGGAGTTGCTTTTAGTTCGTCCACGGCTGATAACTGCCTTGTGTGGCTTAGAGAGGCAACATAATCTTTGCTAGCTGTAAAGAGTTTAATTTTGAGGACTTGGAGAAGGTATAAATACGAGAGGCCAGAGAGAGAGAATGGGAGAAGGGTTTGAAGAGACAGACAGGAAAAGAAGGCTGCTGGCCTGCTGGACAGCTGGGCATCCTAACGACTGAGATTCCCAGAGAACCTGACCACCCCACCCAGCCAGAACTAAGTCTAAAGAGGTCTACATCTTCTGTCCCTTCTAACCTTCTTTCTCTCCTATCTAGGGTCAGAGGGGGCTGGAAGGGAGGTAGAGGCATTAAGGAACCCCAAATAAACTTTAGAACTGTAGACTTTAAAACATTTGAGAGATGAGGGTACAGAGGAACAGAATCATTTGACTAAAGTCACACACTTAGTTAGGAAAGCTATCACTCCAGAATGGAATCATGTAGAACATGTTTTGAGGTGTAGATGGAGGGTTGAAAAAAGTGGTATGACATCCTAAAAGTGAAAAAGATGGAATCGTTAAACTACACAAGATAACTACTGGGTTAAATAGCTGAATCAATTAATTAAAGACGGTCCTGAAGAAATTTAACATAAGTGGAGGTAAACTGGAGTTTTGTAAAAGTAAATGAGAATTTAAAAACAGGTTAAATGACAGGGAGGATGAAAAACCAAACTAATATTTACTTAATTGGAGGTTTGGACAAAATAATAAAAGGAATTGGGGGGAAAAGCAATGCTTAAAGAGATGGCTGAGAAATTTCCAGAAATAGATCCAGAAATGAATAGAGGAAGTATAGCATGTGCTAGGGAGGATACACAAACGCTCTACAAATAAGCTGTAGTGGAACTACGAAACTAAGTAGCCTATCCTCCCCACCCCCACTCTCCCTCCTTCTCTCCCTCTCTGTCTTCTTAAGAGAATATCTTGGGGACTGGAGAGACGGCTCAGTGGTTAAGAGCAGTAGCTGTTTTTCCAGAGGACCCTGGCTCAATTCCCAGCACCCACATGGCAGCTCACAACTGTCTGGTCAGTAGCTCAACTTCCAGTGGCTCTGACTCCTTCACACAGATATATATGTGTGCCAAACACCAAATGTACATAAAAATAAATAATTTTTAAAAAGAGAATATGTTAAATCAGAGGACAAAGAGTAGAACTATTAGACAGAGATGACAGTGCTAGACTTCCCAACAGCCACAGTGGAAGCCACGCTCAGTGGGACAGAATCTTTGAGATGCAGAGTCAGACTGAATGGGCAAAGCCGCTGAGAGGCAATGTCCGAGGGAATTTTATTTTACTGTCTTTTTTTCCTCCTTTAACAATTTCTATTCTTTGAAATTTTCATAGATGTATACAATGGACCTTAGTCACACTCATCCCCGAATTCCTGCCCTCCCATTCCCAACATAGCTCTCTTCAAGTTTCAAGTCCTCTCTTTGTTACTTATAAAACTCTATTGAGTCCAGTCTGCGCTGCCCATGTACGCATACCTGTAGGATTATCCACTGGGGCATGGGCAGCCTGCCACTAGGCACTGCCCAGAGAGAGCGGCCCCTCTCCCTTGGCGGTTACCAAGAATTACTAGAGCCTCAGCTGGGCGTGGGGACTAGGGATCCCCTCCTACCTCCCTGCTGGAATTTATAACTGGCTTGGTCTTGTGAAGATAGCCACAGTTACGAGTTCACACGTGCAGCAGCTGTGGCATGTCCAGAGGACAGCATTTCACAGTACTCTTCCCCATCCCCTGGTTCTTCTGTCCTTTCTGCCTGTCTTCTACCATGTCTCCTGAGTCTTGGGTGTAGGGGTTGACACAGATGTTCTATCTACTGCTGAGCATTCACAGCTACTTACTCTCAGCACTTAAAAAATAACAACAACAAAAAACCCAAACATGTCTCTTTGTTAGCCACTACCCACTGTAAAAGAACCTTCTCTGCCCAACATTGAGAGCAACACAAATCTATGGATAAAACCATAAGTATTTAGAAGACTTTTTGACAATACGACTAACTAAATAATACCAAAGGTTTCACTCCTTGGGCCTATGACATCCTTAGTCACATGTTTATAATAGGAACATATAGTATAGCATAGTGTAGTATAGTACAGTATAGTATAGTCATGAAATTTCCTCCCTTGTCATACACCTCAATTTCAGTCAAGACTGTGGTTGGTTACTTCCATAATCAGTTTCACCACTATTGCCCTAATGACTACATCTTTCCTGGTAGGTTGGAATGGTAATATGCAGCAGTGGGTAAGATATCCATCTTTTCTCTTCCAATAGCCTACAGACCCTCTTCCAGCAGAGAGCTTCCTGGTCAGTCCTAGTTGATGTCTCTGGGTCCTAAATCCAAAATGAATGGTGTCTTGCTGAATAGAGTTTAAGAATAATGAAAAACAATTTAGTAAAGAAGGTCTAAGGTGTAAAAAGTAATTATGGGCAAAGAAATGGTTAAGATTATAGATGAGGGCTGGAGAGATGGTTCAGCAGAAGAGCACTGGCTGCTCTTCTAGAAGTCCTGAGTTCAATTCCCAGCAATAACCTGGTGGCTCACAACCGTCTATAATGGGTTCTGATGCCCTCTTCTGTCATGCAAAAAGAGTATTCATATACATAAATAAATCTTAAAACAAAAAACAAACAGAAACATTGTAGATGAATTTAGAACTTATTATCTGAACAAATAACAACAATGATGTCACTAATAAGTATTTGGTGGGAGTGAGGAAGGTTCAGAACTAAAGTATTAGTGAACCAAAGCATGAAAAATATTCAGAAGTTACCTGGAAGCTAAGCTAAGCTAAGCTAAGGATCCTTGTTTGGAGAATAAGGAAAAACAAACAAACAAACAAACCTCTATTCACTATACAGTGTAACTATAAAAAAAGAATAGAAGCAAGAGGGTATAACTTCTGAAATAGTCAAGGGAAAATATGGGATAAGAACACTAATGAAAAGATATTGCAAGTAGATTTCAAAAAAAAATGTCAATTGGCAGAATGCTGCCTGACATTCAGGAGGTCCTGAGTTCAATACCCATCACCACATAAGACAGGTATGGTGTCACACGCCTGCAATCCCAGCACTTGAGAAGTGGAGGCCAGAGGTAAGGCACTTAATTAGCAAACGAAAGGACCTAAGTTCATCCCAGCACATCTGCAAAAATAATAAGATAAAATGGAAAAGCAGAGACTTAGAAAAAGAGAATTCGCTGCTAAAAGGCAAAGATGAATACTAACAACAATTGTAACTCCTATAGTGACTCTAATAGCTTTAGTCAGACTGAGATCTAAGGTAAGAAGCAGTATTGTAAATCAAGCATGTAATGATGGGTGCTTAATTTACCAGAGAAACACCATCATTTAAAGACCCTAAAAAAGTAAATGTAAATAAGACAACACTGAAATGTCATGAAGAAATCTTTCAATGACAACTCCATCTATAGAGATTTCAACTTATTTATTTCAGTTACAGATAGAGCAAACCGGGAAGGATTTTAAAATTTAAATATGCTCTAAATGAACTGATTTAATGAATATCTGTTGAATATGTACAAAGACACTATAAAATATGTACTAATTTTAAGTTTACATGGACTGCTTACAAAGGTTGACCAGATGCCTAAAATTGCTGTAGCGTAAGATGAATCTCCTGGGTGAGAGATTCAAAATCCTCATACCCTCTTGTACTTTCTAGATTTATCTCCCACCATGCTTGCTACATACACTATACTACTGACTGTTCTTCATTAGAACCCCATATTCTCAGCTCAGATCCCTCCTTGGTAACTATTTTATATATATTTTCCTGCTAAATCATATTGCAAGGCTGTGTATTCAAAGACAATGTCTAGTTACACTCCCCATTTTCATTAGTGCTTATTTAATTTATTGTTATTATTAATGTATGATGTATGTTTATAGGTATGCATGTGCTACATGTGCAGCTGTCAGAGGACAACCCTGTGGAGTTGATTCTTCCCTTTTTCCTTTACATGGGTTGCAGGGATTGAACTTGGCTCATCAGGCTTATGTATCAAGAACTTTTGCCTGGTTATTGACTCTGATAAACATTATTTAAGTGAGCATATTCCACATTGAACTGGCCTGTAGGATGCCATGTTATTTCTAGTGTATCCAGGGACTCAAGAACCATAGCAAAGGGGGAAGCAGGGTTATATGAAAGCTTCTCTGTAGGTGCTGGCTAAATAAATAAATAAATAAATAAGGAAAATGTGAGAGACAAGACTTGCTTTGGGCATCATTTAAGAATGTGGCCGGCATTGTGTAGAGCACTTCATGAAGTAATTGTTGGGGATTTCTGACTATTTACACAAAGATTTGCTTCCCACTTAAGCAACTGGGGTGGGTGACTGTGTTTGTTGATGGAAACTCTTGGTAATAAGGTCACTCTTTGGGGTATTTTCATTATGGGGTTTTTAAAGAATTCTGTTTTGTATTTCTTTCACTAATATTTATTTTAGTAAGTAGTTTAGTGGTTGGCAGGGCAAATGTTTGGGATATCTTCATAAGCAATGATGTTGTTGTTAGAAAAATTACTCTGGAGCTGCTGTTTCTGGCAACTGACATCACGATCATTTGTTTATTAAGGTCTGTGCTGGATGATGATAGTAAAACCTATGTGTAGCAAAACACTTACCCTTTTGTTCTCTACACTAGGACCTAAACCCAGTTTGCCCCCTAACCTAAATTAGGTGATTAATTAGCCATTTCTAAGAGGATGGGGTAAAGCTGTCATTGTTTCATTTTGTTAGAAACTACCCACCTATCAGGAGAGCCTTCCCACTGACCCCAACTCATGTGAACAAAGTGAAATAAGAGCTGGTGATGTAAATTTACCAACTGAACTGAACAGGCTGAAAGTACTATAATTTGAGGTCAGCCAGCTGTTGCCATTGGTGATCTGATTTATTTCAAAGTTGCAACTAAGTTAGTTGCAAACATAGTCTGAGTTATTCAAGAAAGTTGAGTTGTGTAATGATGCAGAGAAGGACCAACCCATTTATAGTACCTGAAAGCCATGGTTCTGAGAGATCAATTGACCAAATTTGGAGTTGGACAATACTGACATCTACCTCTCTCCTAACTGACAGCTCAGACATAAGAAGAAGGGGCTGGAGAGATGGCTCAGCAGTTAAGAACACTGGTTGTTCTTCCAAAGGACCTGAGTTCAATTCCTAGCACCTACATGGTGGCTGACAACTGTCTGTGCTTCCAGCTCCTGAGGACCTGATGCCTTCACACAGGCGCATATGCAAACAAAACACCAATGCACATAAAATAAAAATAAACAAGTCTTCTTTTTTAAAAGAAGAGAGGGGAGAAAGGAGGATGGATTTTAGAATGAAGCTGAGCTAGACAACCTGGCTCACCTACAGAATGGGGATTTTTACAGACAGCGATTCTCTGGAAGAAGTGTGCTCTTTCTTTCTTTCTCCTACTTAAAGAGTACCGACTTGAACACTAGAAATCTAAAGTGGAGTAAGACATGGTCTCTATTCTCAAGAGGTTCACAGGTTTTCTGGAAATATGGACAAAAATGACAGCTATCATAGAATTCTATACATAATATAACGACAGTGCACAGGACACGAAGAGGATGGCCAGGTAACTAACTGGTTTTGGTTGCATTAGGGACACATCCCCAAGAAGCTGCTGCAGAACTTAAAGGAAGTGGCACACAAGGAAGCTTAGGTAGTGTCAGAAAAAAAAAGAACGTCAAGCAGGTCTCTGCAGGAAATGATGTGGGTAGACTGGGAAAGTGGGCAGATCAGAAAGGACACTGCATATTGGGCAATCCCGATGGCATAGTCACATTTGCACTTGCAGTCAGTTCCTTTCTCCCCACAGTAGTAGAGAAAGGACTGAAAGTCAAGGCTAAAGTCTGTGAGATATCCCACAGGTAAATGACCAGGCCTTGACATAAGGCAGAACAGGTGGGAAGAACAGAAGGGATGCAGCTGAGGTATGTTTCATGTAGGATGGATTCAGTAACTACTTGGATGTGGAGAAGGGGTCAAGGAAGGGAAAGCTGAGTATGGGGAGCAGATGAAGTCCTGAGTGAATGTGTGTTATTGACATGAATATGGCCATATCAAAGACCCCAGTATCCTTGACCCACAGGAATGGCAAGATCTTTCCTGGGTCAGACTCAGAAGGATGGCACAGTCTTCCAGTAGACCAAGTGTAGATGTTAACAGTGTGTGTAGAAAAGATCGTCTGTAGCTGCCTCCTTCTAGATGAATGAAGCCTGAGACTGCCCACCCCATCTTGAGACTGCTCCCCTAGAGCAATCCCTGCCATGGTTAGCTAGCCTTTCTCCTCTTCATTCCTGCTGTGTATAGTAAATGTCCCGAGTTTCTGAGAGACTGCAGCAGCAGTTGTATCAGAGAACACAACCTGCCCAATCCCAGCTTTTTAATACCCGCATCCATTGTTTCTTCCCTCTCTCCAGTGAGGTAAACCTCCAAAGCTGTGCAGGTTGAGGCCGCTGAGGATAATTTTAAGATGTTGGGTTGGCTCACTGAAATAGCATTATTCAACACCAACAGAAAACCAGGCAGGGTAATAAGCTTTGTTAGTCTGTTTTGGAAAAGGACGAAGGTAACATAAGAACAATTAATGAATGGACGTCTAAGTGTGTGAATTTGGTATATTTGGATTATAGCACAGAAGTCTAGGCAGCAGGTGAAGTTGTATATTTCTCAGTAACTGGTAAACAGCTCTGAGGCACAACAGCAAGGAAACAGCAAGTTTGACTGGATGGATATGCTTGGAAAATGGCATCCATGGTTAGAGTGAGTCTCTCTGTGCAGTAAGGGATAAGCAGGGCCAAATACTTACCATTCTCCATACAGGGCCTTACTTGTGGTAAGTGCTTGGTAAAAGTTATTATAATTTATTCCCACTGGAGGAGTCTGGGGAACTCAAATACAAACCCATCAGCCCTGTTTCCTAACTGCGGGTACAGTGTGAGGTCCTAACTGCCTCAGTGAAGTCCTGCTGCCGTGCTCTCTCCACCATGACTCCCTAGTGAACTGGTGGCCTCATGGGGTCCACTGGAGTCCAAGGAGTTGTTCTGATGATGTCTATGGTGGTTGAAGTGGTTGGGCATGTGCTATCTGAGCATCTGGTTTGAGCTAGAAGTTCAGCCTATGTGTGTTGAATCTAAGACTCAAACCACAAGAACCAAAATCTGAGGTCAAATCTAGGATAGTGGTCGACACTTTGTGACCTCAGGATATTGCTTCTCATCCCCAGTTGGCAACTGCACCAAAATATGCCTCTTGGACCATGAGCGCATTTCTGTGAACCTCTACTTTGCGATGAGATCACTGCAAGTGGTTACAGGAAGTCTGGAGGCCCCTCTGGGAGGCAATTCAGTAACTCTGGGAGTCCCAAGGATCCAAGAGGTAGAGATTAAACATGTTTGTCTGATGGATTCTATCTCAGAGTGTGTGGCCAGTCAGAGCCACGGGTCTAGGACCTGGCTCATCTGGCCAGGGGCTGTAAAAGCCCAGGACAGCACCTTTCACCTGCTTCCTCTTGGTCCCCCTTGTGTCTTCTAGGGCAGAACATCCTCTCTCAGACACAGGCCTCGAAGGGGGAAGTCCCCCCCATTGCACCTTCCTCTTCAGGTGCAGTGCCCTTGGGGCACACTTTTCCATGGGGCCAGTCTTCCAGGGTCATGGGCCTGGGTCTGGATCTACCTCTGGATCCTACAGCTAAAGATCTTGTTCAGGCATTAGCAGAGATGTGTTCCTTCCTTGAGATGTCTGAAACAATTGAAAAGTTTCTCCAGGTCCTCTCTGAGCTAGGTAAGAATGAAACATACTCCCAAGACAAGAGAGAACCACGGCTCTGCATGGCCCTGGCTGCCCGGGCTGGCCTAGAAGGCTCTTTTGAGGCCCACAGTGAAGGCTTCTGGATGCGTTGCCCTTTCTGAGGTGGGTGCTCACCCAGAACTCAATAGCATACCCTGGTAAGGTACTCTATACATTTACTGGGGAGTCCAGACTTTACTTATGAACCAGAAAATGACATCCTTTGATCGGATAAAATCCATAGGCTCTCTGACATGACAGATGCCCACTGACACCAAAGACATGGCTGGCTGATCGCTGGGAGACTACTGTCATTGTCAGTGAGATGATAGTCTTCCATGAAAATAGCCAGATATGTTTTTCCGTTCTAAAACAAGCAAACCAACCAGCAAGCCCACCACCCTCTTAGAATACTAGGGAGCAGATGTGAATGGGGCTGACAAAGATCCCTGAGCGCCCTTGGAGATCAGGCTGGCCCGGATAGAATCAGAGGGCATAGAATGAGTATGGACAGTGCCTAAGCTACATGGGTCCACGGGTCCACTCAAACCCAAGTGAACCTTTTCAAAATGGGGATTAAGGTGGCTGTAGGAATATCAACAAGAGCAGTATTCATTAAGGAGTATGGAGGCAGAGGCCACGCTGCCGCTGTTGAGTCTTTGGACTCACCTTATGAGCTGTCGTATCATTTCAGCTCCTTCACTTGCATCTACCTTGCCAGGGAATCCATTCCAAGCTACCCGTGCCAGGTCATCCCTGCATATTCACAGACCCTCTGGGTCCTGGAGCAATGGAAGCAAGGTCGTCTAAAAAGATTGCATTAAAAGTCATGGTGCATGGCTAGGAATTATGCAATGGAGGTTTTGATTTTTTAAAAACTCAAGTTATGGGGATGGAGAGATAGCTTAGTGGTTAAGAGCACTGGCTGCTCTTCCAGAGGTCCTGAGTTCAATTCCCAGCAACCGCATTGTGTCTCATAACCATCTATAATGAGATCTGGTGCCCTCTTCTGGAGTGCAGGCAGAACACTGTATAATAAATAAATAAATAAATAAATAAATAAATCTTTTTGTAAAAAAAAACAAAACAAAACAAAACCAAAACCCTCAGTTATGCTATGTAAATATATTTTTGTGTTAATCCCAAGTGTGGGATTTTAGTTTGGATTTTAATTTGTTCACAGCTGATAACTGTCTCATGTGAGGTGTAATGACCTCTGCGGACATAAATATGAAAGCCCAGGAAGAGAAGGTATGCCATGTGGTGGTGGCATGTGGTGAGTGGCAGTTTAGAGAGACCAGAAATGTGGAGGTGGCTGGGAGACAGATGGAGAGAGAGACTTCAACGCAGCAGCTTAGAGGAGACGGCTTGCTGCATCTTCTGTTGACAGAGAATTGGTATATCCCTAGAAGAACCCATCGACCCTAAACAGCCAGGAGAAGTAGAGAGGTCTGCACCCCCTCTCACCAATAACCTTCTCTCTATTACCTAGGGTTAAAGGGTTGGCTGGTTAAAAGGGAGAGACTTTGAGGAACCCCAAATAAAGTAGTTTAAAAACAAGCACAACAGAATTATCATACTGAAAATCTAAAACGAGGAGGCCGCCTCCCAGGTTTGTGGCTGATTATTCGGTCTTCTGATCTATCCTGTCTTCTGTTTGTTTTTCTGGACCTTCCTCTCTCTCAACAGCCTACAATGCATAGGTTGATCCATTGAGTTGTTCTAGTTCTGAGAGTTTCTAACTTCCCCAATGATATGGGATTTTGAATGTGGGAATAAAAACAAGGCTCTGGGAACGGTGCTTTGGAAATGATCAAAGCTCCCCAAGACCGGAAACAGTGTAGAAAATAATGGCATTTCATTGTCTCAGAATGTGATTCCTGGCATCTACAAGAAATCTTGGAATATTAGCTATAGCCATAGGCTAAGGAAGCTAAGCATTCCTGTTTCTCCCATCTCTGTTCCTACAGCAGTTCTTCATGATACTGAGGGACGAGAAGCAGTCCGAGTGACTAACCACGATAATGGTGGTAGCAAGAAAGTTGTTTCCAGATCTAAGACTTCATAACTCCAAAGGGTATGACACTATATTGATAACTGAGACTGAGTATATTTATAATAGTCAAATGATGGATGTTTTGATCAAGCGATGAACACATCTGGTGGGTGCATTTTTGATGTAGTTAAACTTGGGCCCCAAACACAATCACTGCTAATGGACGAGCCTTTCTAATTAGTGTGTCTACAGCCCTTTCATGCTGGTAATACATCTGCCTCTCTGAGTGTATAGCACTTTCTATTTTATTTTATTTTTTTACCCTTGGCCTACTTTAAGAATCAGGACAGGCCACATTCTTTGAATTGTCCTCCTGAAAGCAAAGTGTGTGCCTTTTTCATTTCTGGAGAGAACAGGACTGGAGTTCTGCATTGCCTCAGCATTCCCACAATGCATAGCTGAATGTGTATTGGGTGATTAAGGAAATGCCCTTGGGCTGATCTTGGCTCGGGCATCATTAGGTACTTGATTTATAAATACATAACAGTATAGCTGGACAAGGAATTTTGTGCCACCCATGAGTAGTTGTTTGGGGTTTTATACCAAAATTTGAGGTTATGCAAATTGGAGGAGGTAAACCTAAAATCCTCAGAGCATTTTATTTCCTTAACAGTGACATAAGCTAGGGAATTAAAAAAAGCCACTAGAGGCAATCTCAGAATAACAGTTGCTGAAGATGTTGGGTCTGACGTTTCAGCAGTGGGAAGGTTTCCTGCGCTCTTGCTGACTGCTGGCTGCTTGTGTTCCATGTGTGCTCAGGGAACCTGGTGGCTGGGTCAGCCATGAAGCGTTGGTATGGATTGCAGAAAGACCCTGTACCCTCCTAGGCTTCTGGAAGACCCTAATAAGGAAAACAGGAGTCTTTACTGTTGCAGAGTCTGGGGATTAGTGCGTTAACCAGTCCTATAATGTTTAATATTGGGGTAGATTCCTAAGGGCATCTAAGAATTGGTTTCACTCATACCTAATTCCAGAACACTACGGGGTGGCCCTGGGCTGCAGTGGATGGGATGTGCCTGGGAGTCATTGAGCCTTCTTCAAGGGAAGAAAGTAAGGGCAGGAGCCCCAGGCCCCAAAGCTCGAGCTTTTAGGAAATCTCATGAGGACTCAGCAGTAAAGGTAAAGGTGATGGCAATGTGAGGCACAAGTAGTGGAGGATTATGGGATTACCAAATGTGTGGACTGCTGGTCATCCATCCGTTGAGTATTCAGCTTTCTTGGCTCACTTTAGAGCTCACAAGGAGTTAACTAGGCAGGTGTGAGCGCTGTACCTGTCATTCAGTTGGGACAGACAGTCTGAATCTTGCTGGGATGAAACCAGGGATGGAGGGAGGACCTGCAGACAGCTCTTTGATGAGACAGGACTCTGTCAGATCAGGTAAGAGAGCAATCTGGAGCTGTCCATGAGCCAGGTCCGCAGGGACTCTAAGTGCAGAGTTGAAAGAACCCCCGAGCCACCTGTTTACCTTTGTTCCATGTTTGGATCTTCTTGGAAGCTGGGTCTGAGTTTTCCAGGTAAAAGGTAAGCTAATTAGGGAAGTCTGTCAGAAGGTAGCCATACCCTTTCCCAGAAATGCAAGCACAAAGCTGGCCACTTCACCCTCTACCATGAGGGCCGTGTTAAGGCTGGCTCGGCTCTGTGCCTCCAAGACATGTGCTGATAGCTGCCTCCTGTGCTAAGCCTGGCTCTCTTGTCTCAGGCATACCTTCCCACTAAGTGTCTCTCCTCCTTTTCTCTGTCTTCAAGGAAGGGAAACTTCAGTCCTCTAGAGACTTGTGGGCATTTGAGAAAGGCAATGTTATCCAAACGACATGTCCTAGGACTCAGAGGGGTCTTCCTGCCATTAGACCTCCAGTCCTGTTTGCATATTGTGCTTAGAGCTAGATGTGTGGTGGTAGAGAGGAGGCTGAGTGACAGAACATGGAAGCAGCCCTGCTGAGGAGGCACAAGCGGCCTGTCTGGTCAAAGACATGCCCTCAAGCTTGACTCATGACTCAAAGACTTTGTCCCTGTCACTTCTGCGTAATCTCTCACAATCCCTCCCTAAGCAGGAGGCCCCTGGAGCTCATCACATTCAACTATACACATTGGACCCAAGGCGCAATAAACACTTGCTTACTGAGGCAAACTTCAGAGCTGCGACTCCTCCCCATAGGGAAGGGTAGAGCCCCCTGATTTCTGGTGGAGAGAGCTCCCCATTATCAGTCTGGACTAACTGCTCTAGTAGACTTGGTGCCAGTGCTGTTACTGGAGCTGAAGGGTTAGAACCTGGGCTCCGGCAGCTGTAACAAGCTAAGATACCCATCCTCAAAAAGCCGATTTAAATAGAGGGCAAGAGGTACCAGACCCAGTGGGGGAGGTTCTGCAGCTTCATTCTCTCCTTTCAACACCACTCACGAAATAGCAGATTTTACCATACTCTCCTCCTCATAGGATTATAAACGAGGCTTAGAAGTTACATAGGTTCTCAGGTTGCTGCAGACAGGAAGTAGTGGAAGAATGTAAGCCAGAATCAAATGTCTTTAACTCTCCTATTCAAAAAAGCACCAGTTGTAACAATACATCAATAAAAGAGCATGAGTGGGAAAAAAAGTGTAGAAATTACAAAAAACACAACCTAGTTTTAGGAACTGTGAAGTCACTAACCTTGAAAAATTATCGACACAGGGTTACATAAAAATGGAAATTGAATTAATTTTGTAGAACAGGGCTGATAGAACTTTACTTATAAAATGCAAATGGAAACCCAGGATGTTTCTAGTTTCTATTTTTAAAAATAAGAAGAAAGTTTAGTGAGGTGGCTCATCCTGGTAAGCACAGCACTCGGGAGGGCAGAGCAGGGTGACCACTGCACGCTCACGGCCAGCCTGACCTGCATAGTGAGTTCTAGGTCCACCAGGGCTCTATAGCACGAGCTTTCTCAAAAATCAAAATAACAATTAATAATAAAAAGAACTGGGCAAAAGACACTTGAAGATATTATTTAATCTGGCATATCTGAACTATCATTTGATTATAGAATCATATAAAAGCATAAAAGTTATCAATGAGATAGCTTACATTCTACATAGTGCTTTACACGTAAAACCTCATGTGCATTTTTATGCTTTATATTTCAGCGGGCCACATTTCAAGTCCTCCGTAGCCACGTGTGAAAATGGCTACCACACTGAAGATATTTCTGGAGGGATGGTTGCTGCGTGGCAGGGCCATGGCCAGTGCTTCAGGAGTTAACTTGGAGCCAAACACTGATGGACAGTATCAGCAAGAAGGCGATGAGACGGTTCTTATGTCGACATTGTTCTTCTTCAGCTGAAGAAAGTTAGGCATTTTAAGTACCAAAGCAGTAGCTCAATATGCCAAAATGAGGCGTAACAAAAGGAGAGCTGGTTCTAGGTGCAGAACAGCTGGACCCCAAAAGTTTCACTTCCCATCAGCCAAACAGCTTTGGGGAGGATGGAAATCATGTTCTCCGTCTCTCAGAGATGTGTACATGTTAAACTGCAACTCAGAGCTCTCTCTGTTCAGGCTTTGCAGGTTCTGCCCAAGATGATCCAGCCCCGGCCGCTCTGAGTAGCCTAAGAATCAGGAGACGCCTGAGTCATGAACTTAAAAGCTCAGGTTATCATTTCCTTTGTCATTCACCCATTCCATAGGCTACATGCTCATTCTAGAACTGTCCTCAGGGCTGGAGAGACAGATCAGCATTAAATGGTCCAGACGACCCAGGTTCAGTTCCCACCACCCACAGCAGGCTCTCAACTTCTCTAACTCTCGATGTAGGGGATCTGTCGCCCTCTTCTGGCCTCTGTGGGTATACACCCACATGTAAGTTTACTCCTTCACTTCCCTCCCCACCTACAACTGCCCCCGTACACATAAATAAAACTAAGTAAGTCTTAAGAAAAACAGTAGAACTTCCCTCATTTTTATATACTTTACTTAATCTCGGGTGAAGTTCTTCTATTGGGTTGTGACAGAAAAGTAATCTAGCCTTGCATTGGGGGTCATGGGGCTGTAGTGCGGAAGGGCACTGGGTCCCGTGGGTGGTGGCTCAGAAAAATGCTGATATGTGCCTGGCTGTGGCCTCAGATCACTGGCCCTGAGCTCTGCAGTTCCCACTAGAGGACATGTGCCCTCTCCCTAATAACATGCTTCCAAGCCTGTGGGCCCCTCTGTGCTGGGATGTGGAATAAAGAAGACTTAGATGTTACTCTGAACTGCTCTGTGCGTGCCTGTATCTGCACAGAATTCGGCACCCGGTTCCCATCATTTTTATTTCTCTACAGTTTGTAGCGTCCCTGGCTCCCCGCCGAGTCACAGGCTTCTAAATGCCTCTCGGTCTTCATCAAATTCCTATTCCAGAACCCCACCCAAAGTAGGGAGTACTAGGGCTCCTCTCGGATGCCCTTCTTCCAAGTATCTTCCCTCCTACCTGAGCACTCCATTCACAGCATTGGGAAGACTTCTCTAGCCCTTACATAAGGTCAGAGTTCTGAAAAGTATAGGTTAAAGTCAGCAAATGTCACAATGAATGAAAGTTTCTCCAAGAAAACTTAACCACGGAATAAAATTTACCCTGCATCAAAGGGCAGCCAGAGCTAGAGAGTGTTGCTCCAACGGTAAACACAGATTCATCTTAGAACTGTTTCAACAGCGGGGAAGAGAATGCGTGGTGGACCTGGGCTGGGTTCCGGATACTGCGTGGGCAGGGGGAATATCTACAGCTGGAGAGCTCGGTGAGCGACAGAGGGTGGACCAGCAGGAAACATCAGGGGTCAGGAAGGCTCTGGGTACACTCACCTGACAGGGTTCTCTCGGACGACAGGGCAGGACACTGCACCTCCCCTGGGTGATGATGGAGTGCGGACCTTGATCAGACATCAGGGTGAGCAGGCAGCCTGGCTGAGCCGAGCTCCTGCTGAAGCTCGATTTTAGCACGGAGCAGAAGAACTGGCACAGGGGGGAGAGAGCACCTCTGTGCCGGTGCACTCTGACACCATCCCTTGGTTCCTTCTGGGCCCACGAGCCAGGTTTTACTGGAGCAGTTTTAGGAGGCTGGGGGTGGAGAGGGAGTAATAGAAAACACCAGAAGGAAACAAGTGGGTACGTTTTGGCAGAGTGAGTGGCAGGTATATGGGAATTCTTGGTAAATTCTCAATTTCTGTGGACAGCACTACTACCCTGTACTTTGCCCGAGGCCTGGCCCATGGCAAAAGAGATCAGACTTTTATAGTAAAACAGGAGTTAAGAGCTGTGCATGGTGTTTCTTTGGTTGGATTGGTTTGAGAATGGAGAGCAAGACTGTGAGCCAGTGATGGTGCATGCTTTTAATCCTAGTGCTTGAGAGGCGGAGGTAGGGGGATCTCTGTGAGTTCAAGGCCAGCCTGGTCTACATAGTGAACTCCAAAACAGCCAAGGCTACACTGAGAAACCCTGTCTCAAAACAAAAAGAGTGGCGAGCAAACTCAGGCTCTCTGGAGCTCATAAACCACCACTTTGCTGAAAGGTATCTGCATTCAGAACCCTGGGTTAGAAATCTCTCTAAAAATGTTTCCGGTGAAGGTTTTCTTCTGAAGCACACTCTTGTCTTCATTAGATACCCGTGTTCTACAGGTGTTGGCAAACAGGTTCCACGTTGGGCCCGCCAGGGCCATTAGCCCTTCTTGTTTCCACCTCCAATAAGCAGAGCCTCAGACAGGAGGGTCAGTTCTACCACCTAGTGGCAGCATGCCCACAGTTCAAGGGAGTTACAGCGGGGTACTTAGCAATGCCAAACTGCACTAGATGAAGACAGGGGGGGGGGGAGCGGCGGCGGAAATAGATGTTATAAGAAAAATGAACTGTCTGTGTTGCTTCCACAAATAGTGGCCGTATGTGCTAGTCAGTATTCTAAAAGTGAAACATATATTTTTAAATGTGCCGTATCTGTGTCTATAAAAAGACGGCTGATATAAAACTTGGTATGATTCATACTTTAGAGAGTAAGATGTAAGATTAGATAATGCATTAAAAAAAAAAGTGAGATGGGACCGGAGAGCTGAGCTTCATCTTTGGCTCAGTGGGCAGCAGACTGGGTCAGGTGGTGGAGTGCTGTGCGGAAGAAGCCATCATGGCGGCTGGGGTGAGAGCTCTCCTGGGTACCGAGAAGTTGGTGCTAAAAGGGTCACAACCCTCTATTTACAAACCGAAAGCACAAACCTTACGCTTAAATGTTTGTTTTGTTTTGTTGTCGGAGTTTATAGCCTTGTGTTTGGACACAATTTCTGTGCTGTTAGAAGGGGTAGCAGATGACAAAGAGCCACCTTCGTTTCAGCCCCCCTCGCTTATAGAATTAACAGCCATGGACTTGTCCTAATCATTGAAGTTCCAGCTGCTTCCTCACCTTCTTTTATCTAAGTTTTTTTTTTTCTAAGATGCAAAAAAACAAAAACCTTAGAATCTGTTGGGAAAGACCAGCTTCCCTTTTATACCTCTTCACACACAAATCTCTCTTGGCCCCCAAGAAGAAAGGTAACTTAAAGCCCAGTTAACCCTTTCTTTTACATGTATAAATGCTTACATATATATTTGGGGACTCTAACGGATGTCACCCCTGGCTGTCACGCTTTCTTTCAAAATCAGTTTTAAGCCAATCCTGGTGACTCATGCCTGCAAGGTTAGCCTTTGTGGTGCTGATACAATTTCACTCCTGTGAATGTGAGGCCAACTTAGCCACACAGTGAAGTCAAAGCAAACTGCACTTGAGGTGAAGCCCTGTTTCAAAGAACCAGAACCAAACCAAACCACCACCACCACCAACAAAACACCTGACTCTTTTGTTGAAGTATAGTTTACATGTAGCAGAACATCCATTTGAGTGTGTGTACAGCTTGAAAAATTTTCAGTAAACACCCAATTTGTGAAACTAACACTCCAGTCCAGTCACCCTCCATCCCACGCCCATATGCAGACATGATTCACTTTTTGTTGCCACAATTCAACCAGGCCTTTCTGTAACTTCTTTAAGTGGAATTCCGTGTTGGATTGTCTTTGGTGTCTGACTTCTTTGGCTTCTTCCTTTCTAGACTCGTTAATGTTTTGCTTCTTTCTTTTGTTGAAATATCGATATGCATTCGACACTGGTGGCAATTTCATGCCAAGCTAGCTGCTGGGAACAGTCATGTGGAAGTTTTTATGTGGACTTGGGTTTTCATATTTTTCTTGGTTAGGAATAGAATTGTTGTGTCAGCCATTCAATGTACATCTTTTCTCTTTAGTGGCCTTGCCAATCTGAATTCCCTCCACCAGTGGCTGAGAGGCCCTGCATCTTTCCAAGTGCCTTTTGCATAACTTAATTTTGGTGGGTGCATAGAGGCAAGTTATTGGCTCTAGCCACAGCCCCAAAAGTAACTGACTATTGAGCATCTTTTCCTGGGACAGAGTCAATTAGCCAGTGTGGTATTCTGGTGGCTGCGATTAGTTAATCAGGTATTTTGTTTCGTTTTGTTTTGTCTTGTCATGCCTTGCTGTGTCACTTTATTTTGTGACACACTATAACCACATAACTGTTGTGACACTGGCTTAGGACATCTAGGGGTGTTGAAAAGTGGCTTTTCTTTGATTTTGCAACAACTGTGTGCCTGACTGCCTTTTTTGCTAACGTATATGCAGGGAAACAAAATATGTAGCAAAATGCCCACTTTACTTCCTTTACCAAATTGATTTCTTTTAAACATGTTCACTTGTCCCCTAACTTTAAATATAAATTAAATTGTTCTATTGCATCTCTGTGTGTGTGTGTGTATGTGTACGTGTGCATGTCACACTGAGCATGTGGAGGGCAGAGAACAACTTGCAGGAATTGCTTTTCTCCTTCTACCATGTGGGTCCTGTGGATTTAAGCTCAGGTCATCAGGCTTGGCAACAAGCACCTTTACGCACCGAGCTAACTCATTGACCCTCTTCCTCTATTTTTGAAGTGATTTAGGACTACTGAGGAGATTTGGAAACTGAAGCATAGAAGAGAAAAGACTCACCACCTTTGCTTGGTCAACCTCTCCTTTCGCAGGGTGGTATTTCCAGGCCTTTTAAAAGTGTGTTTTCCATCCTGATGTGCATACTTGTGAGTGTTGGTGGTGTTTTTCTTTTTTGTTTTTGGTTTGCATATCTTCCAAGCCACGATTAGGATGTCATCACACAAAGCCGTAGGCACATATTAAGACAAGCAGTCCTGCTCTTGTTCAACAGAGTCCTTGAAGAGACTCTGACACTGTATAGCAGGAGGGTGGCCATGCAAGCTTCAGTATGCACACAAGGACAGAATGGCCAGGGCTTGCATGTGCCCTTCTCTCAAGTTTTAATTTGATTTTCATTTTGCAGTTCAGTAATTTCATTTAAAAAAAAATCAGAGCCTGGTGAACCTAAGGTACTTATTTCTGAATAAGTTCAAGTTGAATGCTGATTTTGTCTTTGTGGGTTTTTTTAAAATTTCCTTTTATGTTTATTTATGTGCATTGGTTGTTGCCTTTGCTTATGTCTGTGTGAGGGTGTCAGATCTGCAGGAACGGGAGTTACAGACAGTTCTGAGCTGCTTTGTGGGTGCTGAGAATCGAACCCAGGTCCTCTGAAGAGCAGCCTCTGCTCTCAACCTTTGAGCCATCTTACCGGCCTTTTTGTTTTTTTAATGGTCCTTGTCAGCGGAACAGTCTGTGTCTTCTGACACCCCATCCCTACTCCAGGGATTTGTCTTAAGCTCACCCTGTCTTGTTTTGTTCCTCCTATTGTTTTGTTGGAAGAGCAATGGCTTGTTCCTGACCACATGGTAGGAAAGGTCTGTACCAACTGCTTTTATTCTGCCTCTTTAAGAGCCCCCCACCCCCACTCCCGCCCCACCCCTCACCCCGCCAGGCTGAGTGAGAGGTGGGGTGGGATGAATAAGGATAATGACACATAATGACACACTTGTATGAAATGTGATAACAAAACCCACCGCTTACTATGCTAATATGGGGAGGGGAGGGGGGACCCCAGGAAGCCCCACCCGCACCTCAGGGCCCAGGGCTTCTTTCCTTACCTCAGGGCTCAGCCTCCTGATAACTCTCTTGGCTCAGCCCTTCTCCACCTGGACTCATTTCTTTCAGATTGCCGTATATTATAAAGGGAAAACCTAGAGCATTTTTGCACAGCTGAAAGGCTCCTGTCCTCAAGGAAATGCAAGGTCACTGTGTCCACTGCTGGGCGTAGGGGCCTCAGTTCATCTCTTGTCTAACCCATTCAGCCCTGGGGCCCAACAAGATGGAACAGGCTGGCTTCTCCGTTCTCTGCCTTAAAATGTCTGTGGCCACCTCTTCTCTTACCTGGCTCTTCACAGACCGCAAACCCGGGAAGCTAGAGGCACTGTGGTCTGACTCCTCATGTGTCCAAAATAGGTAAATGTACTTCGTTCTGCTCTCTCTAGATCTAAGTGGCCACAGTAAAGAATCGTAGGACCCTCGGGTAGGTGGAGGTTAAGGGAAGTGTCCCTCCGGTTCTCTGGTAAGGACACTGAAGCATGATGTGTTCAGTTAGATTTATGGCCACCACTTTCTTCTTCCAGCTTCTTCTGAGTCCTGATCCCTGATGGTTGACAGCAAATCTGTAGCTTTCCCTCTTTCTGCCATTACGGAGCTGCGTTCCCAGCTAATAACCTATCTCCAGTCGGCAGGGGCAGGTTTCTAGAGAGCCTGGTTATCACAGCGACAAAAGGGCCCTTTTGAAGAAGAGGAGAGACACGTTGGAAGAAAATCATTACCAACTCCACTTACTTTGATTATTTTGAGGTCTCGCCATCTAGCCGGAGCCGGGCTCAAGCTCAGCTCTTCCTACCTCACCTTCCCAAGTGCTAGATCATAGGCATGTGCTACCAGGCGTGTGGAGCCATACCTTTCCCAAGACAGCCACTGTTAACATATTTTTGTCCTGTGGTATGACTTTGTCCTAAGCATTTTTTTTTTAATTAGGGGCTGGAGAGATGGCTCGGTGGTTAAGAACACGTGTTGCTTTTACAGAGGATCAGGGTTCAATTCCCAGCACCCACATGGTAGCTCACAACCATCTATAATTCTATTTCCAAGGGATCTGACATATGACTGTGACACACGTGCATACATGTAGGCAAACACTCAGGCATATTAGATAAAAATAAATAATAATCTAAAGGATATTTTCAGATTACGTTTTCTTTATTTTGTATTGTGCCTGTATAACATGTGCTTGCGCACGCATGGCATGGCACACACGTGGAGGTCAGAAGACAATTTGCAGGACTTTTGTTTTGTTTTGTTTTTTCCTTCTATCATGTGAATTCTGGGGACTGCGGGAGGGAGGTCAGGTCACCAGGTTTGGTGACAAACATTTGCCAGCTAAGTCATCTCCCCTGCTCCAACTAGGTATTTTAGCAAGAATTTCTAGACCGTGGTCAGATCTTAAATTAAAAGTCCAGTGCTGGAGTCTTTTGCATGCAAGGTAAACACTGAACAAAACCCTGACCACATGTGCTTCTATGTATTTCTGCCTCCTCCTCCATCTTCTTTTCATTTCTTAGGTGAAACTCGTCTTCATTTGGGAGTTTCACCAAAGATGTACAAGATAATAATGTAAAAATATTGATTGAAAAAGTAGCATAGGCCCATTTTCAGGTATAGGTATAGTGGGTCCGGGCTCCTGGCAAGCTGTGTCAAGGTAAGTGATGACACAAGGGAAGATAGTGCTTGGGGGAAAGCCAGATGACCTTAGGTTTCCCAAGTGAACAGGGGTGAGTCAGGAGTGAGTAGCTGTCCCCTGCACCTGGGCTGCTGGGTGCTGGCCAGAGAGGAAAGTGCTGAGAGCTGCCAAAGCTGGCGGCTCTCACCACCCTGCTAGAAGGAAGAGAATACTTTTCCTGTCAGAAGATGAGAAGGAAGGGCTGGACCTCAAGGTGCAGTGACGAAATGACCGCCTCCAGAAACCTCTAGACGTCCACTTGACGTCCTGCTGACAGTGGTGTGCTGACTGGGATTTGCTGAATGATGTTGCTTGTTTGGAGGCCTCCTTGGCTGGTGGTTGGTCTCTTTGGCTGCACCATCCTCTCGGCTCGTGCTCAGTCACCTGTAGTGAACACCTGTGGTGTGCTGCCCATGGTGGTTAGTGGGAGGTGGTCAGGAGAGGATTTGGTGTCTTCCCTCCTGAGGGTGCTGATTGTGGTGTTTGCCCTAGCCCTCCACAGAAGAAGCATACAACTGCAGCCCGTTGTGGGCGCGTTGACCTCTGGGCTGGGTGGTTAAGGGCTGGTTCCTCCTCTCAGAACCCAGGTGGTTAGGTGTGGGAAAGAGAGTCTGCTTATCTTCTCATAGACAACTTCCTAAAAGACAGTTGAGCTCGGAAGAGAGAGGACTTAGGTACAGGAAACAGGAAGCAGAAAGTGGATGGCAGGATGGCTGGAATTTTCTCAGCAGAGCTGGCACTAAGAAGTGTGCCCCCCTCAGAGTTCTGCAGCAAGGGCAAGGGAGCCTGTCTGCCGGGGGACAGAATGAGTGTGGCCAAGGCAGAGAGCTGTGGCCTCTCAAAGCCCTCCACCACCAGCTTTTCCTGGGTCACATACCTGCTTCCCTCCTCCACATCTCTGCATTTCCTTTGCGGAATGAGGCCCCTCTAGAGTATTTTCTCAACTCACGGTTTATAGCTGGCCCGTAGTTACCACTGCTTCTAAAGCAGAAGCTGTAAATCGTGCAGTTACCTTGTCTAGCTTGTCATTCCTGGGTTTGTAGCATGACCTAGTACACAGTGGGTGCTATTCTGCTCTGCTTGTTAGTGATTTTGTTGTTGATGTTGTTTGTTTGTTTGTTGAGACAGGGCTACTCTGTGTAGCCTTGGCTATCCTGAACTCACTTTATAGACCAGGCTGGCCTCTAAGTCACAGAGACCCACCTGCCTCTGCCTCCCCGAGTGGCCTGGCACTTGTTAATAGTTTTAAGGAGCTGGCGTTTATTTTAAGTGGTTCTCAAACAATAGCAGCATCGCAGCAACAACAGCAGAACCCATAGTCATGGTGCAAACTGTGGTAACAGCAGCATTCTCTTATGGGAAAGTGCTAGGTCCCTTTGCAGATTTCTTATTCTTTGGTTCTCAATGTCATTCCACCTGAAAGGAAAGTCAGGCCAGTTGTTAGATACTGCAGCAGGTCTGGGACTCACATAAAATCTCCTTGATTCTGTCCTGGCCATAGGAGGTGATAGGGCCTTAACCATGGGAGTGAAGAGGGTACGAGTTGAAGAGAACCGTTCCATGACAGCATCTTTCACTTCCCTCCTATGTCACCTGAGGCAGGTGACCTGGCCACTTTGCTTCAGTTCCCAATATGAGATAGAATCGTAAAGCAGTTTGATTAAAAAAAAAAAAAAGACTTTGAGGTACAATTTACATATGACAAACACACCCAAAATAAATATATGATTTGATTGGTTTTGATAAATAGGTAATTCCATTGTAACTCACTCTCTGTGCATGACCCAGAACATTTCTAGCTCCTCCCAAAATTGCCTACTTTGCTTTGCAATTCATCTTTCTTCCTCTATCCAGGCAACGACTAGTCTGATTGTCCTTGGGGGGCAAGTTAGGTTTGCTTCTTCTGACTTGCACAGCAAACTTCCCTGTGTATAGTCTAACATGTCTAGATTCTTTCTCTAAGAATAATATATATGTATAGATTATATGTGTGTGTGTATATATATTTCAATCTAGCCATGCCATAGCACATACACTCCATTGCATGGGACATATCACCTTTGTTTACCTAGCTCTTGGATATGCAGACTATATTTAATTGATTGGTAATGTGGTTGGATTTAAGTGGCCATTTTGTCATTTGCTTCAGTTTGTAGAAGAGGGACATGGGTAGAAGGGTGGGGATATGGATGTTTGGCAGGAAGCTTTTAGGTTCTTTTTAGCTATGATGCCATGTTGATTCTGTATCTCACTGGCTATCCCTTGATTCAGAAATGCTGCAGAGACAGGCAGCCATGGACTCAGCAAATGGAAGCCATGGGGCAATAATCCTAGTAAATATGAAAAAAATATTATGAAATGGTTCCTTCGTTGTAGGCTATAGACTGTGCAAGGAGCAAGGGTCCCTGTAGTAGGAGATGGATGTCAGCTTTGTGGGCTTAGATTTTTCACCTAACCTACTTTATTTTGGGTTCCTAAGAGCTTCTACCTCCCTTCTATCCACTGAGCAGAGGTAGGGGAGAAAGAAGGTTATTAGGTAAAGGGGGTTGTAGGCTTTTTTAGAAGTAGTATTTGGGATGAGTTCACTCTTCATTGTCCAGATACTAACAGTCCAGTCCAAAGGCCAACACCAAGCAGCAACACAAACCAGCACGATTGAGAAGATCAGGACAAGTCAGCAAAAGCCACAAGACTCGGTTGGATTGCCCAGAGAAGGTTTTGGGAACATTTATCTCTGCGAAGTCAAGTGTCAAAGCATGAAGATCAGTGCAGTGATGTCGATCCAAAGAGCGATGCCTCACTGTGCGTGGTCCTCTGTACATCTCTTCTCAGAGTCCACCAAGTTTTGTTATTAATCTGTGCTGCACTAATAATTAAGAATGAATTCAGACTCAGGGTCTTTCTGTGCTGTTGTCTGGATGTTCTACACACACACACACACACACTGAGATTGGATTCCCAAGGCGGTAGCACTGGGAAGTAAGCATGTTAGAAGACACGGATCTTTCTCCTGAGCCTGGATCAGTTCCTGTGAAGATAGTTAGAAATCACCTGGACCATTCTCCTCTGGGCATGTGCTGCTGCTAAGCTCTTGTCCACTCCCACTATCTGAAGCCCTCCACCATGTTAATGTGTAGCAGGAGGCTCTTGTTGCATGAAGCCACCCATGCTGGTATTCTTTTGCTTCTAGATCCGTGAGCCTAGATAAATCATTGTACTTTATAAGTTACCCAGTTTCAAGTATTCTGTTATAGCAACAGAAAATAAACAGAGACATTTTGTCTCAGTTGTCTACTTTGTTTACACTGCCTCAGATCTTAGTAGCATGCATGCCAACAGGAGACAGACCCCTTTTAATGTATTCCATATTATTTGATTAGGAAATTGCAAGGAGCATCCAGTATATGTCTTCGTACGTAGTTAGTGTATAATCAAGTACAATGGTTTTCTATGGGCTGTGCACATGGTATAATGAATGTAGCAATTACTGGTCTTTCTCTTGAGTCCTAGAGAGATCTTTATATAGAAGTTGATTGAATTTTAAATCTTCTCACCTCACCTTTGAGATGAACTCTCTGTTCAAAATCAGCAGCATCTTGTGCATTGAAGATTGAAAAGGAGATTTATCCTACAACATTTATACAAGTCCATCTTTCTTCCCGCCCTTTCTTCTTCTCTTTCTTCATTCCTTCCTAGTGGGAACACTTTTTTCTTCCTTTTTTTCATTTTTACTTTCAAGATTTTAAGCATTTTAATGGAAATAGGAGAGTCTTAAAATTGATATGGACTTCTCAGTGACCTAAAATCAGGGTCAGCTAGCAACCTAATAGTAAAATATTAATGCAGAGATGCTTGGTTTACTTCTCTTTCCCTTCCTCTTCCCCTCTCATTTTTTGAGACAGCAATTTTCTTTTCTAGGTAGACCTGACTGTCCTGGAACTCACTCTGTACACCAAGCTGGCCTTGAAATCGGAGGTCCTCTTGCTCTGACATCTGGGTGCCAACACAGCCTGGCCAAAATCACGGCATTCTCTATGACTGGAGAGAAAGACTGATAATTGCTCCATCTTCCATTCATGTATACAATCCTTTGAAAACCATCATGTTTCATTATTTGCTAATTACTAAGTCAAGTGGCAACATAAAAATACGGTTCAAATTTTAAAATAACTTTGTAGCTTGTCAGTGTTGGTGTCTTTCTATACAAAGAGTGACTTTCTTGTCAGTAAGTGTTGTGGGGTATTTACCAGAGAATACTGCTCAGACATGAGTTTAAACCAATAGAAAGTCTTTATTAACCAGGGTGTTTGGGATCCCAGTGAGCTTTTCTTAGGGTGAACTTTTAAACACACACACAAAAAGTTCTAGGTTGACTATTGGAGGATATTTGATCACATTGTGAACCCCAAGATTTGTGAACTGGAAAAACTTGTTTCTTGTCGTGGTGTGGCTCAGCCCTAGCATATATCTTTAGCCAAGAGCTTTCTGTCTATTGTAAACAGGTGATTATGGTGTGGCTCACCTCTAGCATACACCTTTAACTCAAGAGCTTTCTGTAAACAAGAGCTAAATAAAGTCAACCATAGGTCAAGAGGCAGAGCAAGCAACCAGTTGACAGGGAGTGAATACGAAAACACAGGAAGGAGGGACATTGAGTTGAAGGGTATTTAAGACAGTGTAGAGAAGGAAAAAGGCTTTTTCCTTCTGGGACGTTGGTGGAGTAGGAAGGTCAGCTGGGTGCTTTCTCTGCCTCTCTGAGCTAGTAGACTTTCACTCTAGCACCTGGCTCCTGAGTCTTTATTGGTAAAATCAAATGTTTGGGATTCTGATTTTAAAAACAACAGTTGACATACTTCAATTAACAAGAACAGTTAGCCAGAACAGAGCCACAGAAGCTAAAAAGCTTTTATATTGACTTTGATGGATTAAGCTTCTGTTTTAGTTTTGTCAGGTGGTGCTGTCTACGTGCCAAGTTTTGCAGCCTGAATGGTATTTTTATCATGGAGTCAGTTGTGTTAAGGTCTCAGGTTCTGCTAAGGTCTTGGGACCTGTAACAATCAGCAGCATCATTGGGAAGTTGGGACCCTGAAATACGCTACTCCCGAAAAAGCCTCTGCAGGGTCTGTGTCAGTATGTGAGTGTTTTCAAGAGGAAGGAGGCAGAGAAACCCAACTGAATTGATGGAGCAGAAAGCATTCCCAGAGGCAAGTCAGGCTTAACCCAGGAACAGCGCTCTCAGTGCTAAGAGCAAAGCTAGCAGAGCTTGCTTGTTGGTGCTGTGCTCCAGCAGAATGCTGCTAATAATGTTATGGTTAATGTGCATCAAGCGGGATTCCTCTAGTCTCCCCAAACTAGAGATTTCTCCCCAGATGACACTTCTTCACTGAACTGGTTTCCAAAGCTGTTGGACCCAAGATGCATAATTCCTCATGAAAAATTCAGTTTGTAGTCTAATATGATTGAAACTCAGCCTGAGTTTGTTTTATAATGCATTGGACTAGAAAGTCTGTGAGTAGTGAATTATTCAAGATGTGTAGACAAACAAGGGATCTGTGCTCTCACGTGGGGAGGGGTGATCAAAATTCTGTGTCTTGTTATTTTATTTTATTTTAAAAATGTCTTCAAATATTAGAAAAAAAGAAATCAGTATCAGTCTTCACCTCTGTCAAGTTCTGCACTTCAGTTATTAGTGAACGTCAAATTTGACCACAGTTCTCTGTTACCACATGTTTCACCATAACATTTCTGAGCCTTTATTGAATATGTAAAATGTCGTTGGATTTCCAAACTTGATTCTCCAGTGGCTAATTTGACTAATTTTATTAATGAGAGAATTCTGATGAGTGACACTAACTTAGTGTGCTTGCATGTAAGACTGATCTGTAAATTATTCCTGCTGAAGGCAGTGAGCAATGGCTGCCGTGAGACTGTTGGCAAGCAGCTTTGGAATTAACCCTGCAAGCTTACAGTCCCTGCAAGAAACCACAGCTACACGCAGTGGCATGTTGGTGTCCACTCACAGAAATTTCCAAATCAAATTCCCCCTCAGCCACAGCCTTACTAGTTAGTGCTCATTGTAGTGTGCACATGTTGTCTGTATTGATACCTCCCCAAAAGCCCTTACCATTTTGTTGTGGATTCCAAGTTTCTGAATATAAATAGAAATGGTCAGAAACTTTGAGATTGGAGGTCAAAACTGCTGCAAGAGGACAACCAGAATATCTTGCTTATTTAAAGACAGACAGTTTCTATGAGGAAAGGAGCCCGATTGTGTTTATACTAGAAGGAGATGGTGGGCTGTGCCTGGGAGAGAAGTGAGAGATGCTCCTCTCTGTACAATAAGTCACAATGGATATTCAAACTACAGCTGGTCTTGTGTCCTCTCTATAAAAACAAACAACAAAACAAAAACAGTGGGGCCAGATGATCAGGAGGACAATGCTCAGACGATGGAGTGGGAGTGAGAGGAAAGCAGAGGGCAGCCCAAGGAAAGAAAATCCCGCGTGAGCTGGGGCTGTTTCCCAGAAGAGACAACACACAGTGACCTACTTAGAAAATAAACACACAAACCAGGAACTGGCCAAGGTCAGAGATACACATTCTCTCCTGCTCAGATGATTTCAGGTGTTCTGGGCAAGAAAACAAATCACTTACACAAAAGAGTTCCCTTGGACTTCCCTGGGCAATAAATCTCAGACTGTTAAATATTTTGCTTTTCTAAAACGTTGTTAAATAAATGGCAGCAAGCAAACTGAGGTCCACTTTATACATTTTTTTTTTTTATAAAGGCAACACCTGACAAAGAACAGCTCTTCCCCAGTGACCATTTTATGTTAATCCTGGACAGGTTCCTTTGATCACCAGAAGCTCCGCAAGTCAGATACTTCAGACATATACCCTGATGAAACCTGTGGGCTCCAGCATTCATTTTGCTACATACATTTTCTAGGTGAGTTTTTGAAAAGCTTTATAACACCCGGAAGATGAAAGATGTCAGACTGTATAGGCCCAAACCATTGAAAGTCTCTAAAGTGAAATAAAGATTGTGTTGATGAAAATTGTATCTGAATCCATACCTGTATGCTATCAATAACCCTGTCTCTCCTATCTACTTAAGCTTATTGTGATCATAATTCCAATAAAATAAACTAGACAAATAACCATCAGGAAAAAAACACTGAAAAATTCAAAGAAAATGTTCTTGTTTGTAAATGTTTGTGGTGACAATCTTCATGACTACATGAATGGAAGGTAGACACCCAGCTCCAACTGCCATTTTTAGTGTTCTTTTTCATTCCTATGTAAGAAATATCAAATATTGTGGTGGCTGACATTATGTTTAAAGCTTAAATTACTATGCTTAAAATATCTATTAAACAAAAATTACCTTTAGCCTGAAAAGGCTGTACCAGTGAGAATGGGACCCTATTAGCTAGCTTGCTTAAGAACAGATGGCCTCCCAGAATGCCTGGGATTTTTCTTGTAATTGTCTAGTCTTACACAATTTTAACTAAGACTGCTGTTCATGCAAGATAAAGGTCACAATGTTAACTGTATGTTTCTGCTTCTGTCAACAAGCTTGCTTGCTTGAGATAACCAAAGACATCTGTTTGCTAGTTGAGCCTCTGCTTACACATAGGCAGGATGCTTGCATGTAGGCAGTATATGTGCCAGACACAACCCTCATAATGTTCTTTCTCCCTCTCTTTAGAAAATAATTAAACAGGCAAACAAACAAAAAATCCCAAGCAGACCAAAATTTAAAAAAAAATAAGAGAAAGTGCAAAAACCCACAAACACACACACAAACAAAATCCATAAAAACACAAAATCAGAAACCATTATAAAGCACAAACAGACCCTCCTCCCATAAAAGCCCAAGTAATACAAGACTAAGGAAAAAAAAATCACTGAATTCGTTTTGTGTGGCCATCTACTTCTGGGTATGGGGCCTACTTTAAGTGAGGATAATATACTAAGTGAAACTCTATTGTGGAAAACTAGTTTTTTCTTTGCAAGTTGATATAAATTGGAGACAGCATCTTGGTTAGGGATGGGAGCTTGTGCCCATTTCACCTCTCAGCACTGGGATCCCATCTGGCTTAAACCTGTGCAGGCCCTGTACATGCTACACCACAATCTCCTCTGAAGGTTCATATGTGCATTAGTCTTGTTGCATCTAATGGTCACTGTTCTTTGGTGTCATCCATCCCTTCTGCCCTTCTCCCTCACTGTTAATACCCATGCCAGGAAAGAAAGACTGAGTCAGGTGGATGTTGGGTAAACAAGGGGGCCAATCAGAGACTGGTGACTAAGACTGATGATTCTTTCTCCATTTTTTTTCTCTCTCATTCGGGGCCAAGTCAGACTGTCAACTGACAGTTTCTTTTTCTTTACCTAAACTTAAATCTATTTGGGGGTTGAGATGAGTTGCCCAAGAGTAGTTCTATTTGGGTTTAAACCCCAGACCTCCGGACTTAATGTCTGTTTTACCAACTGAGCCACCTGTGAAGGTTTCTGGTCTTCCTGCTGCCAAAGATACTTTGTAGCTAAAGTCTTCATTGCTTAACAACAGGCAGTTTTAATTAAATTGACAGAGAACTCCTGGCTTGTTTGCTTGGGGATTTTTATCCATCTTTACCAGCTCAGTGTAGTAATCCCTATCCTTTGAGGCAGGCATAATCAGAGTTAATTGGTTGGGGCTGTGAGTTCAGAATGGCAAAGGCTGACAAGGCTTAAAGGTTAACAGGGTCCAAGAAGTTATAAGATACATGTTTATTCAATTAGAACTGACCTGGCTACACATTTTCCAGCTATCTCTTAGTTTATAGTGAGTTCAGGATAGTAATTTTATCTGTCTTTCATTCCAAGAAACAAAGTAAATTTAGAATGACAGTATTTTATGCCATAAACTGACAAGGTGTAAGGAATTACAATAAAACAGTTTGTATTTATTGACACCAAGATTTGTACTTAATTCAGACATTTCTTGGCAGCCTCATTATATTTTAGGTTCATGGGAAGTTTACACCAACATGCCATCTCCAGAGTGATCTGAAGCTGCAAATCTGTCTCAAGCCTGTTTCCTAGTGAGGCATCTGGAGGTCAACAAAAGTATTTACTGCAGCAATAAACTTTCTATCCATTATTTAACTTCTAAAATTGTGAATCAAATCAGGAATTCTATAATCAGGAATTAATTCATCTGAGCAGCAGTGCAGCTTCATAAAGATCTTGTAGGAGGTTTGTTCAATTGTGGGTAAATACCCAGAAAGTGAGGGTTCAAACCATGCCAGATTTTTTGAAAGATGCAGGAGCACAGAAAAGAAAGGCTGTCAGAGGCTGGAAGCAATTCTGGGGTGTGTCATGGTACAGATGTTGAAAAACACCTAATTACCTTCCAGAAAGCTCACATGCCTACTGAACTTCCTCAATTTAATGGCGCTTGGAATCTTACAATCTGTCTCATCTTTCACATACTTCTTTTTTGTTTTGTTTTGATTTTTAGTTTAACTTTTGTATTCTTTCAACTAAAAATGATTCAAATTGTATATACATTTCTGAGTTGATGAGTACAAAATTCTCCCAATGATTGGCTTGAGCAGGACTTTAGTCAATGTTGTACCCAGATCTCGAGACCCCAAAAGGCCACCAGAAGTCAAGTCCATTGCAAAACACATGAGGGTTTGCTTAATATAAGCTTGAGCCTGGGTTGCAGCAACCTCCCAGGTAAAGAGGAGGTGTGCAACAGCTCTGTCTAGGGAGACAAGGTTTTTAAAGGGTAAAACCATAATCAGGGAGTTACATGCCTTGGCGTTATATGACTGGGTAAGAGAATTTGACTTTAGAAATGACTGGTTTATTTTAGGCATCAAGTCCACAAACAGTCCTGGCCTGGCTATCTGGGTGGATTGCCAGGAGACAGCATCTCTTTAAGTGGTGGTTCTGGCCATCAGGGCCAGTTTTCTACCAACTGTAACTCTAGTGGGCAGGAATAGAATGAGGTAAAGTCTGTTCCTCCCCCCAGGTGGCTGGACATGTTTCCACCTGGCTGGCCTTTGTTCAGGCTTGTGCTTTAAACTTTAAACCAATACCCAATAAAACCTAATTTTTAATTCTTTGGTCTCTCAGTCAAAGGCCACACAACCTTTAATTTGATCATATTTCATGATTTAATGTCAAGAATACCATTGCAAAGACACAGGCTATTAGATATGATACATTATTAATCATTTGACAGGATTGATTTGAAATACCAACCACAAGTAAATGTAAACAAAAGAGAAATTGATGAAAAACAATGAAAAAAGAAATTTTGGCATGTTTCAAAATGCCACATTAGTCACAAACATGAAAAAGTGCTTTATAAACAAAATTAATGTTTATGACATAAAATTAATATTTTAATTTTGTAGACAAATTATTTTAGATGCACATAAATGTCTGTGCACCTTTCAATGGGCTAGGGACTTTTAAAAAAATATATTGCTTAGTTAAACAATATAGACTTTCTCAGCAGTTTGGAGAAGTGAGATTACAAGTGAAGACAACATAGCTGATATGAATGTTGAAAAGAAAATCAAAGTTTACATCCAAAATAAAGTGATTTTTTTAAAGATGCCTAAAAGGTTAAGTAAATCATGCTACATGGCAAATGATGCTGTCAGATAAGAAGTCAAGTGGAAATCTGATGTCTTGACAGTCTTAATATAGCTTGTATTTTCATGAGAAAAAAAAAAGAATGTGTCTTATGCCTTGTTTAAAAGGTAGAAAACATTTATTAAAAAGTAGAATGTGGATGTTATATACAATCAGGAAGGCAATTATCAGTCATGAGGTTCAACATTGATGCAAATAAAAAAAATAAATTCAGATGTGTCATGTGGGACAAGATAAACTTGCTTCAGTGAAGTATAAGCCCATTGCCCCAAATATCCAACAGTTGACGAATTTATCTTTCATGTCTCTTGCAGGTTTGCAAGTGTACCATGCTTGTCATTATTATATAGAAATAAAGCAGAGAGTGAGAACATTGTCGCAGACAAGTCAATGACCATGGAGAGGAATAGAAAGCTTTGCGCTGTTCTGACTACTAACGACTGGGTCTATCCCAGAACTGTATCACTCCATGTGCGGTTATGCAATATTAACCAAAATAAGATGTGTGGTCCTACTTGAGTCCAGAAAAATAAATGCAACCATACCCCTGAGAATTATATGATGGTATGAAATGATGATAAATCTTCACATATATACTGGTGTTTTCTGAGAATTTTTGACTAAAGACAAAGGACTCAGTAGTAAAAAAAATGTTTGGAATATAGGAGAATTCTACAGCCACTCAAACTAGATGAAATGGTTATTAAGATCTGGACACTCTACTCCAAACAGAAGATACCTATCTCTTATCCTAGAAATAGACTTTGTGGTACAGACAGACCAAACTTGGGAGGTGGAGCAGCTATCTGTTCTTTCACAGATTTCACTGAGCCTTGAGGGGAGGAGTTTGATGAAGATACCTCATTTAGGGCTGAGTATTTTAAAGTTTCTCACTCACTTGCATGTTGTCCAATTGTAGGTCTCTGTGTTAGTTCCCATATACTGCAAGAAGAAGCTTCTCTGATGATGGCTGTGTGAGGCACTGATTTATGAGTAGAGCAGAATGTCATTAAGAGTCATTTTATTGTTATGTTCTTTATCAAAACAGTAGTATTTGGGCTTTCCTTTGTCTCATTCTCTATATAGTCTCAGGTTCTTTGATACCCGAGCACTATCAGGCATGGGTTCCATCTCATTGTGGACTTAAATCCAATCAGAGGCTCGCTGGTTATTCCTGTAACATTTGTGCCACTACTGTACCAACAGATTTTGCAGGCAGTTCATTTTTGAACATTATAGGATTTTCAGCTGGGTTGATTGATAGTTGCTTTTCTCCACTGGTAGTACACAGAATATATCCCTGTACCGTGAATATTCACCAGTAGGGGTGGAATGTCATTACACACCAACTCTGTCTCTGCGTTTAGTGAGATATATAAATGTTGTCTTCAGAAATAGGGCCTTACCCTCAGTATGTAGAGAGCAAGCAATGGCCTTGACAATAGAGTGGGTTGTTTGGGAGTTTCTGTGGGACCCCTTTGGTCAATTAGGTGTACCCTATTCCTGGCACTGGAGGTTTCACTTGGTGGTGATAGATGTCTAGTTGTAGACCCCCCCCATTATTTGATGACTCCATTTGGATTTCTTCCATATATGCATAGATTTAAAGAAGCTTCTACAGTAGTAGGTTCCCATATGGTCCCTCAAATCACCCTTACTGTTAGTTGTCTCTTCCTATATGCCCTCTTTTATCCACCTTTTTCCTGCCTTCCCCCATTTACTCCTCTACCCCAACATTTCTCATTTCTCCATAACTATATATTCTTTTCCCCTCCTTGGGAGAGCCTTCCCTCCCCTCTACTGACTTACTCTATATACCTGACCTCTAGTTATATGGATTGTAGCATGCCCTATCCAAAGCTTAAAATCTAACAGCTACATATTAGAGAATACTTATAATTTTTGTCTGGCTTACCTCACTTAGCATGACCCCTTTCTCCTTGGACAGTAAGCATTTCCCATTCCTCCTTCATTTCCTGTGCACAAATTCTTTCTAAACTAGCCAATTGAATAGAATCATGAGTTTGGATTCCAGCCAATGGGGAAAAGATACAGCCATCACCTGACTTAGAATAAAAACCAAAATGGCTTTCAATCCCAGTGTATTCACTCTTCCAAGTATACTCTCTTGATCAAGGGTAAAGTTTGCCTTGTCCAGACACTTTAATTAGGATGGTAGTCTCTTTCTTTGTACCTCTGAACTTATTTCTAACACCTATACTGTGATCAATCCAGGAATCCAGGAATCTTGACTTCATGGCAGAAAAGGATTTCATGACAAGTTCATATAAAACACAGTTCATTAAGAAAAATCTTTAACATATCTAAGCATAAATATTATGTAGAGAGGGGAAAACATGGTATACATGCTGCACATGGGTGAGGACTTTTTGAGAGAGTCATACAATGGTTTAACATTGGTCATGTGTTCCTTAAGTACATCATATGAATGGGGTCACAGGTTTAGTGGAGGTTGAAAAATATGTTTTGTTTTTTACATCAGATCTAAGAAACAGGAACTTATTTTTAATTACAAATAGAAACTTTAACTTGTACAGGACAAAGAGGAATTTACTGTTTAACTACTGCAAGGATTTAACACAGGACAAGCAGGAACTTACTCTTTAACTATAAACAGACACCCTAACCTGCACAGAACAGCCAGGAACTTATTCCTAGCTGTCTTAACTGCAAACAGAAACCTTATCCTATAAGGTGTATTGTTTTATTTTGGTCTCACATTTTCTGTTGGATTATGCCGTTTTTCTTTAGTTTTCCACTCTCCTTTTAACAGCAATGTAAATTTAATCTACTCTCTTAGTAGTCTTAATATTATAATATAATAATAAAATTGAAGCTAGTTTTGGGAAGGTTACAGTAACTCACATTGCTGGTTCTATTGTGCTTTAAATTTTATTTATTTATTTATCACTTTATACTTTATTTGCTAGCTAGTTTTCATTTGTTGAACCACTTCTCCTTGTCACTCAGAAAATGCACCCTAGGTCTTTATTAGCAATCTGCATCTCTGTGAATGTCGCCACACCTGTTTCCATAAGTGTAGGATGCTTCTGTCCTTCCCTCAGTCTCTGGAGTCTATATTATTGCTATGACATCCTGGATATATCTTAAATCCACCTAGTTTTATCACTATCAACATCCTGGTCATATTACATTCACAGTGTCATGTCATACGCACATCCTTTCCCAAACTAAGCTCAGGGCTTTCTGTTAAAGAAATACAGACATGACCATGTGACCATCCAGAATAGGAATACTCACTTGTTACCCGTGGGATGAAATCAAAGCTCCTTAAACAACGTTTATGTTGTACTTATGACTCTTGCTTTTGTCCCACCATATCCCACATTTCCCACATTTACTCTACTCCAGGCATCACGGCTCTCCTGCAGAATCTTTCACTTGGTCTGTGTCCCTGTAGGAGGCACTGGGATCTTTGTGCTCACAGATAAGCACTAGAGGAACCTGGAATCTTAACACACAGGGCTGTTCCTTCAAGGGAAGGAATGCTCTACCTAGGAGCTGCTCAGAAGGCTAGGAGCAAACATGTTTAATAGCCTGGGGACCTTTCTTCTATCTGTGTGGCTATACCAGATCCTCCCCTGAGACCCTTACCGTAAACACGCTTTTCTCAAATGGAGGAGGTTGGTGAAACTTGGAGAGAACATGAGCTCCACAATGACTAAACTGAGCAGGGCACAGGGGTCTTGTATGAGACGGTTTCTACAACCAAGGACCACGTTTGGATGTGTCCTGGAACCCCTCTGCAGATGGGACCCAGGATAGCTCGGTGTAGGACTAAAGACCCTAGTGAGGGAAACAGGGACTGTTTCAGTCTTGAACTTGATGGCTGACTCTTTGACCCTCCCCCATACAAGCTGGGGAGTGACAGACTGGCTAGATCCCAGTGGAAGACATTGCAGCCAGCCCTGAGGAGACAGGATGAGCTGGGGTAGGATGGAAGGGGAGGAGGTCCTCCCCTGTTGGTGGACTTGGAGGGGGCAGGGAGGAGATGAGGGAGGGTTGGGGAGGGTGGGAGGGAATGAGGGAGGGGGCTATGCCTGGGATGCAAAGTACCTAACCTGTGATTGATATAAAAATAAATAAATTACATTAAAATAAAAAAAAACACGCTTTTCTCAGTCATTCTGTAGAACCCATCTTTATGGACTTTACAGTTTCAATGTAGTCAAATCCGATATGCATTTCACTTGTTTTGTTCCTCAAAGAAATGTATGTATGCTTTGTTGTGAATGTGGGGTTGAGTTAATTAGCACCAGAATAAATTTTCACCAAACTGTACTGTGCTTCAATGTGCCTAAAATAGACTACTTAGAGTCAGACTCCAGAAGTTTGAGCCAACACCTACTCCTGAGTCATGTTGACCTGAGCTGCCTCCATATCTCCCATGGAGTGTCATGCTGAAGGCTGTGGAGGTCTCAGAAACCCCTGAAAATGGTACCTAATGTGTGGGGCACTTCGGAGAAGGTAAAATATTTTCTTTACCTTTGAAGAAGGTAGATGTGGAGGGCTGGACAGTGGAGGGCTGGAATTTTGTCCTCTCAGCTAAAGGAGCTGCAACCATAATTGAAAGAGTGACGTAAGCACGGGTTCCTCAGTCCTCTGAGGTAAAGCATTATATCTAATTATTGAGATATCTGTTAAGATCCAGGGGAGCAAATTATTCAGAGCACTAGCCCTGCGACTTTGTACAATTGACTGTAAAATTTAGTCCTTGGTTTCCTGAACAAAGAACCATTGATGTTAAAAAATTGGAGAGGCATAGAAACTAATGTTAAAAGGGAGCATGAGACAGGGAATAAAATTTCTGTCAATTATTTCACAGTATAGACTGCAGTAATGTACTATAAAGAGCCATAGAAAGGAAGATCTTAGACACACATCTTTGCAAAGAATGAGGTTGCCTGAGGAACCCTGAGGCCATCCAGCCCTGCTTATGTGTTTGCCTGCTGAGCCTCAGCACCAGCCTGTGCTGGAAGCCCTTTCTTTGCTTTTGCCCAGGGAAAACACTGGGCCTAGGAATGTTGAGGCCCTTGTAAAAGTATCTTTTATTTGCCTGATTTAATTGTCGACTTTAAGGATTACTGCCTCTGTCTGCTAACCTAGATCTAGTCCTGGAAGCTTCTGGCCTCCGTACAATCTAATATAGGCCTAGAATATTTTCAGCCTCTGAGACTTACTGCCGAATAAGCTCACCATTCCTAGTTCTTTCTGAACTCTGGCTGGCTGGTTCAACTTGGCTGTTCTGCCTGAGACTCCTCTCCTAGCTGACTGATTCAAACTGGCTTCTCTTGGCTTTTCCTGAATCGCTCTGCTTCTGAACTGCAGGAACTGAACTGAAGTCAGGTGCACTGTATTGTTTTGTCTTCTCTTTCCTGTCTCATGAGGGTTGGGCGTATTCTATCTTTGATTCATTGTGTCAAGTCTTTCTCTGATTTGTTGTTTGTCTGCCCCTCAGTTAGACATCACTCTCAAACATGGGTGCTTCCTTCTACAAACTGACTTTACCTTCACTGATTGGGATTAAAGGTGAGCACTTAGAGCAGGCCTGCATTCCAGCTGGATCACTGGCTCACACAGACCTAGAAGATCTCTGGGTGTGTTAATATTATATACACAAAGCTCTTAAGCTGGTACTGATTAAATTCTTCAAGGAATTAGTCATTTGTTATATTGATGATGTTTTCCTCTCCTGCTCATCTAATCAATACTTAAATGAGTGCTTAACTTTAATGTTAAGTGAAGAACAAAATTTAAACATAGCTCTGGGTAAACTACAAACGCAATCACTCTATAGTTTCTTATGGTATTACTAGACAACAACAAATTCTCCATCATTCTTCTTAGAACTTCCCAAACAATGTTCCCTCAACTACTTACAAAAATTTTGTAGCCATACCAGTTTGTCACGTCCTTATTTGCTATATCACCCCTACAGATTTGGCTCTTCTCTTTAAGTTGTTTTCCAGTGATTCTCAGTTGTAAGAAACAAGACTGAAGCGCAGTGGGTTATTAGTTTATTAAATAATGCTGCTGGTAAAGTGGTAGCTTGTAGAATTAATTTCTTACCTCCTAATCAATTACTTATCCTCTCTTTCTCTTCCTCATCTACTGGAATTATTATCAGCAAGGTAATACAGAATTATAGAAATTATGCCTGTCATAATTATCTGTAAGTCATTATTTATAAGAAAGTATAGACTTGCTAATGATGGAAAGGACAGGTCTTAAGGAACTTACTGGTAAAGAGCCTACAGAAATAAAATGCAGGATGATTATTTGTTCCACACTGATAATAGTTAGCAGGTAGTATTCATGTTATTCAGGATCTATAAGATCTTAAAATCTTAAAAATCTCCTTTTTTGAAAATACCTCATCTTTTTGAAGGTACCTCATGAGTATTAACTAAAATCACAACTAATAAATCCTATAGAGATCCCTTTTAAAGCTTTTTCGGATGGCTCTTCAAAAGGACAGGAACTTATATTTTATATACAAATTCAACATCCCCCACAAAAAGATTGTACCCACCACTATCACACAGCTTTTGTCGGATGTTTCTTAGCCATTGAATATTGTAACTGACTGCAGATTGTGCTCAAACTGTTTATTTTAGAAACTGCAAGACTTAAACCCAAGCAGTTATTTTGTCTCCCTCAGACATCTATATGGCAACAAACTAAATATTCCTTTGTAAGTTCTATCTGTGCTCATTCTAATTTGTCAGTTCTGCTATAATGTTCATGCCAATATGCTGACCGTCTCCTTGCACCTAGTACTTCCTTTTTTCCCTAGTACTTTCTTTACTGGCTGCTCAAAAATCTCATGAACTTCATTTTTTTGTTCTTTCACACCACTGCCCTCTGCTGGCGTAAAAAATCCTCAAGCATTAAAACTAATGTCATTTGACAGATTATTACTCTTATCTCAGAATTTGAATATTTAAAATATGTTCATATAATGGTTGATACTTTAAAAATATGATTGTTGCTTTATTATTCCCCTTCTTCTTTCTGAGACTCCTATTACAACTGAAAACTGATAATGGTCCTGCTTATTAGCAAGTGCTTTAAGGATTTTTATAGTTTATGGAATATTAACCATGTTACTGATATCCCTTATGATACAGTGTCTGGTACCAACTTCTGTCTTAGTTTCTGTTCTGTTGCTGTGAAAGAGACGCCATCAAATTATAGTCTCAAAATTATTTAAGCCTTAATTCTTGTTCAGTAAATAAAGAAGGAAAAAGAACATTCTATACTATTGTATGTCATACAATACACAGTAGACAGTGTGTGATCTCAGAGTGGAAATGTAAGTGACCCAAGTTGCAGGAAGAGCTTAACACAGATGCTTAAGCAACAGGAGCTAAGCTATAGTAGATTATATACTGGTACTTCTAGACCATGAGTTTCAGTGGGTAACAAAGGCGCCAAATGACCAGGAGCAATAGGCAGAAAATAACACAGATGCTGATGGACTATGAGCTATAGCTACACATCCATGTAACACAGATGCTCACAGGTCATGCCAAGTGCAGCAGCACAGATGGATGTACTTTGTGGCACAAGAGAATATGCATGTACCAACGCAGCAGGGCACATGGATGTAGTAGAACAGCACTGTAAATGGTTGAGCTGGTACTACACAGCACATGGAATTTCACATAACATGGCTTCTGGGCATATACTCTTACAACGCTGCAGATGACGTGCTGTACTGGAGGCGTGGTATGCTAGGATGTAGTAGTGTAGAAGTGCATGAGGGTGTACTTCTATAGAACTGTGCGTGACGGTCATACAGTTGCAAACACAAAGGTGGTAGGAGACTAGTGCACTAGTCCTTGTAGAGCAGCACTCATACAGCAAACACAGAAAAACAAAACTGACAGAAGAAAAGGAAGAAAGGTAGAAAAAACAGATAGTGCAAAATAAGAAAGGAAGACTGAGATGAAGACAGAAAGACAAAGAAAAGTATATACAAGAAAGGAAACAAAGAAACAAAGAAAAACCAAAAGAAAGAAAGGGGAAAAAAAGACAAAGAAAATAATTCCAGCACTCCGGAGTCAGAGGCAGGCAGATCTCTGTGAGTTCTAGGCCAGCGTGGTCTACAAAGTGGGTCCAGGATGGCCAAGGCTACACAGAGAAACCCTGTCTGGAAACAACAAAACAAACAAACAATAAACAAACAAAACAAAAACAAACAACAACAAAAAAGGAAAATGAAAAAAGAGAAGATAGAGAGCAAAGATAATAGGAAGAATGAATCACAAAAAGAAAAAAAGAGGAGAAAAAATAAAAAGATAACAAATCAAAAAATGAAGAAACAGAGAGGAAGGAAAAAAACCCCAAAAGATAGGAAGAAAGTAAGTAAAAAAAGAAAAAAGAAAGGGAAGAGAGAAAATATAAATCAAGGGTGAAATACCATAGAAATTATGAAATGAGGAAGAAAGAAGAAAACAAATAAATTAAGACAAAAGAAAAAAAGAAAAGACAGGGAAAACAGACAGAATAAAAGACAGAAAGAAAAGTAGAAGGACAGGAAGAAACAGGGTAACAAAAAAAGAACAAAGACAGAGTAAAATAAATGAGAGCAAAAAAAGAAAATAGAATGAAAAAAGAAAAAAGACAAAGAAAGAGGAACAAAATTTTTAAAAAGAGAAGAAACAAAGCAGGGAAATCCAAAATAAAGGAAAAAAAAGAAAAGAAGAAAGTGGTTAAAATAAAGAAGCTAAAAGAAGAAAAAAAGAAATGAAAAAGGAAGGAAAGTAAATAGGAGAGACAAAAGAAAAAAGACAGGAAGCCAGAAAGATCCAAAGAAATATAGAAAAAAAATTTGTAAAGCAAAGGACAAAAAGAAAGGCTGAATAAAAAGGGCTGAATTAGTAAAGACAGAAAAAAGAAAAATAAAATTGGAAGGAAAATTTAAACAGAAATAAAGAAGACAGACAGAAATTACAAAATAAATGTAAAAAGGAAGATAGAAAATAAAAATGAAAGAAAGTAATAAAAAAATGAAGAAAACATGATGGAAGAATAAAGAAACAAAAAATAAAGACAAGACAGAAAAATGGAAAGCAGAAAGAGAAAATGGAAAAAGAAAAATTAAAAAATTTAAAACTGAATTAAGAGAGAAAACAGAAGAAGCAATGGAGAAATGAAGACTGAAAGGCAGAAGAGAGGAAGAGAGAATAAAAGGCAGAAAGAAAAAAGAGAGAATGAAAGACAGAAAGGAAGAAATATAGACAAACACGAAAACAAAGCAAGAAAGAAAAGAGAAAAAGAATAAATGAACAAAAGATAGAAAATATGAAAAGAAGAAAAAATGAACAAAATACTAAGAAGTTGAAAAAATGAAGAAAGGAATAAAAGCAAAAGATACACAGTGGAAGGAAAAAGAATGAAGAAAATAAATGGCAACAAAAGACAAAACAGAAAAAGGTAAAACAGAAAGAAATAACATAAAATGAAAGAGAAGAAAAGAAAGAAATGAAAAAAAGAAAGGCAGAAAGAAGTAATAAGAAAATAAAGACAAAGAAAGGAGAAAATGAATTAAGAAAGTAAAAAGAAAAATCAAAGAAAAATGAAGAAAGCAAGAAAGTAACAGAAAAATAAAAAGAAAGGAGGGAAGACAAATAAAAGAAAGAAAAAATTGAAAAAAGTGAAGGAATAAAGCCTTCTTAAAAATCTCAAAGAAAAGACAGAAGGAAAGATTAAAAATAGGAAGAAAACGAAAGACTTGAAGAAAGCTGAAAGAAAAAAAGTCAGAAAAATAAAGACATATAATAAGAAGAAAAAGACAGGAAAAATTGAAGCACAGAAAAAGAAAGACAGAAAAGAAAAAATAAAAGGGAAGGATGAAGGACATCAAAAAAGATAGAAAGAAAAAAGTGAAAGTAGAAAAAACAATGAACAAAAGACAAGAAAAAACAAAAAGGAAGAAAGGACAGAAAAAAGAAGGAAATGCAATGAGAGGATGAAATAAAAGAAGGAAGAGAGGACAAAGAACAACATATAAAACATGATGAAGACAAGAAAATAAAATAAAACGACCACAAGACAGAAACAAAGAGAAAGAGAGAGAGAATGAAAACAAAGTCTGAAAGAAATGAAGAACAAAAGACAGATTAAAAGAAAGGAAGAGGCCTTGCTCCTGCCGGCCCGGGAAGCGACCCGGCTTTCACGCGCAGCTGTGAGCGTGGGTCCTGATGTGCTCGTGGGCCCACGCTCGGACTCTGCGGGGACAGAAGCAGGAGCCATGGGCGGGACCGCCAGCACGCGCCGGGTCACCTTTGAGGCGGACGAGAACGAGAACATCACGGTGGTGAAGGGCATCCGGCTTTCAGAAAATGTGATCGACCGGATGAAGGAGTCCTCTCCATCTGGCTCTAAGTCTCAGCGATATTCCAGTATTTATGGTGCTTCAGTTTCTGATGAAGAATTGAAAAGAAGAGTAGCTGAGGAGCTGGCATTGGAGCAAGCCAAGAAGGAATCAGAAAACCAGAGACGCCTTAAGCAAGCCAGGGACCTAGAACGAGAGAAGGCTGCAGCCAACGAGCAGCTGACCAGAGCCATCCTTCGGGAAAGAATATCCAGCGAGGAAGAGCGCTTGTAGGCAAGGCATCTGGCTCGGCTGCTGGAAGAGAAAGACCGAGTGATACGGAAGCAGGATGCATTCTACAAAGAACAGCTGGCCAGACTGGAGGAGAGGAGCTCAGAGTTCTATAAAGTCACCACCGAGGAGTATCAGAAAGCTGCTGAAGAGGTAGAAGCCAAGTTCAAGCGATATGAATACCATCCAGTCTGTGCAGATTTGCGATTTGCAGACCAAAATCCTCCAGTGTTACCGCCAGAACACCCAGCAGACGCTCAGCTGCTCTGCTCTGGCCAGCCAGTACCTGAACTGTGTCAACCATGCCAAACAGAGCATGCTGGAGAAGGGAGGATAAAGTGACCCCTGAGAACATGCAAAGCTCGTTCAACATGAATTCCGGAGGTGGAACATTTTTCTTTCCCTAATAAGAAAATGACCCAACTAAAGAAAAGACCACTAAAGACAGACCAGCACTGGAAAATGGACTCAACAGAATCATAATGTGTTTTGATCAACAATTTAAAAAGCCAAGGTCTAGATCAGGGATCAGTCATCAAAGAACACTGTTAAGTGTTAATGAAATCCCACAAAATAAGTAAAAGAAAAAGGCAGTCCACCCCACCCTTTTGTACTTTCTTTCCAACTTCTACTGACATCAAATGTTCTCTTCAGTCCAGGCTCCACCATTTAGTGACCTCCACTCTGAGAAAGCTAGGGTGGGGGGACATTAAACCACTTCAAATGGAGAGATGGCAGGAAAGCACTGGTTAGGGTAACAGTGTAGCCGTGTCTGAGCTGTGGGGCCTGGGTATGTT
>CM053748.1:6844753-6960572 GCA_028658305.1 Pachyuromys duprasi | reverse complement strand
TGGACTTGGAGGGGGCAGGGAGGAGGGAGATGATGGAGGGAGTGGGAGGGTAGGAGGGAATGAGGGAGGGGGCTACGCCTGGGATTCAAAGTACCTAACCTGTGATTGATATAAAAATAAATAAATTTAAAAAAAAGAAAAAAAAAGAAAAATTGTAAATATCATTGAAGAATTCAATGAGTTTAAAGAAGACACAAACAGCTTAATGAACTTAAAGGATATAAAATAAATGCCTAAAAGATGCTCAAGAAAATTGAATCTGCTGAAAAAAACCAAGAAGAAAATTCAGAAACTGAAAACTAAATTCAGTAAAAACTATAAAAGTTAAAGAAAACTCAAACTGAAATGGAGAAAAACTCAACAACCCACTCACAAAACTCGGGAAAAGACTTATAAGCAGAACAGTCTTGACAAATTATACATTAGGAAAAGGAAACCTAGTCAATAAATGACGATGGCAAAACTTGATTTCTACCTGTAGGAGAATTAAATGATATTATTATCTTTTACCTTGTAGAGAAGTCAATTCAGAATAGATCATAGACCTTTCATTTAAAACTTGGAACTGAAATTTCTAGAACCAAGCATATTCAAGTTGGATAATTCGTCAGACAAAAACTTGTTGGCTAGAACAGTAACTGCACCAGAACCAACCCCAAGTATCAAAGACGGAACTGAACCTCTAGAAATTGTCAACAGTTTCAGCAAAGCGGCAGAGTACAAAATCAACTTACAAAAATCTAGTTGTGTCATTCTATATACTCATAACATGCTACATCTCTGAGGTTAGTTCTTTATTTGTCAGCGATTTTGATTTTTCATACCATCTAGCTTTCAGCCCAGTTCTGGGACAGGCACCAGCGACTTGGAATCGTCGCTGCAGAAGCTGCCCCGGTGTACAGATTCCACACGGAGGCCAAGAAGGGGGACACTTAGCAACTCTTGGTGATGAAACACATTTAAAAGGGAATTGCTTTACCTGGGGTCACGCAGACGGGCATTGGCCACACAGATCCTGCAGTTTGATACTAATCCACTCAACTGCAAAGTCTGGCCAAATTCACATACAAGCCTGTCCTTCCTCCAATAGCCTTGAGTGAGACAATGCAGAAGAGGGACGTGCACAATAAAGCCGCAGGCTCTCAGCCGTCGCTGAAGGGTAAGTACTTGATTGTGGGAGCTGAACGGCGCAGACAGATCTGACAGTTCGGGAAAAGTAAATACCTTCTAATAAGATTTGAGAAGCGTTTTGTGACAGTGCTCAGGTCTGTGTTCTCAGGTGACAAAGAGAAACATACAGAAACACCACGTTTAGTTTGTGATCTGACAGCTGCATTGTAAGCCTAGCGCTGCTGGCTGTGACTCACATCTTAGGCTCTGTCACCTCTCAGAGTGTCAGATAACAATTGGTGGGAACACTGCTCTGCATTAAGTGCTCCTCGGTGATAGACAGTGATATGCAGGAAGTGCTCCGTGGTTGATTGGAATGCAGGAAGTGCTCTGAGAACCACATAGAACCGGCGTGTGAGTAGATGTGCACAGCAGTCAGTACTGAGGAGAGGGATTTTGGAAAGCTTGGGAAGGTGTGTGTTATTTGATATAATATCAAATAGAAAGGGGCCTTGGTGTCAAGAGAGAACACTCCGGCAGACCCTGTGGTGTCCAGCGCTGTCAGTATGGTGCTGTCATGAGGTCAGATATACCAAGAGCAGGTGTAGGAGGAGAGTAAGACAGAGAAGAAAAACTATAGTGTGAGTTAATTAGCATAAATACATATATGACAATAATGAAGTTGAAAGGGAATGGGGGACATAGGAGGAGTTTAGGGGAAAGAGTGTGGAGTGGAATGATGTAAATGCAGTAATTGTGTATACAATTCTCAAAATAATAATAAAATAAAAACACTTTAAATACAATGCCACTCGCTTCCTATCAAAAAGCATCCATTTAGAGTTTATCACCCAGAGCCGTACATCTCACTGAGCAGATATTTTCTTATTTCTACCAGGAAACACAAATAAGCCCCAAAGAAATTTAAAGACGAGTGGGATCATTAACCCTGAGAATCCTTACAGCAACCAGAAAAGAGCTGCTTCTGCCACAGGGCTAGATAGAAATCAAGGTGGAAGCCTGCTATGAAAATGAGCTGTTTGGCTGCCTGTCATCTCCACCCTTTCTCTGCTAGCTACACAGAGCCCGCATGCACTGTAAGGAAAACCCTGCATGCTTCCTTGTCCCTGACTTGCCTTTGTGGGACATATTATTCTGTCCCCGACTGTGCACCTGCACCAACACGTCTGGTAGCTTAGCGGGATCCCAGAAACAAAGCTCTGGAGTGCAATGTCACAGCGCCCTCTTGTGGGAGAAAGAGTACAAATCAGGAAGGAGTAAAATGGGGACGAAATGGAAGAAGAAATTACCATCAGGAACATGTGTGCAGAGATAAAAGGAGAGAGAGAGAGGGAAGGATAGAGAGAAGACAGAGAAGGGAGAAAGAGAGAGGAGAGGGGGGAGAGAGAGGCTAGTGACAAAGGGTATTTATATGCACTTTATATGACTTTTTTCCTAGCTAGGGAGTTAAAAATTCTGGGTGTCTTCAAAGTTGATTTCTAGAAACATCCAGCTGAATTCCCTAACTTGATTAATTGTTTTCCCAGAAATTACTTGGAGCCCAGCGATCCTTAACCTTAGCGATTTCTTGCAACCAAGGGGTTTAAAAAAAAAAAAACAACAAAAACAACACAATACACTCAGTGCAGCAAAGGAGACTCATTTCTTGGTAGAAGTGTCTGGCAGAAGTGTGCAGCTGGGGGTGCCCACGCATAAGCAACCACACTAGGGAGGACTTCCTTTCCCTACTGTCACCAAGGGGTTCCCCGAGCCCTTAGGCCACAATGCTCTGAGGACATGAAGGAAACGAGGCACATACCTTTGGCCTTTCTGGGAGCTTCAAGGGTGATGGTGTCCCTAACTGGAGGCTGGTCATCCTGGACCACCCAGCAGGTAAACTCACTCTTTTGCATTATGGCATCTTCCTGTAATGTGTGCGACAGAGAGTAAGTCCCGTCGGTGTTTCTGGTGGCTGGGAGGAGCTCGACAGTCAGGATCTTGTGCCCATTCTTAGCCCAGACAAGGTGCAAATTTTGAGGGTAGAAGTGGTTTACGTGGCAAGTCAAGTTCACTCTTTGCTGCTCACGGATCTCCTGGGGCTCCGTGGTGATGTTCAGTGTGGGGATAACTAGACAAGAGGAAGAAGTAGACATGGGTGAAATCTTCATACCATCCTATTTCCCTGTCCCAGGAGGGAGGATCTTGAATTTCTGAGTCTTCCGCCTCCACTAAGCCATCTCTTCAGCTCCTCTTTTGTCTTATAATCCAGCCAGTCTAATCTGCTGCCTATATGCCCATGGGTTTGGGACCCTGCAGCAGGCTTGACCTACCAGGCCCACATCCTTAGAGAAAGCTCACTCTCGTTCCTTCAGAAACCACACACGGTCAGGAGCCCTACAGCTGTGGGGCAGGAGATCGCGGGGACCTCCATTTCGTGCTGGAATGTCAAGTGGCTTGGTCTTGGGAGGTTCTTGTACAGCTGCTCTGAGTTCATGAGTGAAGAGGGATCACAAGTTCATTTGTTTTTTAAATAAACAGTTTGTATATGTTTCGTGTAAGACAAATAGGGACACGAAGCACAGCTGGAGACATATGGACGTCTAATCTGATCTGAGTTTCAAATATTCCATATCGTCGATATGTGCTTATAGGAATTATTGAAATGAATTGCCCCGCAAGAACAGAGACTCTGTAGTCATAGCACCCACAGGAGTGCCTGGCGCATAGTAGCTGTTCATTATTTATTGAGTGAGAAATACTTTACTCAGTACTGAAGATTTCCCAGAACTCAGGACCTTATGCACACATAAGCACTCCACCATGGAAGTACACTCCTAGGCCCCTTTCACTTGTTTTATCTTATTTCACTAAGTTGCTCAGGCTAGCCTTGAACTCAGTCCTAATCCTCACAGGTCTGGAATGTGTTATATTCCTGCCTCAGCTTCCTAAGAAGCTGAAATTACATGCCTTATACCACCAGGTCTGGCTGATAAGTAGAGATTTTTAAGCGTTAGCAGTGATATAAAAAGGACAAATGCGTTTAGAGAGGAATGCTAGCTCCATATAATAGCAAGGCCAAACATTCATAAACAGCTTACAATGTGTTAGGCGTAGTTCTTGGTATTCTGGAAGGAATAACTGGTTTAATCTTCAGAGGAAACTTACAAAACAGGTATGGTTTTATTCCAAAGTTTTAGGGAATCTAGGGCACAGAATATTTAAGAGACAAGGCCAGTATTCTGCAGCCTCCACAGTGGTGCAGCTAAGATCAAGGCCCAGCGGAGCAGCCCACGAAACCCAGACTTTTCATCCATATTCACATGCCCAAGGCTGGCAATGAGCAATTTCTGTCCCCGTTTGTAAGATGGGCTTTCGGCAAAAGCTCCATGCCTCCAATGTAGCCCCTACCACCCTTCACAATACTCACCTCGGAGCACTTGAGAAAGACTAATGGTCCTTTTTAGGGGTTTACTGAGGTCTGCATGGGCGACTTCACAGGTGATCTGAGACAAGCTGTCTTGCTTGGTCAATGTCACCCAGGCCTTGCTCGTGACAGTGTAAGAGTGATTGCTGGCAGGCACCACGTGTGGGGCTAAGACTGGATGCTCGTCACTGTTTTTCAACCACCTGATACTGGCATTGCTGGAGCTGAATGGGCCAGCAGCACAGTCAAAAGACACCGGAGTGGAAGGGGTTTCTCTCTGAGATGGGCCCTGCAGAGAAATGAAAGGCTTCCCAGCTGAAACAAAACAAAACAAGCAAAAGGCAGTTATGGCTACCTTCTCAGGGATGGAGGAACCAACATGCAACAGTATGTGAACTGTCCCATAGAGAAGGAGAGTTACCCCTTTCCTGAGGTCAGTCTGTCAGAAACTGAGAACAATGGCTCGCTTAAGCCAAGGTGCGTTTCCTGAGGCAGCATACACCACCTCTGACTCTGACTCTGGGCAGGGTGCAAATGGACCATAACAAGCAAGCAGCAAACATTCCCTTCTGTGGGGGAATGGAAAACTCAAAATGTACCCAGATAGAAAAATGAAGAGCCATTCTAAGGGGGTGGTCAAAACAGGACATTTTGAACTAAAACTTAAACATACACACACACAAAAAAAAACCCTGAAGAATGAATAAAAACTATCTATGGAAGAGGACACAGTGATGATATTTTGGGACTGAAAGGAGAGAGAGAGAGAGAGAGAGAGAGAGAGAGAGAGAGAGAGAGAGAGAGAGGAAGAGGAGAAGAGAAGAGAAGAATGCTTGGGCATATGCCAAATAAATAGACTATATGATCCAGCTGTAACCACTCTTTGGCTACCTCAGGCAGGCAAGTCTTTAGAAGGCTTAAGAAAAAGAAGGTTTACTACAAGCCTGCAACATTGCTTTCCACAAGTGCAGGCCTATCAAATAAATCGTGAAATTTAAGGAAGAGGAAATAAATGCACAAGAAAATATCTGTAGCTGAATCAAATGAGGAACAAAATTCAGTCTGTAAAGAGAAATACTGAGAACTTAAGCTGCAATGAAGATAGGACTGAATAATCAATAACACAATTAGACACTCAGGGGAAAGCCGTAGATGGGTTGAGTAGAAAAAAAAAATGACATGTTTTGGAGGTAAAGCAGAGGAATTGTACCACTCAAGCAAATATAATTATAAATATTAAAAACACGTAAAAGGAACATTCAGAAACTATGGGACAACATAAAAAAGACCAAGTCTTCACCAGATGGTGGTGGTGCATGCCTTTAATCCCAGCACTTGGGAGGCAGGGGCAGAGTTTGAGGCCAGCCTGGTCTACAGAGATAGTTCTAGGACAGCCAGGTCTACACAGAGAAACCCTGTCTCGAAAAACCAAAAGGAGAGAGAAAGAGGACAAGATCAGAATGAAAACTCCCTGTAAATATTATAGTTAAAAACATTAAACATACGGAATAAAGAGAGGGTACAAAAGCAAAAGGAGAAAAACCACAACTCATCGATGAAAGAAACCCCATTATGTTAGCCTTTAATTTCTCAATGGAAAATTTAAAAGTCTTGAGGAATGACCTTCAAATGCTCTCCAAAAGATCACAAATGCCAGTCTAGACTACTGGACCCAGCAAAGCTGTCTGCCATAGTTGAAGGAGAAAGAAAGCCTTCCCATCACACTAACGGGTTAAAAGAATTTATGTCCACGAAAACAGCCCTACACACTACCCTAGAAGCAATCCTCAGACTGAAGAGGGGAATAATCGCAGCCATGTAACTATAGAAAGACAAGTGACACTGCACTCACACCTTACCCTTGTCAGAATGGCTAAGATCAAGAACACAACTGACAACAAAGGCAGGTGAGAGTGTGGGGAAAGGCGAACCCTCAGTCACTGTTGATAGAATTGCAAACTGTTGCTGCTCCTCGGAAAATCAGCGGGGGGAGGGCAAGAACCCGTGGGGAATTCTCACTAAGCTAAAAATAAATCTGCCATATGACCCAGCTATACCATTCTCTAGCATATGCCCGAAAAGACTCAGCACCCTACTCCAGTGATTCTTGATCAACCAAGGTTCAGTTTTGCTCTATTCACATAATTAGAGAGCATTCCTCCGTGCAGCCTCATGCAGCTAGGACCCTGACAGAGTTCTCACGACTCTAAAACCTCTAATCTAGGGTCTCTCCCCTGAAAGTAGTAAAGTTGACCCTTTCTGGGGACAGTTTTTGGAGATTCTGAGCAGTGTTTTACTGAAGCTGTGCTGTATTCCCTTGCGCCCCTACTGTGTTCAGACTGTGTTGTACTTTAGGGTCTCAGTGACAAGAGCCCTTCTTCCAACGTCAAGTAGCAAGAGGAAGACCAGTAAGCCCAACAATGACAAAGAAAGAAGGATAGTAGAGGAGAGCACAGGTGGCCATGGGCTCTGACACCTTCAGTTCTGTTTCCATCTGCTTTGTCTATACATGGCTCCTGATGGTTATGAAACACTTCCAGGTACAGGTGTTCAGTTTTACCCACAATCCAACTGTGGGAGGATAGTATTATAGGCTCTGCTTCCTGGAAGAGCAGGGACACAGAGACATTTAGTAACATGCTTAACATCACATAGCCTGTCAGTGACTAAGGAAGATTTAGCAAGCTTATTTGTCTTTGGATCCCTCTCCCTCCATCTTCTTCCCTTCTCCCTTTCTATATTTATACATGAAATACATCTTATACTTCTAGATCCAGCAGCCACTGAGTCCAGAGCTGACTTCACAGAGCTCAGGCTCTTTCCACGCCACTAGGCCTTCCAATCCATGTTCTTCCTCTGATCTCTAAGGTCCTACTAGCTCCCTTTCCTTAAAAGGTCTACAGTACAGAAAAGATATTGTCAGCCCAGGAAGGAATCCTGGGACGCTTCCTCCTGTCTGGAACAGGATTTTGCCACCTCTGAGTGCTCTTCCACATGCGCTTAGGATGCCCATGACCAAGACTTACCTGCAAATGCCAGCAGAAGTGTGGGCAGAAGAGGTTGCAGGCCCAGAGCTTTCCAAAGTGTAGTAGCCATGGTGAAGAAGCATTAGCCCTGATATGTGCCCGGTGACAGACCTGGATGAAGCTCTGCATGAGCCCAGGAGCCTCTGGCTGGGTTTCTTCCCAGCCTGGGCTGCCTTATATATTCTGGTTGTCCACACTTAGCAGGGCCTGGGCAGAATTTGAGCCACAATGAGGGAAGTGGTCATTGTGGCTAAGATCTCTGCCCGTCCCCCCAGCCCACAGCCAAAGAAAGTTTACCAGTTTGGTTAGGCACTGGTTTTCTGGAACCCCCTGGATTAGGGAGGGACTGAGCTTCTGCCCGCAGAGCTGGTCTCTGGTGTATAGAACCTTAGACTCCCTTTTCCTGGAGGGACCAACACATTCAACAGACATCACTGTCACCCATTCTACATTATTACAGCCCTAGAACAACTTCTAGAATCAGAGAATGGAGGCTGAGTCCCAGAAAGGCAGGTACAGTGAACCTTGTAAGTACAACCAGATACAATGAAGATAGAGTGTGGGGCTTAAAAACCATTGTTCTCCAATTGCCTGGGTTCATACATGTTGCCTGGGCATTTCCTGTTGTTCAGAATCATCTAATAATTACTAAGCTCCAGAAAAAATGACCCTGAGACAAAGCAGTCTGTTTCTCTGACCTGATGGGGCAAGGAACCTTGGTTTCTCTCTGTCCCTTACTCTGCTAAATCTGAATTCTCAGCTGTTCACTTGTGGGCACATGGTCTGGTTTTTCGTTTTGAGAGGCTTTGCTTGGTTTAGTTCTTTGTATCACTAGGAAGTGGTCTAATGGCTTTATGTATGTTAAGCAAATATGCTACCAGTGTGCTACAACTCCAACCTTAACTGACTGATTTTTTTTAACCTTCTCCCCTATGAAAAATAATTTGACGTGAAAGATGCTGAGTGTCCTGGCTGCATAGGAGAAACACCACAACAATAAGGAGACCCTGGGTGTCAGGTGTGTCCCCAGAACTGATGGTGAAGCAGGCCCACCTTCCTCCCTCCCTCCTGGCCCTTCCCAGATTCCTTCACCACTGTGTTTTCACTCAACTAGTGTGGGGAGGAAACTGAGTGAAATCATCCAGCCTGCAAGGGGAACTTTTATGGAAGTTTCTCCCTTTCTTCCAACCATCATCACCCAACTAATCAGGATACTCCCTGAAAGATAACTTCTTAGAGACCCAGGGTCTCCCAAGAAGAAGTGAGTCCTCTTCTTTCTGGTGTAGGTTTACCGAACTAGGTCTTCAATCCCTGTTGGTTCATAGGAAAAGGGGGGAAGTGAGAAGAGACAACCTAGTGGGGAAATAAAATGGAAAGAAAACAGCCTGAACTTCCTCCAGGCAGAGTGATAGTGGGTGAGGGGAATGTCAGCTGGAGAAGCCAGTGTGGAGGAGGAACTTATTCTGGGTACTGGCTCCCGGCAAGAGTTCCCAGATGCAAAGATTCAGCATGGAGCAGCAAAGCTGAGTCAGGTAACCCGATCCGAGCAGAATAAGAAAGAACACAGATCCTTTAGGAATGGAGATATGAATCACTCCTCCAGAAAAAGAGGCAAGACCCACTAAGGTGCTTGCTAAAGGTAGAGGGAATACAGAATGAGCAATAGAGGAAGGTAATTATTAATTACCAGCTAAGACTAGGTGACCAGTTGCAGATTCGAGGACTATATTGACATGAGTGTTTCTGTCAACACTGAAGCGGGAGAAAACAGGGAACAGGACAGGAGCCTACTACAGAGGGCCTCAGAAAGATCGACCCAGCAGAATATCGAAGCAGATGCTGAGACTCATAGCCAAACTTTGGGCAGAGTGCAGAGAATCTTATGAAAGAAGGGGGAGATAGAAAGACCTGGAGGGGACTGGAACTACACAAGGAGAGCAACGGAGCCAAAAAATCTGGGTCCAGGGGTCCTTTCTGAGACTGGTCCAACCAAGGACCATGCATGGAGATAACCTAGAACCCCTGAATAGATGTAGCCCATGGCATCTCAGTGTCCAAGTGGATTTCATAGTAAGGGGGACAGGGACTGTCTCTGACATGAACTCAGTGGCTGGCTCTTTGATCACCTCCCCCTGAGGGGGAACAGCCTTACCAGGCCACAGAGGAAGACAATGCAGCCAGTCCTGATGAGACCTGACAGGCTAGAGTCAGATGGAAGGAGAGGAGGACCTCCCTTATCAGTGGACTGGGGGAGGAGCATGGGAGGAGAAGAGGGAGAGAGGGCAGGATTGGGAGGAGATGAGGGAGAGGGCCTCAGCTAGGATACAAAGTGAATAAATTGTAATAAATAAAAAACAAATAATAAAAGGGGAAAAAACAGATGTCTACAGGTGTGTGAACTTATTTCTTGGTCTTCAATTTTGTGCCAATACCATGCTGTTTTTATTATTATAGCTTTGTAGTACAATTCGAGAGTGGGGACAAAAGTTATTTTAGTATTTAGGGTTGTTTTAGCTCTCCTGGGTTTTTTGAGTTCTAGATGGAGCTGAAATTGCCCTTTCAAGTTTTGTGAAGAACTATGTTAGAATTTGGATGGGGATTGGATTGAATCTGTAGATTGCTTTCAGTAGGATGGGCCCTTTTCTCTATATTAATCCTACCAATACCATGAGCACAAAAATCTTTTCATCTTCTGATGTTTTCTTCAATATCTTAAAGTTTGATCATACAGGTCTTGGTTAGATTTACCTCAAAATATTTCATGTTTCTGAGGTTACAGTGAAATGTGTTGTTTCCATGATTTTTTTCTAATCCATTTATCATTTGTGTATAGGAGACCTGATTTTTGTCTGTTAATTTCGTATCCTGCTACTTTGCTGAAAGTAGTTATCAGCTAGGAATTACCTAGGGTAATTTTTAGGGTTACTTATGTATGTTATCATATCATCTGCAAATAAAGATATTTTAACTTCTCTCCATGTTTGTATCCCCTGATCTCCTTACTCTGCTCTAGCTAAGACTTCAGTTACTAAATTGAATAAGTAAGGAGAGAGTGGACAGCCTTGTCTTGTTCCTGATTTTAGTGGAAATGCTTTGAGTTTCTCTCCATTTAAGTTGGTGTTGCCTATGGGCTCGCTGTAAACTGCCTTTACTGTGTGTAGACATGTCCCTTATAACTCTGATGTCTCCAAGACTTTTATCATGAAGGCGTGTTGAATTTTGTCAAAGGATTTTTGGACTTTCTGCATCTAATGAGATGATGTGGGGTTTGTCATTTAGTTAGTTTATATGGTGAGTTACATATAAGGATTATGTATATATTGAACTGTCCCAGCTTTGCTGGGATAAAGTCTACTTGATCATGGTGGATGATTTTTTTTTGATGTGTTCTTGAATTCGGTTTGCAAAGCATTTTATTGAGAATTGTTACGTCTATGTTCAAAAGGAAAACAGGTCTGTAATTCTCTTTCTTTGTTTGGTCTTTATGTGGTTTGGCTATCAGGGTAACTTCAGCCTTGTGAAATAAATTGGGCAATGTTCCTTGTGCTTCTATTTTGTCAAATAATTTAAGGCATATTAGCATTAATTCTTCACTAGAAATCTGGTAGAATTCTGTGCCAAAACTGTCTTGCCCTTGGTTGTTTTTTCTATTACTATTTTGTGGAATAATTTGAAGATTATCAGGAATAACTCTATTTTGAAAATCTGATAGAATTCTGGCCCTGGTCTTTTTTTTTTCGGTTGGGAGATTTAATTACTGCTTATATTTCACTACTGGCTATAAGTCTATTTAAATTGCTTATTTGAACTTGATTTAACTTTGATAGGTGGTCTATCTCAAGAAAACTTTCCATTTCTTTCAGATTTTCCAATTCGGTAGAGTATAGGTTTTTAAAGTATTTCCTTATGATTTTCTGGTTTTCTCCATGTCTGTTGTTATAACTCCCTTTTTGTTTTTAATTTTGTTTTACTGGATCTTCTCTCTCCACCTTTTAGTTAAGTGGCTAAGGGTTTGTCAATCTTATTTATTTTACCAAAGAACCAACTCTTTATTTATTCTTTGTATTAATTTGTGTTTGTTTTATTGATTACAACCCTGAGTTTGATTCTTGACATCTATTCTTTTTGGATGCCATTACTTCATTTTGTTCTAGAGGTTTCAAGTGTGCTGATAAGTTACTAATATGAGATCTCTCCATTTGTGTGTGTGTGTGTGTAGGCATTTAATGCTGTATGAACTTAGAATTGCTTTCATTGTGTATCATTGTGTACCACAGTTTGGGTATACTAGGTTTTCATTTTCATTCATTTCTAGAAAGTTTTTAATTAATTTTTTTTCTTTACTAACTTCTGCCTTGTCCCATTTTCTCTTTCAGCATTGAGCTGTTCAGCTTCCATGAGTTTGTAAGCTGTTTCTGTTGCTGATCAGCTTTAATCTGTGGTGGTCAGATAGGATGCAGCGTGTTATTTCAATGTTCTTGTATCTGTTGAGAATTGCTTAGTGTCCATATATGTGGTCAGTTTTGGAGAATGTTACATGAGCCACCAAGAAGATATACTCTTTTCTATTTGGGTGAAATGGTGTGTACATATCTATTTGGTCCATTTGATTTTTGACGTCAGTTAGTGCTAGCATTTCTCTGTTAATTTTTTTTGTCTGGATAACCTGTTATTACCAAGAATGTGATATTGAAGTCACCCACTATCCGGATTTGAGGGTCAAGTGTGACTTAAGCTCTAGTGATGTTTCTTTTATGAACGTGTTCTTGTGTTTAGTGCGCAGATGTTAAGAATTGCAAGGTCATCTTGGCAGATTTTTCTTTCTGATGGATATGCAGTGTTCTTCGCTATGTCTTCTGATTAGTTTTGTTTTAAAGGTTTTTTTTTTTTTATCAGATATTAAAGTGGCTACAAGGACTTGCTTCTTAGTTTGTGTTAGCTTTGACCATGTTTTTCCATCCTTTTACCCTGATGCATGTCTATGTCTGTGTGTTTCTTGGGTGCAGCCAAAGGTCTTTCGGTTAGCCTGTGTCTTTTTATTGGGAAGTGAGTCCACTGATGTGGAGATATCAATGAGCAGTGTTTGTTGACTCCATTACTTTGTTGTGGTGGTGTGTCAATTTTCCCTTACTTCCTTTGATTTGCTGTTCTGATATTATTTATTCCTTCTGTTTTCTGGTGTGTGATTAGCCTCTTCAGGTTGAAGTTTTCTGTCTCGTACCTCCCTTGGGGCTGTGTTTTAAATTTTGTTTTATCATGGAATGTGATTTTTAAAGGAGCCCACCATTGACTCTTGAACTTTTAAAAAGATTTTGAATTTTAAAAAAGACTGACTATTTTAAGAACACTGAATTTTTAAGTGTTTAAATTTTGAAGACTGTGGGATATTTACAGTGTAATGGGGATTTACATGTGTGGTATTGGAGATGAACAGGAAAGGAAAAGTTGTGGCTTAACAGTGATTTGTTTGTGTGTCAAGCTGACAAAGGCTCCACTATGCTGGCTAATTTTATGTCAACTTCACACAGGCTAGGGTTACTGATGAGGAAAGAAGCTCAGTCAATAAAATACTTCCATAAGATGGGGCTGTAAACCTACATGGAATTTTCTTAATTAGTGATTGATGTTGGAGGGCCCCGCCCATTATGGGTGGGGCCACCCTGGGCTCCTGAGGCTGGTTCTATTGGAAAGCAGGCTGAGCAAACCATGAGGAGCAAGCCAGTGAGCAGCGCCCCTCCACGGCTCCTGCCTCCAGGTTCCTGCCCTGTTTGTGTTCCTGTCCTGACATTTTTCAAGAATGAACTGTGATGTAGAAGCATAAGCCAAGGAAATCCTTTCCTCCCCAAGTTGCTTTGGTCATGGTGTTTCATGGCAGTGTAGACACCCAAACTAAGACAGGACTTGAAGATAGTATGTTTAATAATTGATATATTCATGCTAACAAAAGCTAACTTTAAAAATTGTGCCTAGAGTCAGGCATGGTGGCATATGCCCACGTACACTGCCAGCCTTTGGGAGGCAGAAGCGGGCAGATCTCTGTGAGTTCAAGGCTGGCCTGGTCTAAAAAAAAAAAAAAAAACCAAAAAAACAAGCAACGGGGGGTGTCTAATCCAGATAATCACTTCAGTTTTTGATAACTTTGATAAACTTTTACACTTGGGAAAACTGAGCCAAATCAAAGCCAAGATTTATTTAAAATTCTTTGGGATGTTTTGTTTAGAATTCATCTAGATTATATAGATTTAAAGCATAAGGCTGATAATGCTGTGCTTCTGGGTGTTCAGCAAAGCTTGAAAGCCTACTCAAAAAGGAATCAGAGACTCAAAGAGGAAATCCAATATTGTGGCCCTTAAAATCCATGGTGAAGCCTGGCCTGGTAGCGCACATGGAGAAACCCTGTCTCAAACAAAACAAAACAAAACAAAACAAAACAATCCATGGTGAACCAGGGTCCTGGGGACAATGAGAGTCTTGTGATTAAGTTGCTGTCCTTTTGATCAGAAAAGCAATTAGGTCTACTGAGATTAAACTCTAGCCAAAGTGCATCCTAGAAGAAAGGAAGTCCCCAGGGACCTCAGGCTACCTGTGATACAATATATCACTTAGAGTTACATGGTACTCTAAACCATTGTTAAACAGGTATGTGAGAGATATATAACTTACCATTGAAAGGGGGTTATAAAAACTAAAATATATACAGGGCAGAAGCTGGATCTTCAGAGAGACAAAGACTTTCCCCCTCCCAGCTGCTATTGCTGATGATGTGGGTAAATTCATCTGTCTCCTGCTACATGCAAAAGGGAAACATTGCCACTGCCCGAGGCAACCACAGAGCAGACTGAGAAACAAAACTAGCAACTTCCCCAAAATGGTGGGTGGGGAGGGTAGCGGTGGAAGAACTGGCTATGGGGACAAGCCGCATTGATTCCCAGCCCAATTAAGTAAATAGGACCCCAATTACAACCAGAGATGGCTGTTTCAGACCATTTCTGAAAATGGGAACTATCGGACATTTAACGCTAAAAGATCCCCATCCCTGAGGCCGTTGCTCCTGCACTGGTTAAACAGCTCCCTTAGAAAACTCATGTCAGCCTGGCGGCTCTCGAAACTACACTAGACTGACAACTTTGTTTTCTGACTTGCCATAATACCCAACGAACTTGTGAGCAATACGACCCTCTGTCCTGAATAACCCATGACAGTGACTCAGGCCCTCCCTAAGTACAGAATTTTGGAAAAGCCCAATTAAAAAAAAAAAAGTGGTTGTTGGTTTTACAGAACTTCCCCAAATCTGGAGTTACAAATTCTTGCTTGTCTTTGTACCTCCTCCAGATGGATAAAAGTCTTTTCTACTCATATGAGTTATCCCAGCTTCTAAGAAAAATGGTCCCTAGGTTTGTAATTCCTATTGCTTACCACACGGTCAGACAGTGCACCAGCACGTACAGCAAACCATACAAAACCTTATCATATAAAGGATACAATGCTGATAGAGTTCATTTTGGTTTTACTTTTGCTAAGAAAGTATGCTAAGGATTAGAGATGGAGACTGAAATACTTGATAAAATGGATTAAATCTAAAATACATGATGCTTGCATATCAGGACATCCACGGGCTAAAATAGTGCTCCTTCCCTTGGACAGGACACAGACCCCACGGGAGTAGCTGCATGTCAGGTGATGACTGCTGCAGAATAGGAACACGTGGGAAAACAAGGCTTGCCAGAGTCCATTCCCAACTATACCGGCAAAGCCACCAAATCCCTGCTTAACCACAGGGAAGGCGAACTATTTCTCAAGTCTCACACAACAGGGGGATAAGTTCTCCTGTCTAATGTGGCATCTGGGAGCCTGTACCCACGCTGTGAACATCTCAGACAAACAAGGAGCAATGACAAGTACTTGGCACTCATCTCACAAGCTGAAATATGATGGTGCTACGGACAAGGGAATTTTTTTTTACCCACGCCTTCCACTAGGTTGGTAGGGCCTGCACACTGGCCATACCCTTCCCTCCCGCCCTCTATTCTTTTTCTCTTAGCAAGGCTAATTCCAGGGATAGGAGGATGATATCTGAGTCCTTTGATATCTACACTGACTCTAAAGGAGTCCCCAGAGGAATTCCAAATGTGTTTAAGACTATAAACAAATAGTTACAAAATTCAAGTAGACTATATTTTTGTGGTCAACAATAAATAAAAATATAACATAATCAACAAAGGTTTACCAATTATAGCAGGAATGACCTTTTGGGAATGTCTAGCCAGCTGGATGCCACAAGCCAAATGGTTTGGGGATGATACCCTGATTATGAGTCTAAGAAAAAAGAGATTTATGTTATTCTTGGTGTGATGGATCATCTTGATTTTCAAGTTGACTACATCTGGAATCAACCAAAACCTAAGCAGCTGGGGACACCTGTGAGGGATTTTTTTTAATGTTTTTATAATTTATTTATTGTATATCCTGATTGAAGCCCCCTCCCTCAACTCCTCCTAGTCCCACCCTCCCTGCCGCTTCCCGTCAACCCCTTCTCCTAGTCCACTGAAAGAGAGAGTTCTATTCCTCTGCCATCTGCCCATAGCTTGTCAAGTCTCCTCAGGACTGCCTGGATCTTCTTTCTCTGTGGCCTGGCAAGGGGCAAGTGATCAAAGAGCAGGCAACAGAGTCCATGTCAGAGGCAGCCCCTGCTCCCCTTTCTTGGGAACCCACATGGAGACTGAGTTGTCTATCTGCTACATCTGAGCAGGAGGCCTAGGTCCTCTCCATGCATAGTCCTTGGTTGGTGCATCAGTCTGTGCAGGACCCCCTGGGCCTAAAACTAACTAACTAACTAACTAACTAACTAACTAACTAACTAACTAAATAAATAAATAAATAAATAAATAGATAAATAGATAAATAGATAAATAGATAAAAAGAAAAAGATGATTCCCTTGTTATGGTCATAGGAGTCATGATTACAATTAGATATTACATGGCTCCCTGTACATGAGGGTTTATCCAATGACTACTTACAAGAGCCATGTCTGCCCAAATTCATAAGCCTTATCATAATATGTTCCTGATGAATATCACAAAACAAAAAACCTGAAAATATTAGTTAAAATTTTTTAATGTATTGTAAAAAAAAAAAAAAGTATTTAAGAGCCACTCAACAAAAAGTCAAATTCCTCCAGGGTCAAGACTTCCGAAAATCAAAATATGTGCTCAGTTTGCATATTGTTCTCCAGAGTTGTATCATGCTCTTCAGCTATAGCATTTTGAACACATTTTCTGAAAGGACAATTACAAAGCCAAGGCAACTGTGTAAGAACATAAATTCAAGTCCCAACTGCTAAGGGCAAGGTACCGAACCCCTTGTGCTGGGTGTAAAGCCCCATCAGACCCCTGTTGGACATGCTTGCCTGATGCCAGGAGATCTAGAAACTGGAAGAGGGTAAGATGTCTGCGTCGGTGCTCCGGCTGCTCCGGAAGCTAAGCAGACTGCGCGGAGTGGAAGCTCGGGGAGTTGACTACCTACGGAAAAAAAAGTGGATTCTTTTTTTCATTTCCTTATGTATTACACACTTCGACATTATCTATACTTGTCCTAATCTTTGCGGTAGGCCTGACTGCCACATCCCCAAACGGAAACATGGCAAAAACTTCCTGTTGGGTCTTAAATGAGTGATAGTTAGGAAAATGTTATGGTGGCTTTTGTTTTCCTTCTCCTAATAGCTTTTATTGCTCTCTCTAGAAGACTTTTTAAAAAGATATAAATGTATGTACATATATACATACATACAATTTTTAACATTCTTTTATCTTTTTTCATTATTAACGACTGAGCTCCCTAAGTCAGACATATCTTTTGATGTATGTGAAAACTATAAGGTTCTTAAAAACAGAATCTGACAAAACATGTGCTAACCTTGCCTTAGAACAAGGATGTATCCAAATACACACACACACACACACACACACACACAGAGACATACACACCAAGGAATTCTGCCCTCCAACATTTGAAGACTCATGCTGAGTAAGTGACAGCCCCTTGTATTAGAAGCCCTGTCCAGGCATGTTGGAGTTATCCTATTCTCAGGGTATCTGGATACCACCTGGGATAACAGATGATGCTCTTTGACCTTGAGCTGTCGGCTTGACACAACCTAAAGTCACCTGAAAGGAGGGAATCTCAGTTGAGAAAATGTCTCCGTGAGGCAGGGTTGTAGGAAAGCCTGAAGGACATTTTCATAATTAATGATTGATGTAGGAGAGCCTGGCCCATTGAGGGTGGGGCTGCCCTGGGCTGGTGGTCCTGGCATCTATAGGAAACCAGGCTGACTGAGCCATTGGAAGCAAGCCAGTAAGCAGCACTCTTCCAATGGTCTCTGCCTCAGCTCCTGCCTCCGGGTTTCTGCCCTGACTCCCCTCAGTGATGTAGAATGGTCTGAGAGCTGTAAGATGAAGTCAGCCCTCTTGGTCAGTAATAGAAAGTCTGGTTAAGATAGACCCTCAAAGGGACTTGCACATCAAAATGGTAGAAGGTTCTAAGAAGCTGATGGGAAACACCTGCAACAAGCTGGGCCGCACCCTGGGGTGTATCTCCATGTCTTATCTGTAGCCACGGTCCTCACTTCTCTCCTCTACACTATAAATGGTCTGTGGCTAATTGTTCTGCTTGAGGAAAACCTTCTGCATATGGAGGAATTTAGAAAACTCTACTAAACAAGCTTATTATAGCCAATCAAAATATGTCACTCTGGGTTGCTATGTGGGGGCGAGGAAGCAGGCAAGGGGACAGAAGTGGTATAAAATGCTGTGCTTAACTGAACTGAAGCTCATTTTTTTGGATTGATGTTGCCTAGGCCTGTTGCATTCATGAACTAAAGCTGCTTCTTCAATTCCAGCCTTGTGTCTGGAATTCCCTTGGTCATGCCCTACTGCACCATTGTTCCAGGAAAAGTCATACAAGACCATGAAAGCTAGAGGACTCTACAGATTACATCATTTAAATCAGGATGGAGGCCTGGGGATAGAGTTAGCCAAAAGCTCCGGAGAGCACAAGGAAAAGGAGGAAGTGAAAACCAGTCCTAATCCAGAGAGGGTTATCAACAAAACAGAAAGAGATCCTGTATAATTTCCCAAGGACTGAACTATGTTCTAAGATGCATGCTCAAAATTCCCACCCGTGAATCTCTGCAGGCAGCTTTACAATAACCTGTTCGACCAAGATCATCTGAGAGGTGTCTAGCCTTTATTTGTGAGTGGGGTTGATTCAGCCCTCTCCTTTGACTGTAGGGTAACTAGAACCGGAAAGCAGCAAATGAAAGGAGTATAAATAGTAGTAGGTCATTGCCTATGAGCAAAGAGGACTAGGAGACAGAGCCTGGCCTAGTTTTGTGTCACCAGAATCTTGGCTCAGTCCCTGGAATACTTATCTCCAAATGGTACTCTTTATGGTCTCCCCTCACCATTAGGGGTGACTCTAAGCCACAGATACCTGTCCAGCTGCCCACTTAACAACTTCACTTGTGTGTCATAGCCATGTCACATCTTACCATCCAAAACTGACTCCTGATAATGCTTCAAGCATGATCTTCTCTGCAGGACACACCAATGATTCTGTGGTTGTGACAGAGACCAGTACCTAGAAGCCATCTCTCCTTTCCCTGTCTGTTCTCCTTGTTTCCCACTCCAACATTTCTTCTCCAGTGTTCCCTTGGCCATCAGGATCTCTTGGCTCTGCATTCCCAGTGTAGAGAATAACTACTTCTTACCATGTTCTGAGCTGCCAGGATGTCAGCTGGGATGACCCGATGGTACCTCCTGTTTTGGAACCTTGAGGCTTTGGGGCATATTTGTGTGTGCATAGAAGGTATCCCGGGAACTGAAAACTTTTCATACCAAATTACATCTTCCACTCATCACTAAGAATTGGATTCAATAGTCTAAGAGTGCTGGGCATTAGGGTTACCATGTTCCCTTAACTACTCTTGGCACTTACTACTTTGTCCCTACAGGTACGCCCCTGATTCTTGGCCTCACCCAGGGTCCTCCTGTGAACAGGGTTTAACTTCATTGGAAGCCATCTTTTGTTAGCTGAGCACTGCTTTCGGGTCCTGCCACAAATTAGTCTTAATGATGGAGAGAGGTCTGTCTTCCAGATTCCAACAAGGTTTGGTCACTGTGGAGACTCCTCAGGGATGACACTTTACCTCTGCCTTGTGGAGCACAGATTCGTGGCTGCCTTTTGGAAGACACGCTGCAGCACCCAGTGGGCAGCCGCAGCCTTTTTGAGCAAAAAAGAGCCATAGTTCTCCAATCACTTTCAGAGACCAGCTAAAAGCCACATTCAAAGAACCCTGATGATAATGAATATGCTAATATGATTTCTACCAGGTCCCTACACACTTTCAAAGAAATGCTTTTGACCTTCCACATGGATTCAAAGCTTCCATTGAAGTCCAAGGGGGGTTTAGGTTTAAATAACATGAAAGTTTTTACATAAATGGATACAACTAGGGAGTTGTGAATTAAAAGTGAATTTCACATTGTCCCCAAAAGCTCTGACCTTGAATGAGACGCATTGGTCCTAACTGATTGCCAGTGGACCTTCTGGCCAGACAGCTGTTACCTTTGGGTAGAATGGGCCAGGAAGCATTAAATGGGAGTCTTTTTTGCCTGACAAGTGAGCTCTGGACATGTGGGTTCAAATGCCACTCATTAGCTGGGTGAGCCAATTGAGCTCAGCTTGCTCACTAAAGAATCACTAAGCCTTTTACAGTCAAGAGGGGCTAGGCGTGCAACCAGTCACAAGGCATCAATGGCGTGGAGCCTACCGATCCCCACCCCTGTCATCCCAGCCTCCCATGTTCCAGCCTTCCCTCGGTTTCTTTACCATACACTGAGAGGCTCTCAGTGAAGGGCTCTAGCAGGCCAGAGCACAGCAAACATGGCACCAACAGGTTTCACCTTTTCCCTCTTCCCACCTGCCTTGCTAAACTGTTAGATTGCATTCCTAAAGCTGGCTACCAAAGTCTAGTCCCTTCTTTGGCCAACTGACTCATTTCTTAGACTGACCACCAAGGTCTAACTACCAAAACACCAAGGTCCAGCAATCAAAATTCATTATTTTGACTAACCTAATTAACACACCCAGTAAGAACTCACCAATACATCCTAGCTCATTCTAATACAGAACCCCCCCCCCTTTTCCCTCTTAAAATTAACACTTGCAAAGCTATTTCCAGCTGCAGCCACCTTGTCCCTTTGCTTTGCTGAATAAATCTTTGCATTTGGTTTGTTCTTGGAACTTGATGTTTGGGTGTGGTCTGTGCCTAATCCAGGGGCCGGAGGGAAGAACTTTGAAGTATACAGGTCTCTTCACATCGATACAGCTGTGAACAAACCAGACAGATGAATGGGAGTGGCCATACCAGTGCAAGGAACTGCAGCTAAACCAGGAGGAACCAAGAATCTCTAAGGAGTATAAGTCAGTGAGGGGAAGAGAAGAGAGCAAAGCCTTCATTCTCATCATGTGGACCTGAATTCTAACCCCACCTCGCCATTCCCTGGCTGTAACTCTTAGGATGGTGCTTTATATAGCGTTATTCTCTATATAAAGAGAAGGAAATCCACACCAGCCACTCTTCCACTCGTGGAACAAATGTTTACGGAACTGTAACCCGTGTCTAGACCTACTCTGAATGCTACAAAGCCCACAATGAACAGAACAGACAAAAATCCTTACCCTTGGAAGTTAAATTCTTGAGAAGAGAAAAAGACACTAAATAGTACAATCCTCTCTTGGTAACCACGGGGGACTGGTTCTAGGATTCTTAATATAGAAATTGTTGGGTGAGCAAGTCCCTTATGTAAAATGGCTGAGTATGTATATAACCTACACTCTTCAATGTACTTTAATTTGTCTCTAGATTAATAATAATACCTAACAGCAATAAGTAGTTGCTACACTGTTTATAGAACAATGATAAGAAGAATATAAGGCTTTGCTCTGTTCTGTTTGTTGTTGTTGTTTGAGACAGGGTTTCTCTGTGACACTCTGCCTCCCAGCACCCAAGAGGCAAAGGCAGAAGCAGAGGCAGGTGAATCTCTGTGAGTTTGAGGCCAGCTTGGTCTACAGAGCAAGTTCCAGGACAGCCAGGTCTACACAGAGAAACTCTGTCTTGAAACTCCCACCCCTCTAAAAAAAAAAAAAAGTGAAGCAAGAAAGTGGAAAATGATGTAGAAGGGTGTAAAATGGTGTAAAAGTTTATGTTGGGTGGTTAAGGAAGGCCATGGGGGAGTTATCCATGAGTCTTTTGGAGGGAGAACATCCCCAACCAGAGTGAAAAAGAGTGGACACAAAGGTTCTGTTGTAGGACTGGGCCTGGCTTCAGATAGGATCAGCCAATCAAGACCACCCATACCTGAAGCAGCTGATACTTGCCTGTCTTCTTTGCAAGTGCTGAACAGAGAATAGCTTTTATTTGTGGCATTTAAAATCATTATCAGTGTTCTCATTTCTTCTTTCTTCTTTCCTGAGTGACAACAAGCAAGGCTAAGCCCCAGGTCCCTAGCCAGTAGGGAATCTCTGCCTCCAAGTCTAGACCAGACAAAGCCAACAGGAACGTCTAATGTGTGTGCTGGTACAGTCAGAAAAAGGGTATGCAATGAGTGAGTGCGCTTAAAGAATGATGATAGTGTCCTGTGTTTCTTTCTCCCTTTATAGCTTCACAAATGAGATGCCTTGGAAATGCGATGCCCACTGCCAAGATGTACCTCCATCTTGGGTGGAAGATAACATCTGCCAAACAGCTGCATCTCATTTAAGAACTGGTACTTAATTAAATTCCTTGGCTCTGGTAATGGGCAGGCAGAGCTGAATGGAAAGGGGAATGCCGAAATACGGCATATTCTCTTTCAAACTGCACCAACCTCCTCTCCCCCAGGATTCTTCCACGTACCCATTGGGTCAGCCAACCTGGCCCTTAGCAAGCCATGCTCTCTCAAACTACCTCCTTTCCTTTATTCACCCTCCCCATGTCCTCTCAAGGACCCAGCTCAAACACCAACAGCTCCTCCAGGGCTTTTCCGATGCTCCAGAAACAAAGAATTACCTCCCATGAGACCTTGCAGAACTTGACACATTACTTGACTGGAGCAGCCATACCATTTCATTCCAGTTTTGTGAAGCCATTTCATGAGATCCTTGTAACTGGAGGCCATTGTTTAATTTATTCTTTTAAAAAAAATAATGCTTTGTTATTAATTCTTTAAGAATTTGATACAATGCATTCTGACCACATTCATCCCTCTCTCCCAACTTCTCCCAGATCTCCCCCAACCTCCCTACCCATCCAACTTTATGTTCAACCCCCATCAAGTCCAGTTTGTGTTGGTCACCTACTCCTGGGCACAGGGTTTGTTCCACAGTGTGGTCAATACATCAGGTGTCATACATCGTTAAACTGACCTTCCCTCTCCCAGAAGCACTCCAATGCATGTAGCTCCTCAGTTAGGGGTGGCCACCTGCCCTGCTCCATGCTGAAATACGGTCTTGCTTGAGCTTCCAGAGGTCCCATGCATGCTGTCACAATCCTTTTTTAAGGCTTTGGTTAGCCTATTGGGTTTTTGACCGATGAGACTTAGGCCGCCCCCGGAAGTATCAGCCTCAGGGGCCAGAGCACCTGCACCAGATCTCACTCCCCTCTGTAATCTGCAGGTACTTCATGAATGGGCACGTATGAAACTGCTGCAGCTAAACTTTCAGAGCAACATCAGACCATGTGTTTACTGCCGGAGGTTTCTGAGGCCCTCCGCAACCAGGAGAGTGATGCTCTGTAGGAGGCAACAAGGCAGTTGGATCCAACACAGCTTCAGGAGTCTGACCCTGAGTGGATTATTGCATATTTAAGCACGGCCCAATTCAGTGAAGACTTTCCTCCTGATAATTACCTCAGCCTTGCGTGCACAGCAAAGCATGCACCAGTCTCTTTCAGGAATAAAATAAGCTAAATAAAGAGTGGGTGTGACTACATGGAAACTCCTCTGTAAAGCATGTGTGACATCTTCCACTAAGATAGGTCCTTTAGGGTGACCACAGGTGACATCTTCCATAAACATAATGTCTGAAGGTTGACGGAGGCAAATAAGTCTATGAGAAGGGGCTGGGGAAGGGTCTGCTGTGGTCTCTGGCCACACAGATAGCGCTAAGGTCGTGCATGTCCCTCCCAGGCTTCTGGGAGGATAATAGACATAGCATCCCTTCCCTTGAAGCAAGAACCCTGTGTGCCAACATTCCAGCTTCTTCTAGTGCTTGTCCGTGACCTCCACATCTCCAGCATCTCCCCGACTTTTTCGGGGCTGCAGTAGAGGCTGAGGTTGTATACATTGCCTGCATGGCTAGTCTAACTATTATAAACAAGCAGAACAGGATTATGAAAACCGTCAGCAGAGGACTAAGGAAAGGGGAAAGCCATCTTAATCATGGTGGCCTTCAAAGGTCACCTGAGAGATTTTTGTCTGTCTCTTTATGGCAGATCATTAATTTGACCATCGATAGTATGAGAGACATCTGTCATATTAAAGTAACAATTTAATAGGAAATTGTTGACAATCAAGATTATGATTGAGCAACAAATAATATATAGAAGTAGTGCTATTTTGTAGTACTCTCAATTCACCCATTTCTTGGTTAATTTGTACTAATATGTTTGCTGTAATGTTAGTAGTTTTACTAATCATAAAGGCCATTTTTGAAATGTCTCTTTGAGTATAGTAATCACTCCTGGTATTGGTAATTTTTTTAAAGAGTATAAAAACAATCTTTCACATGGCAAAACAATATCATACTGTCTTCTATTAGGGGCATGACTTTTCTCTCCCCGACAGAAGGCATTTGGATTCCATATTGGCAAACTGAAAATTAACATGTAATACATTCAGTAAACATAACAGCATCATTTTGGGGTCAGTAGTATTGTGTCCTTGTTTTCTTCTTAAGGTCTTGACTTGATGAATTAAAGTCTTCCTGTTTCCACAAATCAGGGTTGGTTTGGTCAGATGCTCTGGAGCAGGAGCCATCTGGGACTCCATTCATTTTCTGGGAAGACATAAGCATGCCCTGATGTTAGAAGAACAACAATGGTGATTTCCATGGATTGGTTTCTAGATAGTTTCATTTAACAAAAGTTAACATTAGGCTGTGTCTCCTATATGGCAAAATGTTTGGGGCAGCAAAAGAAGCACCAGCCCTTAAAATGAAAAAAATAAATAAATAAAGTAAACATGGCTAATTGCAGCATAGCATGTGATGATTTAGGTGGGTATATATACCCTCTTTGTAAAAATGTTATTTGCATATTTGACTGTGCTGCTCCACAATAGATTGATCCTGTGGATTGCAAAGAATTTCAGTAACATGGTTAATATTCTGTAAACTGCAAAACTTCCTCAAAGCATTGGCTAATATAAGCAGGACCATTATCAGTTTTTAGTTGGAATGGGAGAAAGGAAAAGAAACAGGTTATAAATGGTTGATGACATCCAAAATGGTTTTTGCCCTTATGAGCAGACACAACAATAATATTTAAAAAGTATCAACTGTTACATTAGCATACTTTAAACTTCCAAATTCTGAGATATGACTAATATTTGTTTGCCAAATGGCACTAGATTTTAATCCTTGAGGATTAATTATGCCAGCAGAGGGCAGTGGGGTAAAAGAAGAAGGACAGACAGGCTCAAAATGGTATGCTGTGCTTGTTCACGGGGTAAAGAGAATTACTTGTAAGGATTTTGCATTTTGATGAAGTTCATGAGATCTTTGAGCAGCCTGTAAAAGAGTACCAGGGGGCACTGAGGCAGTAGCTCATTGGCTTGAGCACTAGCAGGTACTAACAGAAAATTAGAATGAGCAAGAACATAAGGATACGAAAAAAGGCTCAGGTTCATTATCGTATAGATGTCTGAAGGACAAAATATTATTGTGAAGTAATATTAATAGTGAGCTTGGGCTTAAATCTTTAAGCAGTTTCTGTAAGAGAAACAGTTTGAGCACAATATGCAGAGTCAGTTACAATATTCAATGGCCAAGAAACAGCCCATGAAAGCTGAGTGATTGTGGTGAGGTCAGACAAACACGGTACAAGCTTTTTTGTGACGGGTGCGAAATTTGTACATAAACAATAAGCTCGCTGTTCTTTTGAAGAGGCATCTGTTAATGTGTTAAAATGGACCTCTATAGGATTTATTAGTTGTAATTTTTAGATAATACTCATGGAGTATCTTCTTAAAAGGGGATCTTTAGGATAATGATTATCTGTAGATTCCAAGGAACATGCTAATACTACCTCCCAATTATTATCAGTGTGGAACAAATAATCATCCTGCATTTTACTTCTGTAGGCTCTTTACCAGTAAGTTGTTTAAGACCCGTTCTTCCCATCATTAGCAAGTCTACACTTTCTTGGAAATAAGAAGTTACAGAAAACCCGCCTCTTCATACAGGACACAAGGTCCCCACCAGCCTCCTTACCCAGGACACAGACATCTGCTCATAGATTTCAGCAGCAACCATAGTAGCCTTCGCAGTACCAAAGCAAAGATGGTTATCATAGGCCTGGGCACCTGGATGTCTCCTCTAGGCCAAGTCAAGGACCTGTGAAGGCAGCCATTGATGGTGGATATCACCATATTGACTGTGTGTATGGAGTTGGAGTAGCCATCCAAGAGAAGCTCAAAGAGAAGGTTGTGAAGCGGGGAGACCTCAGCTGGTTGTGGCCCACCTGCTTTGAGAGAAAACTGTTGAAGGAAGCCTTTCAGAAGACCCTCATCCACCGGAAGCCGGACCATTTGGACCATCTGTTTCATTCACTGGCCACAGGGACTTAAGCCGGTAAAGGGGCCATTCTCCAAAGACAATATTCTCACTAGTAAAATAAAGGTCTCGGATGCCTGGGAGGGGCATGGAGGAGCTGGTGGACCAGGGGCTAGTGAAAGCCCTGGGCGTCTCCAACTTCAACCACTTCCAGACTGAAAGGCTCCTGAATAAGCCTGGACTGAAGCATAAGCCAGTGATCAACCAGGTGCCCATACCTCACTCAGGAGAAACTAATCCAGTACCGTCACTCCAGGGGTATCACTGTCAAGGCCCGCAGTCGGCCTGAGCTCCCTGGATAGGCCTTGGGCCAAGCCATTGGACCCTTCACTACTAGAGGACCCCAAGCTTAAAGAGATTGCTGCAAAACACAAGAAAACCTCAGTCCAGATTCTGATTCCGTTCCATGCCCAGAGTAATGTGGCAGTGGTCCCCAAGACTGACACAAATACATGCGAGCGTTCAGATCTTTGACTTCCAGTTGAGCAATGAGGAAATGGCCGCTATGCTCAGCTTCAACAGAAACCGGAGGGCCTGCCTGTGCCTGAGAGAGTGACCATGGAACAATGCCCCTGCAATGGGAAACTGAAGCTGAATCACTTGAGGAGACTTCCTCTTCACCCATGCGCACCTCTCTTCTGGAGTCCTATTTAAGCCAAGCCTGCCTGCCATAGTGCCGTGGGCAAGGCTGTATTTCAATCCCCGTGTTGAAGTGTGGCTCGGAGAAGCGGATGGACATTTCTTCCATGAATTTGATCTGACCTACTGCTTGTCAAAACCCAGGAACTCTGGTAACATTTGGGGATAGAAAGATACAAATAATAAAAATCATAACATTAACAAACAAACGCAAAATAATTTAAAAAATACGAACAAACGCTCAAAAAGAAGTTACAGGTAATCATGACATGCTTCATTTCTATAATACCATTACCTTGTTGTTCCCTAATTCCAGCAGGTGATGATGAGGAAGGACGAGTAAGTAATTGTTAAGTAAAGGATTAATTCTATGAGCTAACGCCTTAACAGCAGCATTATTTGATAAGCTGATAACTCACTCTGAGCAGGTATTGTTTCTTACAAAGTTGAACTGAGAATCTCTGGAAAGTAACTTAAAGAGCAGAGGCAAATCCATAGTAGTAGTTGTTGCTGGTTTTTTTGTTTGTTTGTTTGTTTGTTTTGTTTTGTTTTTGTTTTAGTGAGACAAGGTTTCCCTGGGTAGTTTTGGCTGTCCTGAACTTACTCTGTAGACCAGGCTGGCCTTGCACTCACAGAGATCTTCCTGCGTCTACCTCCTTGAGGGCTGGGAATATGAGCGTGCACCATCACGCCCAGTGCTCTTAGTTTATTTCACAGTAAAGTGGAGAACTAGTTTAAGTATTGATTAGATGAGCAGGAGAGGAGAACTTCATCCTTGTAACGAATGACTAATACCTTGGGGGATTTAATCAGCAGTGGCTTACGTGCTTTATGTACCTAATAGTAACTCATGCGGGGCTATTTTTCATTCCTGTGGTAAAACTTGCCACTGATTTTTGGTCATTCAGTGTTGATTGTGTGATTGTAAGAAGAGAAAACCCAAAATTTTCCTTATCCTCGGGATGTAAAGGAATAGAGAAAAGGCATCGTTTAAGTCAAGTATAATAATGTAATGTCTTAAGGGGTCATGGTAGGAGCAGGGAGCCCTGGCTGGAGGACCCCCTTGTAGCATTTATGCCCTGAAATCATATGAAAGTAGAAATGTATTATTTCCCTTTTAATGAATTACAAAACTAGGGGAGTTCCAGGGACTGACTAACCCATCAATGTCCCAGCTGTAGTTGTTCCTGCACTAGAAGTTGGGCCTGTTTTAATTTTTCTCCATGAAAGGACCATCGATCAACTCATACTGGGTCATCAGAGATCCACTGTAGTCTGAAAGGCTGTATGATGGCCCTTGACCAATGACCCCAATTAGGAGGTTATACTTTCCTGTATTATAATTATCAGATGATTCATTGTGGTAATGGTAACCACTGTTTGCACTTGCTGTAATGTTTCTCTTCCCCACAGATAATATGAAAGTCCCGGGACAATACAAAGCTGCACAGTGCCGGAAGAAGAACCTTCATCAGTCCCACGTAAGACATAAGCACTTTTTAAAGAATCCTGCTGGCCTCCAACAGCTTGTAAAGGTGGGCCTCTAGACATTGGTCAGTGTGGGGCCCTTGTTATTGATAATAATGGAATGATCTGTTATTATCTAGACCGCTTCTGAAGGAATAGTTCTCTGTGTATAAGGTCAACATAGGATGCCTATCCTCAGATAAAGGTCTGGTCCGTAAAGCTGAGGGATTCAGTCTCATTACACTCGATCCTGTTGTTCCTCCGAAGTGATTGGATCCAGCTTTTGAGTCTCCTTCATTTTTGAATGTCTGGGCCAATTTGGCCCTTAATTCTAGGGTTGGGGGTTTCCCCCTTGGGAGTTTAAAGGATTACCAGCCTTGTCAAATTTGGATTGACATTTCTTAGCCCAGTTTTTTCCTCTTTGACGTCATGAGCAAAAGCAAGGGGTTGGATTACTAGATTTTTTTTTTGCACCAATTTTTTTCAGTGTCTTTTATTCTTACATTCAAAGTAAGAAAAGTATTTTCAAAAATACCTTTGGAAAAGTATTTTTTAAATATCTGCTGTGTGATGGCTGCAACATCCTGAGTAGCCGTTACCCAGTTGGAAAAATCACCATGTTTTGCTGGTGCTATGGCAGCTCCACACTGTTTGGTGGCTGCGTCCAACCCAAGCTGTTTGATCAGGATATCTACAGCCTCGTCAGGAGTTATTTTCTGTTGCACTGCTCTCTTACCTTGAAGAGAAAACTCATTGACCTTCCATTTTAATGTGGACAGAGAAGGAGGGAGGAGCCTATGACCGAGATGTAAATTGAAATAATAATTTTTTTTAGTAAAATAAATAAATAAATAAATAAATAAATAAAGTGAGCAGGGAGACCATAGCTTCTCCATGATCAGGAGTAGTTCTCTGCGCTTGCTGTTCACAAAGGTGCACTTGGTCAAAATACTGGGCCAAATCACTCATCTGTGCTAGACTACCACCATATTACACTCCCCAAGCATGGCCGAATCAGTATGAACATTATTGCTAAGATTCCTTTCTGCCTGTTCATCACATTCTTCATAATATTTTGCTTTCCATCTCAAGGATTGTCCCGGGACTAAGGAAGCTTTACAGACTTGCTTACTGTCCCAAGGAGTCACAATATCCCTGCTTAAACTTTCTCATATCATATCAGTAAACAGAGCACGCAAGCCACTGGCAGCAACAGATCTTCTGAGATTCTTTAAGAACTCAAAAGAAAATTAGTATTGTTGACACACATTTGGGTCTTGAGGGTTTAAAATTAAAGGCATCACGAGAGCTGGATAGGAAAAGGTTCTGTCCAATCATTTTCCTGTTGATTATGTCCCTCGTCTTTGAGAGGTGTAAGTAGTCTCTGAAAGGAAGGCAGCATCCACTGAATTTTGGAATCAGATTGATGAGAATGAATATTTGTTGTACATGAACACAAATTTGGTGTGTTTGGAAGAGGAGGCAGCGTAAGTATCTAAATCACTCTCATTAAATGTAGGAGCCATAGTCCCCTGCCTAGACGTGCCCAGAAGATCTTCCTCTGTATGGTTCTCCGGGAGGGGACTCAAGCAGTACATCACTGCAGTTGGGACTACAAAATAACTGACAGGGATTTTATCCCCCTGGCCCCCTTCATGGGCTCTTTTCACATTAGCTCCTACGCATCTCCAATTGGCAACATTTATGGTTCCTTGTACGGGAAACCAAGGAATGAATTTCACAGTTACTTGTACAATATTTTAGAGCTGTTGTTCTGAATATTTTGCTAACAGACACCTCAAGAGCTGTATAAAATGCCTTGCTCAGAAGACTGAAAAGAGCCCATATTATTTCACTCTCACTTATAGTTGGAGACTCCTTGGATGAGGAGACTGAGCTTTAACCCCTCCCCCGTTTCCATTTTTAGAATTTCTTACCTTCTCAGAGCTGTGGGGTCTTTGCAACCTCCACATTCAGCAGAGTGATGATCCGTGGGAGGGAAAAAGGCAGTTCTATTCAACACGACTAAGTAGCCAGTGTTGGTTCAAACTTTGGGAGTCTGACCCCAAGTGATTTATTTTAAGCATATTTAAGCACAGCATAATTTGGTGAAAACATTCTTAGTGATAATTAACTCAACCCAGCGTGCACAATAAAGCACACCTAAATCTTCTTAAGGAATAAACTAAGCTAAATAATGATCGGGTGAGACTACCTCAAAAGTCTCTGTCAACAGGATAAGCTATGGTCAGATGGAAAGGGGGACGTCCTCCCCTATCAGTGGACTTGGAGGTGGGCAGGGAGGAGATGAGGGGGGGATGGGGAGAGCGGGAGGGAATAGGGGAGGGGGCTACGGCTGGGATACAAAGTATATAACCTGTGATTAATATAAAAATAAATAAATTACTTTAAAAAATACCATTCAAATCAGTACCCTGTTTTGGGCATATAATGTAAGGCTTTTAATATTATATAATCAACATATGTATTAATGGTTGTATTATATACCATTAAATCAAAGATATGTGTTAGCATTCTTTGTTGACACTTAAGATATTGGGGGGGTTGTAGAGGTGGCTCAGCAATGGCTCAGCAGTTAAGATATGTGTTGGCATTCTTTGTTGACATTTAAGATATGGGTGGTGCAATGGCTCAGAAGACCTGAAGAGGACACGAGCTCCACAAGGAGAGCAACAGAACCAAAAAATGTGGGCCCAGGGGTCTTTTCTGAGACTGATATTCCAAACAAGGACCATGCATGGAGATAACTTAGAAGCCCTGCACAGAAGTAGCCCACGGCAGCTCAGTGTCTAAAAGAGTTCCCCAATAATAGGAACAGGGACTGTCTCTGACATGAACTCATGGGGTGGCTCTTTGATCACCTCCATCTGAGGGGGGAGCAGCCTTACCAGGCCACAGAGGAAGACAAAGAAACCAGTCCTGATGAGACCTGATAGACTAGAGTCAGATGGAAGGGGAAGAGGACCTCCCCTATCATTGGACTGGGGGAAGGGCATAGGAGAAGAAGAGGGAGAGAGCGTTGAACTGGGAGGGGGTAGGGGAGGGGCTACAGCTGGGATACAAAGTGGATAAACTGTAATTAATACAAATTAAAAAATTAAAGAAAAGTCTCTGTCAAGCACACGTGACACCTTCATAGAGATGAGTTCTATAGATTGACTAGAAAAACAACAGCAGCAAAGCCCCAAACAACAACAAACGAGCTTATGATAAAGGTCTGGGGCAGGGTCTGCTGTGGTCTCCAGCCACACTGACACCACAAAGGACTCCGGGCTAGAAGGCACATTCACTCCAGGCTTCTGGGTGGATAACGGGTACAGCATTCCTTGCCTTGAAGCAGCAACCCTCTGTACTAACATTAAAGGCTCCCCAAGTGCTTCTCTGTGAATAGGACCTCTGTGCTGCCTGCGGTTTACTATGGCACTTAGAAATGGAATGGATGTTTTTGACCGAATTTTTTTTTCTTGAAATCTATCTTTTTAAATAGAAGACAAAATGAAATAACTGGACTTTAAAAATCCTAGGAGTAGAGGAAAGAGGGTAGACAATGTTTCCTGGTATATTTAAACATAGACGCTTCCGTGAATCTTAGAATCTCAGGGTCACAAAGAACAGCGGGATCATGGCCATGCAATGGGGGAGCAGTGGAAATGATAATTTCCTAGATTCCTGGGTATAGTGGTTTAAATGAGAGGCGTCTGCATAGGCTCAGATACTTGACTGTTTGGCCAGCAGTTGGTGAAACTGGAAAGGGTTAGAAGATGTGGTCTTGTTGGAGGAAGTTTGCCATGGGGGAATGGAAGTTAAGGTTTCAAAAACCCAAATCATTCCCAGTTAGTTCTCTCCCCTCACTCCCCCCTCCCCGACTTGTGCTTGCAGATAAGAGATGAGCTTTTAGCTTCTGCTGCAGCGCCATGCCTGCCTGCCTGTTTGCTGCTGTGCTTCCCACCATGGAACTGTGAGCCCCCAATTCAATCCTCTCTTTTATAAGTTGACTTGGTTATGGTGCTTTATGATAGCAATAGAAAAGTAACTAATCGCTGGACCTCTAGAATCTTTCTTAAAAAAATTTCAATCTTACAGTCAGACCAAGTCAGACCAAAAAATCTAGAGGGCTCCCAGGGGACCCTTAATTTCTTGGCTTCTGCATTCTCGTGTTTCCCCCTTAGAGGGCTTTTCATGACTTCCTATTTGCAATGTGCCCCGCCTATGACACTTCCTGTCGCTTTATGTTTGATCAGTTGTTAGAACTACTAATTACCTAGCATGCGATGTGTTTTTTTTTTTCTCCTATTTGCTTGTTGCCCAGCTCCCATAAACATACTAAGGTCAAGAACTTTCATTATTCACTGCTACAACAATTCTTAAAACAGTGGCTGGCATGTAATAATACCTTTAAAAAAATTGCCCATTCATGCAACAACTGTTTATTGCATACCTACTCCATGCTGGTCCTTTGGAGGTAATTTTATCTCAGAATGGGTTCGAAAGGTCTCATGTTGAAGGACAAATATAATTGGTAGTAGATAACTGGATCACTGTATTGAAAAGCGTTGTCAGAGATCGGAGAATCCAAAATGCATGTGGAAAAGTGATTAGCAGTGTCAGGCCTGGACCAACAAAGAAAGTAAGCAGCTGCATCTCCTAGAGCCCCTAGTTTTACATCAAAGAAAGTTGTAGTCCAGAAAGAGATGGGGTACCTGTAGTTCAGAAAGCATGGGAATCTCCATCTTCCTGTCTATGCCTTTTGAGGATGGAAGGTCATTACCAGGAGACCAGAAAAGGAAGCCTATTCCCAATTAAGGAATGTCCACAATATTCCAGGAATCCCTCACTGCTAGCCTTGGAATGTTGCGTCCCGCAGAGCCGAGTGCCCTATGGCGAAAACCTTTGACCAGGATGGAACTTCAAATCAGCCAGGGCTGCCCATATTTGCATGACCATGATTTGCACAGACCTTGTTTACATGCCAGATTGCAAAGCTGACAATTATGCGTGCGGCAACTCATGCTTACCTCTCAGACTTTGCACACCAGCCAGCCAGGGCTGTACTTCCTTGCATGCCATGAATTACATGCTAGGATTTGCACACAAGAAACTCCTCTCAGCCAAAAGTGATTCCCTAAAACGGAGACATTGCCCTGTAATATTATAGTACAGGCAGGAGTCTGTTTGATCCTGAGACTGCTGCCCTTTTGCAGTATACCCAATACACTATTCCCCTCATTTTAGAGGAGATGGTAAATTCATCTGCCGCCTGTGTCTGTGAAACCCTTCCCTGCTATCATACAGTGTGTATGTCCTGTTCACTATGCTGCTCAGACTCATTCTGTTGGACCCTGAGCTAGAGGGCACCTCTGCCTGTCCTCCCCTGCCCCCATCAATCTTCAGGCTTTCCCTCTTTAGAGGGCCTTTGAGGGGGTTGAAAGGATACAGAAGTCCCTGGCCCTGAACCAAGCCTGGAACCCAATTCTGTCTGAACTCACAAACCAGTTATTTTTAAAAATCCAAAGAGAAAAGGAAGAAAGAAAGAGAGGGAGAGAGAGAGAGAAAAAAAACCTGACTGTTCCAGTCATTGTACCAGCCAGCTGAGAGAATAGAGAGTTGAAAGGAACAAAGGGTTTCCTCAAACATGCAGATCAAGGGCTTGGCTTATGTGGTAACCAGTAACCTACCACCGTGTGCTTTCTGACAGAGCCTTCAGAGGCAGCAGCCTCTGTTCCTGCCTCCCTCCTGGCAGGGGTGGGGTGGGGAAGCTAGGGACACTCTCCTCCCATGCTCCGAGGTCAGCAGCTTGCAATCTGACTATGAGAACTGCAAGGTTCCGGTCCTTGTGGCACATACAGCTCCAAGCGAACCTTGAAGACGAGTTCCAATGTCGTCTGTCTGAGAAGCGTGAATGCCAGCTCTCCCTGTTCTTCCTGTTACCATTCCTTCCCTTTCAGCCCTGACATCGCATTTTGTCCTAGGACAATCTTCAGAGCCTGGGAACAGGTGAGCTCTAGGGCCAAGATGGAGGGAACAGGAAGGAGGGAGCACTCTGATATCCTTGGACACAGGACCAAGCTAGATTTTGTCCCTCTGAACATATCTCAAGTGTGAAATACCTTGTTAAAAAGTAGAGCAATGACATGATATAGTATCATTATATTATATTATCATAATGATATTATATATACTATATTTAATATCATCATATATTATATTATCATAATGTCACTAGAAACGTCAATCAGGAACACTTACAATGAGTAGGAACCCTCCTGAGCACTTTGTGTAGCTCACTGTATCTCAGGGCTATTGTCACCTCTGTGGGACAGATGAGAAAACAGGTTCAGAGAAGAGCCAGTAGGGTCAGGTCACTGGCCGGAGGAGCTGACTCTTGAATTCTCTGTCTAACCTAAGACACACTAAAAATGCTGACACTTGAGTGTCAGAGGGAACTGACTCGGTGCCACTGCAGGAGTGCACACACGGTCACATTCCTCCTTTGGGCCGAAGCTTCCTTGTTTACTCAATGGTTCCCCTTTGAAAAGCATAGACCTTAAAGATAGCTAAGCCCAGAGAAACAAAGTATCTCCTTTCCTGAGAGGGAGGGAGCCCGTGAGGCCAGAGCGTTTCCCTTTCTCCAGCCAGACGTGGTTTACTCATCCAGGCCTTCCCTTGGCTCTCTTCCGAAAGCCCTCTGGATCTGCCAATCTGTTCCTATTGAACTCTCAGCTTCCCGGTTCTTGCCAAGAGCTGTTCCTCATTCCAGAACTCTGGCTGTATGGCTTGCCCAGGTATTTACATAGCCTCTTTCTTCATATATTTGTTTCAGCTCTAGGCTTCATCTGAATGGCAACCTTGTTCCTTTCAAACAAGACTGCAAGTCTCTTCATATCCTTCATGAGTTCGCATCCTCATCAGAATAGAGGCTAAGAGGCTTGTCCTGGCTTAGCTCCCATGTTCTCTGCCTCCCTTTGAACAGGGACCAGGAAAAACCAGACTTTCCACTCCAAGCTCTTGTTCCTTCTTCAGTTTCTTTCCTTGTCTCCTTCTTTGAGCTCAGAAGCCCTTCCCTCCCTGTGATCTTTTTGCATCTCGTCTCTGTCACCTCCTTCCACAGGAGGCTGCCCATGCCGGTGCGTTTGCAGTGTTGCCTACACCAGTTTGCTTTCAAAAACTAGGAAAAGTCCAAGGTCTCATTTCTTTATTGAAACATCAAGCTAACACTCTCAGGAATGGGAGGAACTGACACAGATTCTCTGGATAAGAGCCTACGGCTTATAACAACCAAGTATATATCCAATTAAGGAACAGCCGCTTTCAGAACAGTAGGAAAAGTTCTCCAGCATCTGTTGGGCTCAGCCCCAATGTTTCCCTAACGCGGCTGCTGTATTGGACTAGAAGAGATGGCAGTCCTGCTCCTGGTTTTCTTCCTGCAAACCTGAGTCACAACTTACCAGGATGCTACAAGGCCACCTGGATGTTGCTGTCTGTTTATTCTGACTCAGATCTCACTCAATCAGGCAATACCTACAGGCTCTGTTAAGAATAAAAGGAGCAGGACACACAATAGGCCACAGATGCTGTGGCCAAAGATGGTGGAAGGCATACATAATAAGCCACCTGTGGCTCTGGGCAGAAGCCAGGGTCTTCAAGGCTCCCTTGCCTCATGGTATGTGTGGTACAAAGTGCACATGTGTGTTCAGAACCAAGGCTTCCATGAAGTTCAAGATGCAACATGGGTGAACACTGCTTGAAACCTGAGATGTGTTCCACGTTTGACTTTGAACGATGTTCTGCTCTTGCCCGTTCAGCAACCTTTTACTCTTGCCAGATTTTCCCCCAGCTCCCACATTCAGTTACACATAAGGTGAAACCTGGAGTTTAAGAAGTTGGGGTGTGTGTAATCCCTGTGAAAAACTTAAAGGAATAGCTGCAATCTGATCAGCAATAGAACTGCAGCTACTGCCAGTGTGGTGGCACTCCCCTTTAATCCCAGCACTCGGAGGCAAAGCCAGGTGGACTGTAAATTGGAGGCCAGCCTGGTCCCTCAAGAGAATTTCAGGACAGCCAGGGCTACATAGAGAGACCCTGACTCGAAAAAACCAACCAACCAACCAACCAACCAAACAAAAAGAACTTCAGCTACTTATAAATATAGGTAGAACATATTTTTATTGTTTATAGAACATGTTTTAAGTGTCTATTAACAGGTGAGATCAGATATGTTCAGCACGGGATGGCTATTAAAATAAGACCTGGACAAGGGTGTCTGTTACCAATAGACAGTCTAACATGCAAGAAGGAAAGATCATGAGTCCTCAACCTTTAAGAACAACAGGCAACTAAAAAATGCTGAGAGTAGAAAGAAATAGTCTTCCCCAAGGAAGAGCACACCAATTATTTATCCAATACCAAATGGTCATCCCTGAAAACATATATACAAGTAACATTATACAGACTGAGTAGATTGTATTTATATATTAAGATATGTATGTGTGTTTATATGAATGTATATGTAACAACAATTTTAAAAAGAGGGCAAGAATGAAAGAGAACAAAGGGTTAGAGGAAGAGGGGTCAGAGGGAAGAAAAAGAAGGAAGAAAATGTTGTAATTATATTATAACCTGAAAAATAATGAAAAAAGTTCCTATCATAGGAAGCTTGCCTTTTTTATACAGTTACCTTCATTTAAAAGAATAAACATGTGAATATGAGCTATGTGTCTATATTATAAAAGTACATATTGGGCTTATGGAGCCATCTGGGCCACACTTTAATGGCATTGTGTGGCCACTGAAATGTTACGCTTTCAGAGAGAACACAGCGGGACCTGAAGTTTTCTATAAAATAATTCAATGATGTGACCAAATAAACTTCTCTCATGTTAACGGATGGTGAATGCCGCCTAGGAATTCTCATTGAAATATTAACTTGAACCTTTATAGCTCTATTCTACAATAACTGTTTTCAACTCCTTCAAAGCATTTGTGAAAGCATTTCTTGTTAGTTTAACTTGGTCAATAGGGAGGTTTTTTTGGGGGGGGGAAGCAATGATTGTTGTTGTTATTCTGCTATACTGTTGAGTATTGACTTGTGGAGATAAAACACAAATGAATTACACTCCAATTAGTGGCCATTTAATAATTGTCTGAGTAGTTGTTTTACTTTAATGACTACTGACCAATGTATAAGATATGTGAGAGTGATCGTTGCTACCTCAAACTGAATGTCTTGAAAAGACAAAAATATGAAAATAGGAAATACTGACTGGTGACAATATGAAACTTTTGCTGTTGTGTCCCAAATAGTGAAACATTTGCTTCGGTGCCTCAAGCAGTGAAACAAAGAAAACCAAAAGAATGCTAGGAAGTCCGCCACACCATTCAATGACACTGCCGGGTGGGAGAAAATGAGCAGGGCCACACAGCTGGACTGGGCTTTGTTTATTGAGAAAAGAGAAAGGATGATTCTGGCTTCCAACTAAGGAAAGCTCCAAATTCACCCCGGTAGCAGAAGACTGGATATATCATTGCAGGGCATGGTGATGAGCACCCAGCTCTCAGGAAGAGGCAGGGGGGTCACTGCAAGCTCATGGCTCTACACAGCAAGTTTCAAGCCAGCAAGTGCTGGCAAGTGAGACCTTGTCTCAGAGAGTGAGCCTGTAACATTCAAGGGGGAAGGTGGGGTCCTGAAAAAAGTATCAACGTACGCCTAAGAAGACGGGATTAAAACAACCTGAAAAAAAAAACAGCTACATGCAGAAGAAAGTGGTGATGGTGGTGGGGACGAAGGACAAAATACTAGCAGACATGGTCAAATTAATTATCAGTAACTCGTTTAAATGTAAATGGATAAACTTTTCAGTCAAAAGGCACACACTTAACATTGAGCTGGGGAGACACTTGCCACACAAACAGGAGGACTGGGTTAAAATCCCGAGGACACACATAAAGCCAGGCAGCACAAAGGAGCACCAAGGGACAGAGGGCAGGGGTAAGGGACAATGACAGGAGATAGAGAAAAGGGAAGGGGGGATGGAAACAAAGGAGAAGAGAGAAAAGGGGCAAAGGAGAGGAGGAAAGGGATATTTTGGGGAGAAAGGACTACCTCTAGATAGAGAGGAGACAGATGTGGCACATAGGAAAATGGCAGTTTATAAATGTACAAGGGGAAACCCCGTGTTAGGATGGGGGGTTTAATTTTAATTGGGTGTGTTAATTAGGTGAGCCAAAGGGGGCTTTTGATTGCTGGACTTCAATACTTTGATAGCTGGACCTTGGTTGTCAGCCTCAGGAGGAGGGGTTGGCCAAATAAAGGAGTAGACCTTGGGGGCTGGCTTCAGGAATGTAATTTAACAGTTTTCAGCAAGGCAAAGGCAGTGGGAAAGGCCTACCAGAGCCATGCCTGCCACACTTGAGCTGGCCAGAGTCACTTCACTCTTAAACAAGGTGGAAGGTAAGCACTGACATCTGAAGCCATCCTCTGGTTTCCATGCACACACTATGGCAAGCACATATCTGTACATGCATGCACGCACACACACACAAACACAGGCATCATATATGCCCAAAGGCATAAACTGATGAATGGATTAAATTAAGATAAAATTCAGTTACCTGGTGTCAATACTTTCTTTGGATCCAACAATAGGTATATAATGAAAGTGAAGTGATAGAAAAGGTATTTCATTTAAAGGGCAACCAAAAGAGATCTGGGGTGATTATACTGTCATATAAAATGGCCTTTAAATCAATTGTGACTTTAAAGTACAAAGAGGAGCATTATATATTTATTTTCAGAATGTCAGTTTGCCGAGAAGATATGACACTTTTACATACGCAGAACCCACCCCCTACGTGTGATTCCTGGGGGCAGGAGCTAGGCATGACCCACCCTTCTCAGCTTATGCTTGTTAGCTTAATTCCCTCTGTCCCCAGCAAGCGAACACAAGGCATGTGAATAGGTAAGGTCTGGGGATTGTCTCTGGCCGTCCTTAGCTCTCCCAAAAGTCCTACTCAGGAAGTGAGCATCCATCCATCCATTGCTACCCATGCTCCATTTATGAAGATGAGAAAGAGGGTTCATGGACAGGTATATCTAGATCCCCCAGTCAAGCCTAAGAGGCTTCACGAATGGAGCTGGTGTTTCCTAGGAGGACGCTGTAACCCAGACAGGATAGGGTATCAACTGAAGGTCACACAGCAAGCTAACGGCAAAGCTAGCATTCACATAGACCTAAGTCCATTCGACACCCTACCTGCTATAGACTTTTTCTTTAGGAGACTACCCATATTCTGTGGTTCCTCTGTCATTCCTTCCCCATACACTACCCTTTCCACTGACCATTTCCCATGATGCTCTGTTCTGTGTCCTCCGCAGCATAGAGCCTTTTCTGTGTTCACGTTATATCATGTAAGAATTTTACACCCACAGCGGTCCTGTGGAATTAAAAAATAAGTGCCAGACCATCAAGATAACTAAGCAGGTAAAAATCACTTGCCTATAAGCCCAACAATCTGAATTTTATTCTGGGAATCACAGTAGAAGGAGTGAGCTGACTCCAAGAAGTTGCCTCTGACCTCCACACTCACACCACGGCACACATGTGTCTACACATGCACATACTATAAACGTGGATACACAAAATAACAGCAAAATATTTTTTAAAAGAAGTTCTCTTTTAGGCCTTACTTTACAAGTTAAATAAGCTCCTGAGATAGAAAGAGACCACCCAGTTGTGTTAGTTGGTTTTTTGTTTGTTTGGTTTTTGTTTTGTCAACTTGACACAATCTACAGTTATCTGAGATGAGGGAGCCTCAGTTGACAAAATGCTCTTATTATATTGGCCTGTGGGCAATTTCTTGATCAGTGATTGGTGTAGAAGGACCTAGCCTACTGTAAGCAGTACATTTCCTAGGCAGGTGGTCCTTGAGGATGTAAGAAAATTGAACAAGCCAGTGAAAGCAGGACAGGAAGCAGGGTTCCACCACAATCCTTGCCTGCAAATTCCTCCCCTGACTTCCCTTCATGATGGACTATAAGCTGTAAGCTAAAATAAACTTTCCTCCCCAAATTGCTTTTGGTCACAGTGTGTTATCACAGTGAAAGAAACCTAACCAGGACACCAGCCAATGAAGCTACAAGAGTCCAGAGCCACGCCCAGCCTCCTATCTCCTTCTGAAGGCCCTCTCTGCCCTCAACACTATCATAATCCCATAATAAGCGTTTGTCTGTATACCCACAGATAAATGTAGTCTTGACCCCTCATCAAGAAAAGGGCCAGATGTAGACCACTACAGAAATCCACAACCAACCAAAATGCAGAATTATGGAGCCCAGCCTCAAGGGAGATGTCCTCAAGGGAGACATCTAAAAGACGCTCCTGCACCTGGGAAGGCTACAGAAAAGGGGCTGAAAGAAGAGGGGCTGAAAGACTGTAAGAGACAGAGGAGCAGGGTGTTTGCTGTGAGACTGTGTTTCCTAGTAACACCAGAAGATACACCCATCAAGACTCACCGATGTGACTGCCCAGATGTTGCCAAATAAGGATAACACCAACGTATGTACCAAACTGCATGAGGGAAATAGCCCAAGTTGTCAGACAGACACAAAGAACTCAGGAAAGCTGGGAGAGGTCCCCCAGTACCAAGTGGTCAGCTCTGCAAACTTACAGACAAACAGATCATATGGACTGAACAGGTTATATTTAGGAATACATATGTATATACAAAATAAGTGGCCATGAAATTGAAGTAGAGCAAGAAAAGGGTATATGAGAGGGTTTGGAGGGAAGAGAAAAATGTTGTAATTATATTTTAATCTCAAAAGTAAATTTTAAGTTAAAAGTATCAAGAGACTGGAGTTACCAAAACCCATTCTGTCTGTTCCCAGCTTCCCCAGAAAAACTGCTCCAATTCCTGCTCCTTTCTCCTGTAGACTTTTCTTTTCATTTAAAGGTGACCATGAAGTATGAGTTTCATTCTCCAAGACTAGCACTCATAGAAGAGAATGCAGGGGCCACCCAGGCCTGGACAACTTTCACCTCCTTAGGCTCAGGGTCCTTGTCAGCTGATAGGCACCAAGCTAAACACTGTGTAGGTCTGCCACTGGCTCAGTGAGGTCAAAGTCATCATATCATTTGGCAGTAAAAGAAAGAGCCTGTCAGGAAGTAGCTTGCGCAAGAACACCACACCGCTATGGTCTGTTTTTACCAAAGTTCAGGTCAGTGGATTGGTCCTCGTTGTGACATACTGAGATGTGATAGAGCCTTTAAGAGGGTCTTGGGCCATGCAGGCCCTGTCTTCCTGCAGGGAGTAGAGCAGTTCCCACAAGAGAAGTCTAGTTTCTGCTTGTTTGTTAAAAAAAAAAAAAAGATTGTTAAAAGAGAGTGGCCTCCCTTGCCCGGCCTCTTCTGCATAAACCCCCTGTTTTAGTTGAGGTTACTACTGCTGTGATGAAACACCTTGACCAAAGCACCTTGGGGAGGAAAGGCTTTATCCTGTGGCTTCCGTATCCTGAGTCACAGTCCACTCAGGGGAAGCCCAGGCAGGAACAAAAACTGTTCAGGATTTTGTAGGCAGGCGCCGATGCCAAGGCCACAAAGCGGTGCTGCTTATTGCTTTGTTCCTCGTGGCTTGCTCAGCCTGCTCTGAGGACCATTCTGTCAGGGATGGCCCGGCCCACCAGGGGGCTGTGTGCCCTCCCCCATCGATCACTAATTAAGAAAATGTCCTTCGGGCTTGTGAACAGCCTGATCCTATGGAGACATTTTCTCAGTTGAGGTTCTCTGTCTCAGATGACCCTCGCTTGTGTCAAGACGACATAAAAACTAAACAGCAGAGCCCCTTTCCCATAGATCAGTCCCTCACAAAAAGCCAGCAGAGCTTGGTCCCACTCTCTTGACCTTCTCCTACCTTTGGAACCCTAGCATAAATAAGCTACGTATACAAATTGTCTCAGGTTTTCTGTTAGAACTGCAAAACTGAACCAAGACAAGATCTAATGGACAATATAGCTGGACCGTGTCTTTAACCCTTTCACTGTCTCAGGCTACAGATTGCTTGGGCTGTCAGGCAGTTGGATGTATGCAAAGCTGAGGTGAGCATGTGGATACCATCCAGGCTGCCTTGGCATTGCTTGCTTTCATGTCCAATGAGTGAGGAGCGGTGAGAGTTGGTGTGAGGAAACCCGGAATGTTCTGGCTCAAAGCCAGTTCCAGAGGAGCCTGACCCACACTGGGGTGGGTCTGACTGGGCCCTGGGGTATGGTCCTCAGTGATCCAAATGCAGCAGTTTACCCTATTGCCCAGCAGCAGCATGGGGGGCAGCGGAGGTCACAAGGGCTACTGGGGAGAGCTTGCTCCTGCCCAGACCACAGGTGAGCCACTGCCTGCCAGGCCCCAACCTCTCAACCCCATGGTCTGCAATTCTCTCGCCCTAATCCTTTTTCTATCAGTGAAGAAACTATTGACTCCCAGAAAGTCAGTCTTTCTCAGGTAACATCAATCTCCTTGGTAAGAGGCCTCCTTCTCTCCTACTCAAGAGGCAAAGAGTGAGGGTCCTATACTCTGAGCCTGATCCATTGCAGAAGGAAAGAGGCAACACTGCCTAGCCACCCCTGCTGGACAAGTAGGGATACTGAGTCCACAAAATGGAAGAGTTTGGAGGAGCCATCCACTGTCAAAGCTGAGCCCAAGTCTTGTCCCTGACATGCAGCCCAGCGGTCGTTCTGCTTCTGTCAAAACTCCCACAGTTCCATGAGCTTCCTCTTGATTTTAAGTTTATACACACCATACTAACAAAACACAGCGATACTACTACCAATGAAATAACATACTTCAGCACAAGGCTCTAAAATCCTATTATAAACAGAATGTGCTAACACAGATTCATATTTTAACTCAACATTTTAAAGCACAACTCTTAGCAACATTCCGTTCTAAAACTCCAAGGCAACCTAGCTCTCTAACAGGGAGTGTGTCTTAGCATCTTAGCACTGGATCGTAACACATTGGAACACGGCGTCGAGGCTCCTAATTAAAACAATGAGCGAGGTCTGTATTATTTCAACACAACTCTACCACAACTCGCTGAAACACTTTTCTAAATTAAACGTTTCAGTGTGGCTGATTCTGACTTTGCGCTGGACAGGTTGCAGCAGGGCCCAAGCTATGCTCAGAGCTCATGGCTTCCTTACAGACTGCTTACCATAGCCTGTGGCCCTGTACACCATGTTTGTGAGGCCAGAGCACTGCCCAGTTGTGAGCGTCAAAGGCCCAGTCAGATACACCCAGCTGCCAAGCTTTATAGCAGGGACAGCTTTTCTAAAGCCTGTGATGTCCCCGTTCTTTCTCCTTGAGCCAGGTTTCTGTGAGCTGGGGCTGGTTTGGGAACAGTTTGGGTAGTAGGACTTCTGGTGTCAGCCTTAAATATACTGACCATCTGGGTTACAGGGTGAAGATAGGATGGACCTTGAGGTAGTGTGAATTCCCATAGGCCTCAGGGGACTATCGGTCACCTCTGCACCTTCTGGCCCTCCTGTGACTTCCTAGCAATGTATTGCCTGACTAGTCAGCCCACTCCAGCCCCCTGCTTTGGCTCTTGCTCTCCCCCATGGCCCATGTCCCCCAATTTCCCGTGGTGCATTCAGCATCTTGTATGGCCGCTTCTGCTATGGGCTCCTCACCAGTGGCCCCAGAGGCTGAAAGTGTTGCAGTAGCCCCATGTTTACAATTCCCTTCCCTAGGCCAATTTCCTTCTCTAGGTGGTTGTTCATTTCTTTCCCTCCCCACCTCTCAGCAAAGATGACCCCTAACATCATCTTCTTTAAAGTCCCACAGCCCTAGCACAAGACACAGCCATCAGAACTGGTCAACAGTCCCCCAAATAATTTGCTGTGAAGCTATGACCTGGAGCTTCGAGCCGAATATCAGCTCCCAGAGGCCAAGACCCCTTCTATCTTGTTTCTCCGTGTCCGTCAAAGAGGGTGGCAGGTGCTCCACAAAGAGCTGTGTAGCAGTAAGCCATAGAGCTGAACACACTCACTCTAAACTCTTCCACATAGGGCCGGTGGTGGTAGTGACATGGCAGTGGCGTACGCCTTTAATCCCAGCCCTCAGGAGGCAGAGGCAGGCAGATCTCTGAGTTCGAGGCCAGCCTGGTCTACAGAGCTCGTTCCAGGACAGTCAGGGCAACACAGAGAAACCTCTTCTTAAAACAAAACAAAAACAAAATCTTCCACATAGGGAAAAAAAAAAGTATATATATATATATGAACAGTATACAAGTTTTCCTTTCCCAGGAGGCGACTTTCTTCCTGGGGCGGGGGAGGGGCATTCTCAGCAGGAGGTAGAGCGGTACTCCAGGCTGGCAGTGTGGCCCAGCACTCTCAAATATTTCTGTGATGGAGTTTCTCTTACCGCCTTACTCAGGACCTTAACCTGTACCATCACTTTGCTGATGCCACTCCTCTTCAGAGCCTCAGTTTCTAACTCGGGGGAAAGAGGCACCCTGCCTCCTGCACAGGGGTGACATTGAGAATCAGATGTGACACCAGATGTAAAGCAGCATCCGGAAACCCAAGAGCCCTCTCTGCATCCTGCATGCGCCTCTGCCGTCATTAGGCGACGTGTCACTGAGTCTGTACAGCTGGAACGGTCCTGCAGCTGTGCTGTCTTTCCAATGGCAGCCAGGGGCTCGGAGAGTCCAGAGTCACCCCACCTAGAACCGAGGCCACGGAAGCAGCAAATTAAAGCTCCTGGCTCCACAAGTCCCAGGCTTGCGGGGTCTGAGTGTGCCCGTTTCTGTGCGTGCCAGGTGGCCAGGAAGGGCAAACAGCTTACTTTCATGACTTGTCTCACCCGCTCTCAATTGTTTGCTTACAAGAGGGGAGGAGGTAGTGGGAAGCCTGGCCATCCAGTCACACGGGGTGAATTGTCCCCCCGCCAGCCAATCCTGTCTGCCAGAGCTGGCGCTGGAAAGGCCCTGGCCCCATCTTGCCAGGACACTTTATCTTTGTCCAAGAACACAAAAGGAGCCTTGTCTTGGCCCCTGCAGCACCAACTCCACATGCTCCCTACTGCCCCGGCCCCTCTGCCCCTAGAAAGGCGCACTTTGTCAAGTCAAAAGACTAACTTGTTTCTTTTTCATCAAAATGTGTTGACTGACCTGGCTGATTTATCTTGGGAAAATGGTGGATGGGGGGAGGGGAATGAGGTGACAAGGATGGGCACAATCCAAAAGGCCACGTAGACTGCCCCACTTGAGAGTGGGCTCCTAGCTCTTACCACGACAGTAACGGCTGTGGATTGAGGGTAGTTTCAGGGCTCAGGGCAGGCACTCAGCTCAGCCTTACCAGAAGCACAAAACCACCATCAGCTCTGCTTCTTCCTCTACTTCTTCTTCTTGGTTTCAATCTTTAAAGATAGAAAATAGAAACTGTCTTCAGGTAGAACCAACTTGTTATCACACCTGAGGAAGAATCAGTTCTCACGAAAACAAAGATGTGGGTCAGTAGCAGGACAGAGTGAGCATAAGTGGAGCCATTGGAGGTTGAGGAGGGCATGGTAGGGGCCACGAGGGGAAGGAGGCATGTGATGCTCAGAACAAGAATTCAAGTAAAGAGAGCAGCAGGCACAAAGACCCAGACACACTTGCACACACCCAATATGCACATGTATTCACATATATGTGCACATAGCACATACATAACTACACACAAACACAGGAAAACAGGGACACATGCACATATTTCTATATGCATCCACACACACAAGCGTGTATCTACACATATATGTGCCAGTGGTTCAGGGCCTCCCAGGGACAGCAAAGAGGCCAACAATCAGTTTCTCACTGTGTGCATGTACATGTCTGACTATGTGCACTTATTTGTATGCATGTGAGTGCATGTGTGCCTGCAACTATATATGGCCATGCAAAGGTACATATTTGTGCCTGTGTATGTGTTCATATGCATGTTATTCATGTTTGTATGTGTGTGTGTCTGTGTACATATGTGTATGCATGAATGTGTGCGTCTGCGCCTGTTTTCATGTGTTTGTGTGGATCTGGGTATTTATGTGTATGCTGTGTGCACATGAATATGTGTGCATGAGTATACATAAACACATTTTCAGGCACATACATGCCTGTGTGTGGTGATCACATGCATGTGTGTGAGTATGCATGCATACACACACGCTAGTGTGTATGTGTGTGTAGCATAATGTAGAGAAAGAAGGCTCTGTGGGGCTGGGTGGCTCTTGGTCATGTGATCTTACATTCATTCTGGATGACACAAGAAGTCCTAAGAGTGTTCAAGGAGTAACATGAGCTAATTTGCATTTTCAAATTGTGTGACTGTTGTATGAGAATAGCTTGGCTGGAAAACAATGCAACTATCAGGTAAGAGTGTCATCAGCTGGGGCATGGAGTTCAGGGTGGGCCAGGGAGAGTGGACAGATTGAGCAAATAAGTGCCAAGCCAGGCAATGAATGAGCAAATGAATGAGGCCTTGATGCGAGAAATTGGGGTCTGGTCACTATTTTCTCATGAAGTAACAGTGGGAAAAATGCATCTCCCTTTCTGGGCCTCAGTTTCCCTGTCTATGACATAAAGTCCGAGGAGGTGGAGCAGCTGGTGCCAAGGCCTTCTGCAGCAGGCACAGGCAGCCCTATATTTAGGGCCTTGGTTCTCAGGCTGTGATCCAGTTACTAATCCCAGCAGGGCCTGAATGCCCCATGGCAGCTGCAGAAACCTGGGAATGATGCACAGTTGCCTGTTGTCCGCAGAAACTGGGACAACCAGGGACTTGAGACTTGCCTGCCCACCCACAGGCGGGGGACAGCTGGTCTGATGTCACCGTTCAGCAGGAGGAAAGCGCAGGCTCCTGGGCCACAGCTTCCTGAGCCCTTCAGGGGGCTGATGTCCCAGCCACAGTGTCTTTCTAGGCGGTCCAGTCTCAGCTCGGGGCTATGCCCAGCCTCAGTGGAGGACCCTCAGGGTACCTTTCTCTGCTGGGCTCTTGACAAGGTAGAAATCACTACCTCTGTTTTATTGAGTAGAAAACTGAGGACCAAAAAGTTGTGGGCAGCAGAGCTAGGAGGAAACCTAGGTTAGATAGTTCTTCCATCATTCTTTGCTGCCTTTCAAGATGCTGTGGATGGGTGGGAAAGAGAAATAGAAGCTAAATATGTTTTAATAAATACAGACATTCACACCCTCCTGCTCTGTCAGGACTGAGGACTCTCAAACAAAAGCTGCTTTCAGCAGCTGAAGTGCAGCCTTTTTGTGAAGTGGATAAGCCCCCTGGTCATTGTTTACAGCTTTTCGCTGCTCATTTATTCCTTTGTAATTGCCGCAAAAATTTTTTTCAAGACACATACATGCTGGGGGACGACGTGGGGCTCCAGGGAGGGGACCGTAATAATTAACAGAAAATGACTTAGTTCCTGAACCCACTGGTTTTCACTGCAGTTGAAAGATGTCCTCCTCTTCTGGATGTTGTTTCTGCTCCCATCTCTGCACAAGAGAAATCTGGGGTCTTGGTGAGGTGCTGTGATTTCACCAGGGGAGAGACCTGATCAGAATTCTAACCCGGACCTGTGGTTCAAAGCAGCAGGAGCAGCCAGCCCTGCAGGAGCAGCCGGCCCTGCAGTCAGGCAATTTGATTAGGGTTTAATAGAGGGATTACTCACAAAGGATGACAAGGCTACCGGAGACCACAAAGCCCACATCAAGACCCTCAGTTCACAGCAAGAGGAAAGAGAAGTTGGTCATCAGCAGATGGACCAGGACTCCCAACAGAGCTGGCATTTCAGTCGGAGGGCATCAGTATTGTAGGATGATGCTGTGTGAGTAGACTGGGCATACATGGTCCAGCGTCACAGCCCCTTGTCCTTCCAGGGCTCTCTACAGCTCAGATCACTGCTGTGATTCTGCAAGGCCAGCGATCTAGGGCAGGTACTGAGGAAAGAAGGGGACAAAGGGACCTGGGAGAAAAGCATGTGGTCTTCAGTCAAAGTCAAGATGCTTCTGAGTCAAGAGCACCTCATTGGGCCAGGGGAGGTTTAGACCCAGGGTCATGCAGGGTCATAAGAAATAGGTGCTGTGACTCAGCTTCAGTCCTCCAGCCTTCAGCTGGGCTGGCAGACTTGGCCTGCAGCCTGGCTGCTTGTTTTGTTCAGTCAACTTTCATCAGGATACAGTCAACCATATGACTAACTGGCACCTTCTAGACGCTAGATCCTTGCAGTAGAATTCAATAGAGACGGAAAGTCTGAAATACTCATGCTCTGGCTAAGGAAGCTAACCAAGAAAAGTTGGTGTCCTGATCATGGCACATGCCCACCTCCAGCTGGCAGAGCCTTTGCTCTGTTATCTGAGTCCCTGTGAACAACACCTCCTGGAAAGAATGCACCATCCTGACAGCAGGGAGGAGAAACCATGAGGCCTGTCAAACCTCAGGCCTCCTACTGCCCCAGGTCTGCTCACTCACCGCAGTCTCACACCATCAAGTTTCACGGTGCTCCTTACTCAGGCCAACAGAAATGTGAACATGTATGCATTTACATGTGTCCATGCATGTTCTTGCATGTGTGTGGTGATCACATGGTTGTGTGTGTGTGTGTGTGTGTGTGTGTGTGTATAGCTGTGGGACTGGGGGTCGTGTGATCTTACATTCATTCTGGATGACACAAGAAGCCCTAAGAGTGTTCAAGGAGTGACATGAAAATGATCTTGCATTTTCAAGAAAGTCTCCTCTTGACTGTTGTATGAGAATAGCTTGGCTAGATAACAAAGCCACTCTCAGGTAAGAGTGCCATCAGCTGGGGCATGGAGTTCAGGGTGGGCCAGGGAGAGTGGACAGTGAAATAAGCACCAAGCCACGGAATGAATGAGCAAATGAATGAGGCCTTGATGTGAGAAGCTTAGGTCTGGTCTCTCTTGGTCCCCATCATCTGTGATGGCTGACAGCTCTACTGACAGCCGTAGGGTACGAACTTAGCTAACATCTATCAAAGAGTAAAGGTGCTATCTGCCTTGGAGCAGACTTCTGCAGCCTCACACCTGGCTTGGGCTGTCTCAGAGGGGTGGGAGACAGGCAGAACAGCAAAAAAGCAGGGAGTAACCTTGTCAGTTTGAAGGGGACAGGTAGGGGGTGAGCCAGAACAGCCTGAGAGCTAGCACAGAGACTCTGATTTGTTACAGGTTTGTTTGAATTCACTGGAAGCTAGATACCCTTGCCCGAGGTAGCTGGCTGTAGGGGGTGGAGAAGGGAAGTAATGGTTTTTCCTGACAAACAGAAACCCGATTCCCAAGGTTTCTGAGGAATGCTTTGCTTTCCCACTAGCAATCATTCTGTTTACCCAGTCAGAGTCCAGACTGAGCTGAGCCCAGGCTGTCCGTCACTCCGGACACTGTCAACAGCACTACCAGATAGGGAGCCTGCTTTAGACCTAACAGTGCCATCCGAAAACGGGAATAATTACTTGTGCGGACAAAATAAATTCACTTTATTTAGGCAAGGGCTCAGCACAGAGCAAGTGCTATTGTTGCTAGTAGCTATTGTGACCACACACAGTCTCACCCAGACATCAGAACAGGCACCATATTAAGTGTGCTACAAACTTGGACTTATTTCTCACTAAAAAACTATGACATTTTGTTCTCCATGTGAGAGCCTAGGTTTGGCTCAGGGACTTCAACCCTTTCTCAAGGTCACACGGCCTACGGGTTTCCATCCAGCCCTCAATCCAGCCTGGCTTTTTTCACACATCGCCACTTTGCCTTAGATGTCTAACGGTGAGGACATGGAGGCCCTGAGAACTCATGCCAGGCTTGAGTGCCGCTGGGCCCACTCATCACGGGCATTCCCGAATCCAGTCAGCGTCACACCTGGAGGAAGAACCACAGAGCTGTCTGTTCCCATTCTTGGAGAAGGACACTGAGGCTCATGGAGCAAACAAAACAGAACAAAAAACTCTCCCGAGACTACTCGACACTTGCGCAGAGGCAGCATGGGCATGGTTTCCCCCAGAGAAAGAGAGGACCAGAGCTCCAGGACCCTAGCACCACCTGGTAGTACCCCCTACTAAGCCCAGCAGCACCCCGCTCCCCATCTCCCTGCTTTATGACCTGTTTTATGAGCCAGAGGCCTGCCAGCTTCTATGTTGTCATGGAAACAAACCCAGCACCAACATCCTGGTGGCTCATTCCGGGGTTGGTGATTTTCGTTGTTGGTTTTGTTGCCGGTGTGTACGCGTGTGTGCACAGGGGTCGGGGGAGGGCAGGAACACAGGTGTGTGCTGAGGCACGCAGAGGCCAGACAGAGTTTGATAGCTGGTATCTTTCTCAGTCCCTTTCCACTTGATTTACTGAGTTAGGATCTCCCCCTGAATCAAGAGCTCACAGATGTGGCTGGCCTAGCAATCCAGCCCGCTCCAAGGATCTATTATCTGGGAATGTACATTCTGGCCCTCCTACTTGTGTGGCAAATGTTCTACCCAGAGTCATCTCAGCTTACGAGGTTGGAAATTTAAAGTCAGGAGGCAAACCAGGATCCCAGTGTAGGAGCCAAGGACTGGAATCTGTGAGTCCTGGGGCTCCAGAGAACCTACCAGTGTCTCCCCTGCCCTGGTTCATTCGGTGCCAGAAGAGCTCAGGGATCACACATCTGGGAGATCAAGGGGCTACAAGAGGGTCGGGGGGGGGTCTGGAGCACACAGGAAAACACAATGGATCACTGAGCAAGGCTTGGAGAGCCCAGAGCTGGGCTGTGGAGCCACAAGGTCCAGGGCACGCAGAGACCAGAGGGCAGCCACATGAACGGTGTCACCATGCTTTACAAGGGCACACAGATGCACACTCAGAACTAGGGGCGGGGACGCAGCAGCTGCGGGGGGGGGGGGGGAGAGGAATGCCCATGGGCACATACAAATCCAGAGTGGTGCCCAGGTGTCCGGGAGCAGAGATCCAAGACACACAGAAGCACACAGAAGACATTTGGATACTAACAGGTACGTGCAGACACACACACACACACACACACGTGCACACACACACACCACCATCACCACCACACAAAGAGCACACAGACACACACTGCTTACTGTCTGTGTGAATCAGGCACCTTGCCTTACATTGCCAAGCCTCAGTCTGATCCTCTCTCATGTGGATAGCATGACTGTAAGTGATGAGGACAGAGGAAGCTGGCAGGGTGCTGGTGCACCTCAGACACCCCTATTTAGCCATTCAGCCAGTATGCACGAGGCACCTTTTCTGTACCAGGAGAGAAGTGAACTTGAAAGGACTCACTCAAGCCTGGACCTGTCTGCAGCCTTGGGGATACTGCAGCCCACAGATGCGGACTCTCCTGCCCTCACCCAACAGAATTACACCAGCCAGAACGTGGAAATGAAATGGAAAGCAAATGTCTCTTTGAGAGGGGGACCACTGAGATTGACCTTGCCCCTGTGAGATGCAATGGCTTCCCAGAGATGTCAGAAGGCCTCCGGCCTACCTGGACTTGAAGCCCAGAAAGGGTGCACAGCCAGGCTCCTAGCCACATCTAGAGACCCCCCAGCCTTTGTGCAGAGTGGCCACAGCCGAGGCCCATGGGTGCTGGGGAACCGAATGTTTTTCCAGGTGGCAGGTAGTTTGTGAGATGCCATTGCTCCCCAGGCAGCCTCAGGTCGGGGTGCGCTGGGCTTCCACTCTGGGTTTCCACCCTGGGTGGGCTGCATACTCGTTGATAACGTGGCACAGGTGTGCAGAGCTGCTCGGGATCTTGCTTTCTACGGATGCTCAGTCCTGCACAGGAGGAAAAGGACGTGAGGGATGCCGGCACTACCCAAGGCCAGCCTAGGGTTCAAGGCGATCCTGGAGACTCTGCCCCATCTCAGCCAGTGAGAGACATCTCCCACCCCTCACCCCACCCCAGCCTCTGCGAATCAAATGCCTTTGCCTGCTCTAAGGAGGTTACACGCTCCCTCCTGCCTGCCTCCCAGAACTGGGGAGAGCCTGAGTTAAGGATGAAAGCAGAAGCATCCTGAATAATTAATAAGGCAAGTATGTCTCTATCTATCACCTTGAAGGCTCCACAGGGCTGGTCAGCAACATTGTGCAAGGCTAGTCTCTCCTGATCACACTGCAGAAAACACTAAGTCAGAAAAGTGCATGTGACCCAGCCGTTCAAACTTTTGGGTGCGTACACAAAACAGCTTGTTGGGGCTTGGATGGAACTTACCTGATAGTGTCTGCTTATCACTCGTCAGGCACGTGGTTGACCCCTGTACCATCTCAAATGATAGTGACAGTACGTGCCTGTAATCCTAGCACATGGATGGTGGAAGCAGGAGGATCAGAGATTCAAGGCCACCTTTAGCTAGATAATGAGTTTGAGGCCAGCCTAGAATACATGAGACCTTATCTCAAAACAAAACAAAAAACAAACAACAACAAAAAACCTAACAGACAACTCATCCATATTCATGGCCACAGAACTCACAATAGCCATAATGTGGAAGCTACTTGTGACTACTGATGAAGGGACGGGTAACGTATGCTATGCAAACAGTGGGATAGTATTCAGCCTCAAAAAAGAATGGGATTCTGCCCCAGCTACAATGTGGATAGACCTTGAGTACATTATGCCACGTGAATAAGCCGGTCGGAGAAGAACAAATACCGTGTGATTCCACTTACGTGAGGTTTCCAGAATAGTCAAATCCATAGCAACAGAAGGAACGTTGGTTGACAGGGTCGAGAGACCGTGTTTAATGGATACAGAGTTTCAGCTTTGAAAGGTAACGGAGTTCTGAAGATGGTCTCTAACAATGATTGCACAACAGTATAAATGCACTTACTGCGAACAGGCCATGTTAAAAGCAGCTAAAATGGGAGATATTACATGATGGGTATATCATTTAAAAAAAAAACAACAAAAAAACAACACTGCACACAGTATGTGTTCCACAAGAACTGGCTGGTGAATGGAGAGATGATCTCAACCATGCCCAGAATATACTCATGACATTCCTGTGGTGTGGTATCTTCAAAGATGTCGGTGTGGAAAGACACACCACACACACAGTACCGAGGCAAAGAGACGGGGTTGCATCCTCTGCTGCTGTGGACTCTCGCGGTCGGCTCCGGCCGGCACCCTTCACTCCCCTGTGGACGCACCCAGGCTTGGGGTGGGAACATCCCTAGACATTCCTAGACCCCTGGAGCTGGAAGGCCACGCTGTCTGGGGCGACCAGAGCTTTAGAACCGGAAGTCATCTGCCTCACAGTGGGATCCTTGGCCTATCTGCCTAAGCCAGGGCTCTTAACTGCAAGGGCATGGACTTGCCCAGACCGGAAGCCGCAAGCATGAGCCGGGCATGCGTTAGACACATAGGAGCTGCAGGAGAGTGCCTGCCCTTGTGGAGCTGCCGCTCTCAGGAAGAGAGCTGAGGAAAGGAAAGCCTGAGAGCAGCATCCACGTGATTGTGTCCGTGTGGGAGCAGAGCGTGTGCGTGCCTGCCTCGGAGTGCGCATGTGCCTGGGTAGACTCGGGTATCCCGTTCTGGCTCCCGATGTAAATCGCGATTGTAAGTGTGGGCACTCTTGCCCCACCTTGTGCATCTACAGGAAGGTCCTCGTGTTCCTCAGGGCCCATCGTCGCATCCGAAGGTCTAAACTGAGCATATGCATTGCAAATGTACATCATGCTCACAGTTTTCAGGTTCCGTCCAGGTACTGTGACTCCTCCCTGTGTTATCATATAGGTCTGCCACTGACCTATATGGGCAAATTTAACCTCTTTATCTCATCTTCCATATCGGCAAAATGGGAATCATTAAAAGAAAAAAAAAACTACCTTATCAAGTTGTTACATAAAGCTCTAGATCAGAAGATTACTTATGATCCAGAAACTCCGATTCTGGAATCCGATCGATTAATACGTGTGAAATAAATCCTGAACACAACACGGGAGCTGTTGTTCCAGGGAGCTCTCTCTGTGTGTATGTCTGCCTGGGTGTCTGGCCTCCTGAGCATTCCATTCCTTTGGCGTTAAGTGCCTTTACTCAGGCAAGCCCTTGTGTCTGTCGTTGCGGCCTGTCTCTGGTGACAAAATCAAATATGGCTGGCATGGTGACAAGGGGAGGAATTTCAGGAGACTCATGCCACAGCTCCGCCAGCTGGACTCTGACCTGACCAGCCAAGCGGCTAAATAGGCAGGCCAGCAAGGGAGGCTCAGCCTGAGGTCTGGGCCATCTCCAGCTTCCACCATAGGAATTCCTTTTACATTCCTCTTGCGTCTCAGCTGGATGGGGCGGGGAGGGAGAGGGGTAACCCCAGAGAAGTGTTCGGTCTGTGCCACTGCTGTGTCACAGCTGCCTTTCTTGAGAGAACTGACACTTACCGAGTGAGCTGTTCCATATTGACCCTCGCAGAGTCTTATTGTGGGCTTCCTGAGGTAGGGCCTCTCAAGATTCCCCACTTTACAAGTAAGCAAAGATGCAAAGAGGCATTTTTCATATATAGGTCCTGCAACAGGTAACTGGGAGACCAGAGCTCAACCGTATCAAGTATATGCTCAGTGAGTAGGCCCAGTGAATGAATGAGAGAGTAAAACGAGATTGGAGGTAGGATAAGGAGAACAAGGAGACCAAAACCCATGGGGACTGGGTATCTTCCTGGCAAAGGCTGGGACCAGCTTGGCACCCTGCTGGAGAGGCTCTCGGGAGAGGAAGGGAGTGGCAGATGGGGCCAGATGGCAGGGGCTGGAAGGCAATGGAGGTGCTTGAATTTGAGCCACAGTGAGGTGCCATGGGGATGAGCCACCTGGATCCTTTGGTAGGAATAAATTGGTGAGCTGAATGCAGGTCTTCAGGACAGGAAATATCTGGCAACAGCCTAGCAGACCAGGAGAGGCTTTGGAGTCGGTCTGCCAGAGGGCTGGGACACTTTTGGCCAGACAAGTAACCTATAGTTACTGAACCTCAATTTTCTCATCTAAATCCCTGGTTGAAAAGATTATTATTATTGTTGTTTGAGTGTTTGACTCTTGATACTCAATAAATAGCCATGTACTATTAAACTAGAAGTTTAAACTACTGGTCTACATTACAGTGTATATGTATGACCATGGTAAGCATACATATACAATAAAAACTGTTACAAAATGAGTGAAAGACCTAATGGAAAAGATGGGCAGCATGCACAAACAGATGGGAAGTTTCAGAAGCAGCACAGCAGACTGGCCATGCTAACCCCATGCTAATGAGATGTGACACCAGCAAGGAAGGTTAGAATCAGATTGGACATAGGAGAAGAAAAAAAAAGCCTCAAAACAACAATTTGGTGATAGCTTCGTAGAAACCCTATAGCCCTAAAAGAGAAGCAGACTCCCAGCTCCAGCACCAGCTTCCTGGATGTTACAAAGGTTGAAGAGTGGCCCTGGGTGCAGAGTGCTTGGTGGTATAGTGCCCACATCACTGGGCAAACATGATGGCATTCCCACCTGTGCCAAACTTCTTTGAACACCAAGGCTTCAACAGCAACCAGGATAGAAACTTTGTCTCCAGGAAACTAGGCAGCTGCCTATTTGTTCAGAGATGTCCCCAGTCCAGCCCTTAGGAGCTCACAAGTTATGGGAAGAGTTGGACTGATAGTAAAACAATCTGCTACATGGTGGCATAGCCAGTGAAGAAAATCATAGCAGGGGACAGGAGGAAGAGAGGGGACGATGCATTTTTAAATAATCTGCTTGGGCAAGGCCTGAATAAGAAGTGACACTTGAAGAACAACTAAAGTGGGTAAGATAGACAACAGGGGAAGCTGAGGGAACATTGGCAGAAAGAAGAGACCCTCACTGCTGAGAATCAAGAATTCCAGCATTTTTCACAGCTGCTGTGAAGGTTGCTGACTGACACAGGGAGACTATCTCTGCTGATAATTTCAAGTAACAATGTTAAAATAGCAACAAGCCAGACTTAAGGTCTTAGCATCTATGACCTCAAGTAGAATCCAACTCCTCTTGTATGTGTTCCGGGAAGCTAAAAAACAATACTCTGAATATTTGTTTACAGTAAAGTTACCCTAACTACATCCCTGCCATCTAGAGTTTTGCCTGAAATCCTATCTTTATCTCACAAACCATTGTGATTTCATTTAAATTTTTTATCATAGACTGAAGAGACACGCCAGCCATTAAAGGTTAAGTCCACAATCCTTTAAAGATAATAACTTTACAACTCACCAAAAATTTAAATGTATATACATACATATATACCTATCACACAAACAAACACTATTGAAAAGACAGCCAGCTTCCCAAAGGAATAATGGCTATTGTCACCACTTTCAGCACCCCACCAAAACTAGATGTTAAGATCCTGCTGCTGAAGATACCACATATTTTTGCTACAGGATGTAGAGAAAGAAACCAGAGCAGAGCTGGGAACCCCCTTCTCTGCTGGCTGCATAGACAGTGCTAAGCACAGGGCTGGGGGATGAAGCATCAATGGTCACGTTCACCCTAAAACATGCTTGGGACAATACCTGTTTCCTACTGGTGGAAGAGTGGTGTTATTCTGGGGTAACGAGGCTGGATCAGAGGCCCGTCCACAGGAGGGAATACACACCAGCTACTGTAAACCTGGCTAAAAGCCCGTGGCTGGGTGAATCACAAGCCTAAAAAGGGGAACACACTGTTACTGCTTCCACAAATGGACACACTGCCAAACTTCCTTCTAGATATTTATAAGCATTTATACTTGTGCCCCTCTTAGCTTGGGGCAGACCCCCCACTTCTTCCCGAAGAACTGCTGAGCACTTATAATTGCTACAGGAAATGTCATTTTCCTAACTGCTGCATCCACTGAGAGTCTAGTTGAGAAGATGGGGCTCAGAGTGAAAAGATAGGTGTAACATGAAGAAAAATAAGGGATGAATGCAACCGCAGTACATTGCATATGAGTTTGTATCATCAATAAATAAATAAATACAAATAAAGAATGGATTTCTTTTTTAAAGAAGCGATGAAGTGTGGCTTTCCCTTGAAAAGCCCACTCCATGCTTGGGGATTTCATATTCTTTCCGCGAGCACCTCTCTTTCTACTGATCCCCAGGCATTAAATCCATGTTTAAAAAAAAATCTCCTTTAGAAAGAGGCCATGAATTTGAAAGAGAGCAAGATGGATTCAAGGGAGGGTTTGTAAAGGAGAAAAGGGAAGGAAGAGATGATGTAATTGTATTAGAAACGCAAAAAACTCAAAGCAATATTTTTTAAAAATATTTTTAAATAAACAACTTTGTTTTATACTGAGTTGTCCTGGAATTCGTTTCTGTGGCAGTCATGGGTTTTGGTGTTCCCTGAGCGGAGATCCTGAGGTGTATGGGAACTCCACGGGCTGCTGCAGCAGAGAAACTGTATTTCCCTCTCTGCCACCACCAACGGTGAAGGGACCCTGCGGCTGTCTCAGGAAGAGCGCCCACAGTCAGCCAGTGGAAAGCACAGGGGAGCATGGTGGTGGGGAAGGATGGGAATTCCAGTGACAGGGGTAGGGAAGCAGATAACATGTGTGGCTCTTGGCTTCACCCACAAATGCTGCAGGAGCTATCAGTGTCCCACTGGGAACTGAGATCTGCCCTAACAGCATTCCTCAAGAACAGCTTGTAGGAGAGCAGAGGGAGGCATCGGAACCCAGGGTACCTGGGAAAGAGGTGGAGGTGGTGGATGGAACATCAGGGTTTAGATTTGGGGTACACTCTGAAGGACTGACTGTTAAGGGGGAAGAGGGGGACTTGTTGTTATTGATGTTGTCCTGCTTGGTTTCTATTGCTGCGATAAAGCACTGTGACCGAAAGCAGCTTGGGGAGGAAAAGTTTTATTTGGCTTACATCTCTACATCACAATCATCATTGAAGAAACTGAACAAATCTTGGAGAAAGCAATGGAGGAATGCTGCTTACTGGCTCACTCTCGTGGCTTGCTCAGCCAGCTTGTTGTTGTTTTTAATGCAAACCAGGACCACCTGCTCAAGAGATGGCACAGCTCACAGTGGGCTGGACCATTCTACATCAATAATTAACCTGTAAAGTCTCCTTCACAGGCTTACCTACAGGCCAATGTGGTGGAGGCATTTTCTCAACTGAGAGTCCCTCTTTCCAGATGATCCTAGCTTATATCAGTTGACAAAATACTGACCAGCAGTGTTATTATAAAAAAATAACAAGAGCCCCGAGGCTCTTTCATGGAGCATCCCCCAACTTGTTGACCTTGTTGGAGGCCTTATTGCCATGGGCCATCTCCCAGAGCCCGGCCCTCCAGGCTTTGAGCCCCATAGAGCTGGCCATCCCAGCTCCACAATGACATCATTTAAGTTGCGTTTTCCTCAAAATCAGCAAAAGTAACAGAAAATTCATCAGAGAAACTAGTTATTCCAGCAACAAGCAGCCCTATGCCCATGTGGAAAGGCCAGAGGCCAAAATCTCCAGACACCCAGCCATACCTACTTCCTTGTCCTTCTCCATAGCCCTGACCAGCCTGGCCTCCTCTCTGCCCTCCCACCTAACCTCCCAGAAGCCAGGGAGAAGGCTTTCTGAATAGGGCAAAGATGTTGTTCACCGTTTAAACTCCTCTATAACTATTCCTATGCCTTAGCACACAATATCTAGAACCCTTATGATGACCTGTAGGCCCTGTCTGATCTGTCCCTGCTCTTCATGGCCTTATTTTCCTCTACCGCTACCTCCATCCTCATCCCCCACCAGATGGAAGAAGCTCTTCCCAAAGCACACGCACATTACTTGGTGGTCAGGTCCCTCTCATCTGCCAACTACAGGGCCAGCAAAACCTTCCCAGGTCACACAAAGGCAGGTGGGCTCCTCCTGATACCACATCCCCTTTACACCTCATCACACTCACATTGTACTTCAAGAATGTGAGGACTATAGACAGCCACGGGCCCGCTGACCACATAGACAGCACTCAGCCATCCGCCCACTTTCCCCCTGAGACTGGTACTTGTCTGAGGACCAGAGCATTCCACATTAAATTGAAATAATTTGAAAGAGTCAAATAGATCGTTAAAACCTGTCCGGTTTCCCCCCATTCATGCTGCCTGTCAGTTACAAGCATCACTTGCACTGTGTGTATGTATGTGTTTACACACTGGTGCTCCAGGAGGGCAGGCCTAACTGTCATTAATCTTTCCCTAGCAGGCCGCCACAGCCTGGCACTGAGGAAGTTCTCATAAATCCAGTCTGACTGTGGCCTGGAGACAACTGTCAGTTTGGCCATGGCCTTGCATTCCCCACATGAGGCAACTGAGCTCCAGAGAACATCTCTGCTCAGAGCTGCAGGGAATGGCCAGCAGCCTGCTCCAAGACAGGAGTAGGTATCTGCCTTCCCACTCCCTCTCGCTGCTTCATGACAAGGCTGCTCAGGCTCTCTGGAGCTTCCTAGAATTTCTTTCTTGTCTACTTCTGATCAGCTGCCAACCCTGCCTGCTGGCACAGGGCCTCCCATAGGAGGAAGCTCAGAAGCCACTGGGGAAGCATTTGAGGAACCAAAACGTTGCCCTTCCTCCTGTGTCTTCTTCTGCCTCTGTCCATGGGAACGCTAGGTCTGGCCTCGGTGCAGGCCTGAAGCTCACGGGGAAAGGGTCAGGCTGGCCAACGGTCTGTCACATGATGAGAAGGTTCTGGAGCACTCTGTGGGATTTTTCTGCTGGAAGTATCACTTTAGCAGATTACATTCTCCATCAGCATGTCAGAGCAAGTCAAGCCAAAAAGTGTTGGGCAAATTTGGCCCAATGCAGTTCTTCAAAACTGCATCATCCTTATGCAACTCTTTTTGCTGAGTTCCCGTTTACATGTCTATTGGTACCATTCTTCTGGCTGCATGATAAACCTCAAGCTCATTTGCACAACTCTGAAAATATGTTAGCTAATATTTGTAAGCGAAAAAAATCCTGAAGTGAGGTGTGCCACAGTTATACTTAAATCAAGGTCTTGGCTCCAGGTCTGTCCCTTTATCTATGCCCAGGTCCTTAAGCTAGGTCAGGGGTTCTCAACATGCTGGTTGAGACCCCATTGGGGGGTTCAACAACCCTTTCACAGGGATCGAATATCAGCTATCCTATGTATCAGATATTTGCTATAAAAATAATTTTATGGTTGGGGTTCACCACAACATGAGGAACTGTGTAAAGGGTTGTAACATTAGGGAGGCTGAGAACCACTGGTCTTGAATCTTCAGTCTGGATTCCTCACGGTAGCAATATGGCTGGACCAGTTCCAGGGGTCACATATTCACACTGCACATTTCTTTTCTTGTTGTGGAACATCATAAAATCCCTAGACCTGTTTGGCTACTCTCTGAGCCAGAGGAATAGGCACTAGCCAACAAAATCCTCCTTCTGGGGCAAAATTATCCCATCTTCCACAAAGTCTGTGGCCACTTCCTCTTCCTCCTCGTAAGCTCCTCGTCACTAACACCACAGGTTCTTCCCTGCCATGGCCTTTTATTCTCCTGTTTGTGTTATTCCACCTCTACAGAGGCAGCTGTTACTGAGCTCTGGGTGTGAATCTTGATAACACGGTTTCTATTCACTAACAACTTCTTGCTTCTGGCTTATGAAACACACGTGGAAAAAAAATTTTTTTCTAAGGCTTCAAGGAAATCTTTTGTCTTCCTGACACAGAAAAGAGGCTTGATGACAAGGCCGTTTGCCCCCTTGATTTTCCTTTTTCTTCATACCCTGGATGAGACTCAGATACGCAGGTATGTAGCAATCAGAATGGTGCCGTGAGGCAGCAAGGGTAAAAACAAACGCCCTCTTCCCAGGCATGGCGGGAGAGGAAGACAGAGCCAGAGGGTAGAGAACGTCACCAAATAGCTGCACATTCCCTGGATTGCTAGCTCTTGGAATGCAAGAAGAGGAGAAGGGGGAGGTAGAAAATGAGGAAAAGGGAGGAAGAGGAGAATAGAAAGAAGGAAGGAAGGAAGGAAGGAAGGAAGGAAGGAAGGAAGAAGGAAAGAATAGTAGAAATACTTGTTTAAGTCAAAGGCATTTCCGGCTGACGTGAAGTCTTTTTGGTTGTTTTGACAAAGTAATCTGTATGAGAATTGGAGGCAGTTCAAACTCCCTTGAATCCCAGTTGCATTTTATGCACCAAGGATAATTGCAAAAAAGCATATCATTCAAGCATCCCGGCAAAGGAGCAAGTGTCCTGACAGGGTAAAGGGCCTCAAAGCTGAGAAGCGTGCTGCAGGAGCGTGCCTGTCTACTGGCAGAGGGTGCTCTGTGGCTTGTGTGGCTTGTTGACTTAGGAGGACTATGGACGTGACGGCCCGAAAACACTACGAAACCCAGAAACACCTGCCACAAAGTCTTTCCAGAGCCTTCGTCTTGACTCTGTCTCCCATCCTGTAACAAAAGTTCAAGGAGAAAAACCCAGCATACGTCATAGCCACAAACACCTCAATGAAGCCCCATGCCATCTAAATGTCCTGTGACACAGGAACTCTCAGAACGTCCTTTACTCAGGAATGCTAAACAGTCTTGAAAAGTGGTGTTGACAAGTTTGAAAGCATAGAGAGGGGTGGTGGTGAGGGGGGTATGCAGGCCTATTAGAGTGCCAACTAAACAAAAATATTGCAGGGAAAGAAATCAGTAAGGAAGTGCACTATTAGGTCAACGGCATTGCTTGGTTTGGTTGCTCCGAGGACTTTGCTGCAAAATTTCCCTGCTGCTCTACGCTTTCCCTTGTCTGTATGTTCTACTGTTGTGACCAGAAACAAGAAAACTGAGTTTTCCTTTGAAGATTCCAGGCCTTTCCACTGTCTGAGATCATTGTTCTTGCCTCCTTCCAAAAGCAGGGAATCAGAGCTTTGTGGGGGACAGCCCCTCCTGCAGGAGAGGCCCAAATCGAAAAAGCTTCCACACCAGAATATTTGATTGATTCCTGAAATTATTTTAAAAGGCAAATGGAGTAGTGGAGAAAATGGAGACCAACACCCTCTTTTTATGGTGGTGCCACGGAATTACAGGAACTAACCTTAGGAGAGGGACACAATAGTTGAGGTCTTATGTAAATGTATGCAAATAGAACACAATGAGACTTCTGGTCTGAGCCTCACCAGACCCAAGTCTCAGGAGGCTTCTCATTGAGCACCTATTAAGTGTCCAGCTTGCAAAGCATTTACAGCCAGGAGTACTTCAGACTCTGGATGTACCTGAGGTAAAGGTGAAATTATCACCCTACTTCAGATATGCCAATCAAGCCAGGTTCAGACAAGAAAATGGCCAAGGCAGCCAGCCACCTCTAGAGCTGCTCCTGTCTGGTAGGCAGGTTGAACATCCCTGGAGTATAAGAACATTTGCCTCCGGTGGGGTTTAGAGTCAATTCCTAGGATGGGGGTGAGGGTGTAAGCTCCTGAGCACTTCTAAAGCCCAAATTCTGGAGCCCTTGAAGGTCTTTAGAGGACAAGAAACAGGAGATGCCCAGCTGGGGTGCACAGACCTGGGTTGAACCCCTTTGTCCTCACTGTGCCCTCTCCTAGAAAACACCCACTCCACAGATACCTCCTCCCTTTTAGTAAGACCTACGGGGCCCCTTTCCCCAGTGGGCACCCTGTCAGATAGGATGGACTTCAGCCCACTGGGCTTCAGCTGACTATTTCTGGCCTGTTTAGTTCCTCCTTGTCACATGGCACACTTCTTTGCAGTTTTCTAAAAACACATGTCTCCCTCCAACGGACCCACCCATCCTGCAACTCCATGAGAGGGGAGATGCAATTGCTTCTGTGTTTCCCACACCTAGGATGCTCTTGGAGGTCAAGAAATTTTGCAGAATGAACTGATAAATGAATGTCAAACCCCACCCCCACCCCAACAGAAGACCTAATCACAAAATCATGGACAATGAGCCAGTACCAACAGTAACCATGCACTAAGTCGAATTATTTATATAGCCAACACTTCTGAGTGTGTCTTTCTACACCCGTTTTCTCAACTGTTTTTTGGTCAACTGAGACAGGAAACATGATTATGCCATTAGACGGTTTCAAAAAACAGACGGCTCTACCGTGTGTAGTCACAGACTCAGGACTTGAATCTAGGATGTCTAATTCTAGAACTGCTTTCTAACCCATCAAGTGATGCCCTGAGTTGAATGTATCCAAGCGAGTGGGTACCATTTTGCCTTACCCACTCCATGTTCCCAGGCCAAGTAACTCTCTCTGTGTCCATAGTAAATAGAGCAAAGGTTCTCAGGGAGTGTGCCTGGACTACCAGCGTCAGCTCGGGTCTCGAGCTGCATCAACATTTACTTCATCACATCAAGTCATGGTAGAATTATGGACACCCCTCCCCCAACACATGCGTACAAGTATCCAGTCGCTAATGGGAAACTATTCCTCAGTGGTCTCATAGGGAAAAACAAGAAACTCATCACCCAGTGCTGGAGCCACCAGGAGTTTAAGCTTCCTTCCCTCGAATTAGTGGAAGAAGTATTTTCAGTTGCAATTTCAGGCCTTTGATTTCGGTCTCATCTGGTGGGGAAGATCCAGCCTGTCAGAGGGAGCAGGAGTTGGAGCAGGAGAATCTATTATTAATTACCATGTAACATTGATGAAGAGCCCACGGGGCACCACAGCTGCCGGAGCAGGGGGGAGGCTGGCTCCTGCCTGCAGGGGAAAGTGATTAGCAACATTATGAAAGGAAATATTCATCCTGGGGTGGCCCTGAGCAAACACCTCCAGGGAATGGGAGGTTCCTCTTCTAGAACCTTCCTCCCTGAGCTGGCATAGTTGCCTCCAGGCCCAGGAAGGACCGTGGAGGAGAGGGGAGTGTGGAGAGAAAGAGCAGGGCCTCTATATTGAGTCCTCCCAATAGTGGCTGCCAAGAGACTGGTAAACAGAGAGCAGCTCCAAGGGCTAGAGAGGCCCAGCTTCCTTTCTCAAGAAAGCAGTTCAAAGTGACTGAAGTCTTCTCACTTTTTGAGAGAAAGAGGGAATTTGGGTCTGATGCCAAACTGCCTAATTTTTAAATATGGTTAAGAGAGATTCAGTGTTGGCCACTTTCCTAGCCACTTAGCTGTGCTTGTCACCTTTAAGTCACCTGGATTCAAGTCCCGAGTCTTCGGTATGAAAAGACAGAGGTTCATCATATGCACAGGGCAGCTGGGATTGGGCCATCTCACTTCCTCCATGGAGCCACGTAGGCACAGTCATGTTCCTGAACCCACGTCCTCAGAGCTAAGCATGGACACTCCTTGTAGGATACAGAACTGGACATCAAGATGAACACTCTGTAGCCTCACACTGATGATCTCTTGGAAGCATGGTGTCAAGGAGCCAACCTCCCCCCAGAGCCTGCTTTTGATTTTGGACCTCACATTTCCTGAGACAGCCCAAGGGAATGGTTAATCACATTTCACCTTGATCCATGGAACTATTTTTTTAGGCCACCAACTAACTGGGATGCCCAAATTCCTCCTCTTCCCTGGGACTCTGTTCTTCTATATGCCAAACAGGACAGTTTGGATCCAAGAGTTGACATCCTGAGCTCTTTTGCTGTGTGATCAAGCAGTTGACCAAGACAAAAACTACAGCGTGAGATGATGGATTTCAGCAGGTGATGGTACCAAAATGCCTGGCCCCTCTGTGCATTATGGGCCACAGTCCTCAAGCGAAGAAGAAGCTAGTCTCATAAAGGACCAGTCATGAGTGAGGCTGATGCTCAGTCCTGTGACTGGGCAGTGTAACCCTCCGGTCACAGCGCCAGAGGGCTGAGCCGAATGTTTGCATCATGAGGGTGCCACTCCCGTATGGATTACGGAGATTGCAGGCCTTGAAACAGGAGTTCATCTGTCTGTCTGTCATCTGTTGCCCATGGACATGCTCCTTCTGTGATGGCAGCAGGAAGACATTTGTCAAAGGACCTGTTCCCGGATCTTGGTCCTCATAGTCCTCCAGGGCAGTGGTTCAGAACCTTTCCAATGCTGCGACCTTTTAATCCAGCTCCTTCTGTTGTGGTGACCTCCAACCATACAATCATTGTTGTTGCTACTTCATAACTGCAATTTTGCTGCCATTGTGGATCATAATGAAAATACCTGATATGCAGGCTATCTGATATGTGACCCCTGTAAAAGGGTCAGTCAACCCCCAGGGGCCAGGCCCCACAGGTTGAGAACCAATACACTAGAACCACAAACCGAGTCAACTTTCCTCCTGGCAGTGCTCAAGATGATTCCTTTGTACACGCTATACTGCGGTTCAGCCGCTACACTCCGTCTCCAGCCCTCAGGGTCTTCAGGCTAGCCCTCACCACAGAGCCCCAAACTCACTGTCCTTCTGCCTCCACGCCTCATTGCTGAGATCGCAGCTGCCACCACACAAGCTCCAGACAAACTTCCCTGCTTATGCATCACGCAGACTGCAGGATTCTACACGGAGGCACAAAAAACGGACTAAGCTCAAGGCAGGAGCGACTCACACAATAAGCCTCTGCTTTTGGGTCCACGATGTGTCCACCCTCTCTCCTGTGGCAACAAAACGTGAGGTTTTTCGGCTCCTTCTAAATTTCTTTACTTGTAATCCAGACCACACCGTGTCCCTGGGGACTGAGCAAGCTGCTCCGTTTCCCAGGAAACCACTCTTAGACTTGAAGACTTATTAAGCACTCCACAAACTTGAGGGAGTGTTTTCATACTGATGCAGCCAGAGCTGGATCCCCAGGGAGGTAGTGAGCCCTCCGTCCCCGCAGGTGTACAAGCTGAAGCCAAGCAAAGGCTTTGGAGAGAAGGCTGCAAACGAGATTCCAACATTGGAAAAGATGAGCTAACCATGCCCCTCCTCTCCCCACAAACAAACAAATAGCCTGGTTCAGAGCCAAGTGAGCTGTTCTCAGATGCCCCAATCTGCTGAGCAGCCTAGGGTAAGTTACTCAATTGCTTGTTACTCAAACTTAAACTATTAATAGTGCTTTCCCCACTGCATTACTGAAAGATTACATCATAAATTAGTATGTGTGAAACATTTTAGCAAAATGCCTGACAACCCATACCTGCTAGTTACTGCTGTCAGGCTTTTCACTTTAACTCTGGGGTTAAAATGTTGCATTGAAAACTTCGGTGGACACTTTGTAAGACATAGAAAAGGGCCAGCTGCCCTGCCTAGTGGCATAGGGGTGGGATTACTGTGGCCCCTGTCAACTCTGCCCTTCTCCTGTAACACCGCAGCAAGGGTTAGTGTGAGGACACCTGCATTTCAGACACTGACTTGAGACTTGGAAGTGTGCCTAGTCATCAGAACCCAGGCTGCTCAGATCTTCAGTTGAACGGATAGGGAGACTGAGGCATAGGAAGGAATGAGGGCTTGCTGAGATCACCAGAAGTCAGGAGGCAAACCCTTTCTAGAGGGCAGGAGAGCCTTCTAGCCACATTCCCAGAAAGCACTCCCTCTCGGTGCCCCTCCCAGGACTGACTCTGTGGTCTCCTCTCACCAGGGAAGTAGGCTGGAAAGTCACAGAAGGGTGTGTCCGGAGAGAATGAATATAGGAAGAAGGAGCCAGGGACAGATGCAGGAAGGAGGTGTCTGAGCAGAGAAACCTCGGCCAGTGAGGGAGAGGCCTAGACTGGCTATTGGAAGAGAGTTTACCTCCCTTCCTCCAGCTCAGGTTGGCTGACTTCCACAAAAGGGCTCAAGCCAGAGCTGGAGAAACACATCTGAGGCCTTTCTGGCCCACTGGTGCGACCTTACCCTACAGAGGGAGTACCTGGCTGCTCACGGGGTTAAAGTCACCAACAGGTCGGGCAGGGGCCATGCCTTAGGACACCAGGCCTTGTTTCTACCCAGAGAAAAACCTCCCAGTGCTGACCACAGTCACAATAACAATCGTCACAGCCGTGAGAACAATAGTGATGGCATCGACTTTTCTTTGATGCCCGAGACAGGTTCACACACAAGTCAGCGTTCTTCCTGGGGCCTTTTTGTAAAAATTAAATTTATTTATTTATTCACTTTACATCCCAATCGCAGCTCTCTTCTGCCTCTCCCCCGAGTCCTACTTTTTCCCCCTTTCCCCTCCCCTTCTCAGAAAAGGGAAGTCCCCCCACCCCCGTACCAACCCACCCTGGCACATCAAGTCGCATCAGGACTAAGCGCATCCTCTTCCACTGAGGCCAGACAAGGCAGCCCAGCTAGGGGAAAGTAACTCAAAAGCAGGCAACAGAGTCCATGTCAGAGACAGCCCCTGCCCCACTTGCTAGAAGACCCACATGACGACCAAGCTGCCCATCAGTTACATATGTGTTGTGAGTCTAGGTCCCGTCCAGGCATGCTCTTCAGTTGGTGCTTCAGTCTCTGTAAGCCCCAATGGGCTTAGATTAGTTGACTCTGTCGGTCTTCTTGTGAAGTTCTTTTCCCCTCTGAAAGACCATACATATTTTTTCATCCTGGTAAACCCCTCCATTGGGGAACAACATGCTCCATTTTACAGTGGAGCAAATAGAGGCACAGAGTTACAGAGGCTGAGATTCCACAGCTGGCACTTCACAGAGTGAGACCGGGCCCTGTGGCCTTGGCTATACAGACTTTGATCAACCCATGCCTTGATCATATTTTATCATTTACTCTTAACAGAAGAGTAAATTATCAGTGTTCATAGACAAGGAGGATTCCCAAGTTCAGGGAGCTACCATGTTGTGCACAGCTGACTTCCACATAGCTCATAGCTCCTCTCTCAGTGGCTACAGGGAAGTTAACATTCATTTTCCCCCTTGACTAGGAGTGACACATGACACTGATCAAGTCAATAAGATTTGTGTATATTCAGGTGTTACTGTGCATGACAAAGCTTTCAGTAATGTTTATTGCTTCCCCTCTTTCCTGAACAGAAAAGGGGTACATTTCCTGAGACCCCCTCCAAAGCCATTTTATAACCACAAAGCACCAAGAATGAGGGTAACAAGTTTCTTGTTACAGGTAGAACAAACAGCAAACAGAGCCTTAGTCCCCAGTGATGTCAGTGACCACACTGGCCCTAGGTGACCTACCTGGGACTGCCTTGCCTCACAAGGCAAACAGTCCTATAGTAGGGTTGGTTGCCTTGCATTCATTCCTAAATTTCCCAAAAGTAGGGTCTAAATAGGACCAAAGACCTTCTTGAGCCCAGACCCAATCCTTCTATACAATTGCACTGCCATATACATCTGTGATCTTCTTTGTTCTCCAAATGTACCAGCTTCAGGACTTTGCTTTGACCAGGCTCCAAAAATGCATCTATGCCATGTTCTTCAGGCCACGTAGTGGCCAGCCACCAGAACGGTCCACATGAACAAGCTCAAAGATCTTGAAGAATGAAATATGGATCTTGCCCTAAACCCACCTGCTGTAAAATATTCAAGGTCCCAAGAATCTACCCCACAGACTTTGAGCAAACATCTGGCTTAACCTACGGTTCCCCTCATACTATCCTTCCTACGCTGACTAGAGTAGCATTGAAGGATGATACCAAATTCCCAGGGCAGACAGGCAAGCAAGGACCGCAGTGTGGGGAGTAGGTGAAGTCCTGAGTTGAATGTGTGTTGTTGGCATGAGCACAGCCATGTCAAGAACCCTAATGCTTCATGCCCATTGGAATGGCAAAGCCTTTTCCAGTTAAGGTTCGGGGAAATGGCAATGCCTTCCTGTGCAGATGTTGTCAGTGTGTGTGAAATGTCAATAGCAGCTTCCTCCTCCTGAATGTTTACAGCCTGAGACTGGTCCCCTATAAAGACCCCCTACCAAGATTAGCTAAATCTGCCTTTTCATTCTGATATAGACGATACACCCACTTCCTTGCTCAGCTATATAAATAAATGCACCCGAGCTTCTGGGCTGCTGTTTGTGCATCTCCACCAGAGCATAGGGCCCACCTGGCCCAGCTTTTCTGTAGGTGTGTCATGTGTCTGTCCTTTCTTCATTTTCTCCATCACCCAAGTCACGTCAAATCCATGAGGGTCGCAGCATGGCAGAGCCCCTGCTGCCGGAGCTCAAAGCCTAGAGCAAAGCAGACAAGGAGGAAGAGAACAAGAGATCCCCTTGACAGGGCCCTTGCCTTTCCAAGGCACTTTAGAGTTTGAGTTACTGATCCAAATCTCCTTACTACTCCTCAGAGTAGAGCACGAGCATTGCATGGAAGAGATGAGGCGTGGGAAGGAGCTAAGACGAGGTCCTTAAGGATCTTGAGTTGTCCAGAAGACAACTCAATTTGTGCCTGTTTCGTCTGGAAGCACTACCTTCCCAATCCTATCTCCGTTCACTGGATCTGCCATACAGACAGGCACTTCAGTCAGGAGTCCTGCCCCTCTCGGCGCTACCAAATTAGCTGCCAGAAACAACAGCCCCTCTCCCAAACCAGAGCCAAGCTGGGACACTGTGTTGCCAGCGACATGGCACCCTCTGTACCAGCTGTTGGCGCAGCTAGCTAGTTAATTATTCATCCTCCAATGGGCTTACAAGCCCAGGGTTTCAGCCACGATTTTTTTTTGGAGCACACTCGTGTGGGGAACCTGGGTAATGAGTCCAGACCTGTCAAGAAGTTTGGATGTGTCTGCCCACAAACTGTTCCCTGATGCTCCCACTTTATCCCTGGCAGGCACCATGGAGAATGACAACAGCTAAGATGTTTCAAAGATCCAAGGTCCAGGCTGATCTGCTGTTTATAGAGAAGCCCTCGCCTGGTTGCCAGTCCACCTCGCCCGGCATCGTTCAGAATCAGCCAAATGCTGTCAGGCAAATTATGAGGGTAGATGAGGGATGGGAAATCATTTCTTCTTCAGGGCTCAAAGTGGAGGAGGTCTCCTTTGCCACCATGGACAAAGCCAAATAAGCATGGCTCCCTGTCCTTAGACAAAACAATACCCTATCTGCCTTAAATAAGACATGGAGACTGGTTCATTCGGTAAATGTGTACTGTGCTCTGCTGGACCCTGGGAACCCAGCAGGAGATCTAGTGATCTTAAGGGGCTGAAAGGGTGACTTATCTAAAACACTGATAATAAGAGTGGCTGTTAGCACTCGTGTTGGTTAGTCTTTACACCTGACAGGATTAGTCCTGTGACGGCAACGAAGGCCCCTGGCCCACACAGGCCTTCCCACGCATGCACAAGTCTCCACTGTTGGGAGGAGATGGTCTCTTCCTTTGCAGTTACCTTCAGCATTCATTTTCCTAGCCAAAGAAGCCTTTGGGTGGGAAGACGGGGAGGAGGGGGGAGTCACAGTCCTTTCCCCTTATTTCCTGCCCATCCTAGCTTATCCCCACCTGGTCTAGCATACAGTGAGGAGTGAGAAACACTCTCTCTATTCTCTCACTCCATTCAGTCCTTTACTCAAAACAAAACAAACAAAAACCCAAACTATTAATTAAGTCCTATGCTGTGTAGACTGTAGACCCTGCTCTGGACATAGAAGACAAAGTTATGACCAAGAGAGATAATCTCTGTTGATACAGACAAGAGGAAGTCGGGAAGAAAATCAATGCTACAGTAGTCACCTCATGTCCCCAAGGGATGCCTGAAAGTTCCAAACCCTATTTAGGTACCCTTTGTCTGTCTATACATGTAGACTTACACTAAAGCTTAAATTGTACACAGTAAAGAACTAGTAGCAACAAACACAAACATAATAATTGTAACGATACATTGGGGAAAAGCTTCAATCCATCAAGAGGAGAAACACCTGGTAGCTGGCTAATGTGGGTAAGAGAGAGCACAGAACCCTAAACTATACATCAGGAGCTGGATAGCCCAGCCAGGATGGGTGCAGAAGATGGAAGTGGAGATCAGCTAGATGGTCTTGGCAAAGCCCTGGGTGGGGCAGAGAAGGGAGACCTGGGAACATGAGGGAAGAGATTCCTGTGTACAGGACAGAAGCCTGAGGTAGGAGAAAGGTGAGGGGACTCTCATGGCAGCCCACCCTGAATTCCAACCTTATTCTCTGGGCGACAGGGAGAAAGCAAGATTACTCCTGAGACGTCCAGCATGGGCTCAGGGAATACTGCAGACTCCAACAGCTCCCTGAAGAAGTAGATGAATGGGGGTCAAACACACACAGCTTGCAGCGGCTGGGCTGGACCCAGATCCCACATCTCCCAGGTCCAGCCACTATCCTTTCCACTAAACCACCAGCACTGGCTTCCTGGGAGTCTGCTTCAGAGCCCCTAAAGATCCTGGGTGATGCTGAGGGTTTCACAGGTTGGGGACCAGACTGAAGAGGGAGGGTCTCATAGCCTCTTTCTAGGAGCCACGCTCATCCTCCTGGTCAGAGTCACTGGAACTGAAAGCAGCCTCCAGTGAGGCTCTGTGTCTGGGAGCCATGGTTACAGCAGCTGCTTGATTGGCAGGGGTTCCAGATGCTTGCCAGTCATACTCTGATGCCTAGAGGTTGTCTGAGAAGCAGAGGCAAGGACCAGGGGACACACCAGAGGTCACCAGTTGCCACTAGATGCTACCCACTAATCTTTCCCTCCCAAGTGATTCATTTCTGCATGGCATATCAATGCAAAATCTTTTTTAGAGCTCTGAATTAAAAATAAATTTGCAAGCACGTAACCAGATGTTACATGGGGAAAAGATAAATAACTCAGCCTGTCAAGGAACTGCCTCATCTCAGTCAACCCTCTCTCTTTCACAAGGTTTTAATTTTTAATTTCACAGCGGTAACTATAGCAACCTGCAAAAATAATATATTCCATAGCAAAACAACTTTCTTGGCTCAGGCTCGGCATCTCCATGTTCCTGCATTCTCTCCTCAATACCAACTTCATGCAGTCTGTGCCCAGTGTTGATGAGAATTCTCAGTTTTGGTTTCACATCACCCATCCATCCATCCATCCATCCATCCATCCATCCATCCATCCATCCATCCATCCAGTCATTCCCAAGTATCCTTGCCACTCAAATCCATGGAACCCCTGACTCTGAGTATCAGGGTGCTGAAGAGCAGATCAGATTCACGAGGGACGCCATCATGTCCTGCCCTCGCTGTTTCTAGATTAGAGTACATAGGAGAGGTTGCCTGTACTCATGGGGGACATAGTTTGTTCCGCCATCAGTGAGTGCTGGGTATTGGAGTGAAGGAGAAGAGGATGAAGCCAAGGACCCAAGTTCAAATGGAGGTGACCTCAGAACAGAGTGCTCCAGCCAGGAAGGGAAAGAGGCAGTGCTAACAAACCAGTTACCACACTGGGAATTCTGAAGCCAGTTCCTGGCATGCCCTAGAGCTGGAGTGATGAAATGCCAAGTCCCTACCATTGATCAAAAGCTGCTCTTAGGAGACTTTAGTTCTCAGGGGATCTTGGGAGCAGAACAGCTTCCAGCGGCCAGAGTCCTCACAGAAATGCACATGTTACCCTCTGAATAAAAAAGCAGGTCAGCTTACCACACATTATCAAGAACTTGGGTTCCCTAAGCTTAGTACTTCTTTATTACAATGTGACATATTAGGCTGTGTAGGGATTACATGGCTCTCTGTCGTGCTGTGAAAAGTGGAACTTAGAGAACCAATGTGAAAGTGCTGATAATGTGGCTACCGTAATTTCTTTGGATAAAGAAAACTAGACTTCATTTATAAGGGATAATAAAAGAAAGACTCATATATGAACATTTGGACACAGACCCTTGGACAGGAAAGAGAGGCCAAATAGGTATGGGGAAATCATCCAAAGCACTGACCCAATTGGCTTCTTGCTGCTGAAAGTTTTTCCCTGGGGAAGTTGTAAACAAGGTCTGCCCCTCCTCCTTAGGTCCCCAAAGCAAACCAAGCTTTGGTTCTACCAAAGTTCGCTCTGAAGAACCAGTGACTCTGTTAGTCTTACAGAGCAGTGGGTGAGGAGGGACGGACAGGAGCCAGGAGACCTTCAAGCTACCACACTGGAAGTCTGTACCCAACAGGGATAGTGACTCTCTCATTGCTGTGTAAATGAAGTGCCCCCACTTTAGCCCTTCCCTGCCTACATACTCTAGCCCTTCCTGAGACCTCCAGATCTCATGTAACTAGGGCAGAATTGCATATAGCTGGTTGGAAGCAGGGGCTGTATACCCGGGTGACCATCTCATAATGCTCATCACTTCCCCTTCCTTCTATGAAGGGATGTCAAGAGCCAACAAGCCCAGCTATAATTGTTCATGAGCAGATTCAGCCCTCCTGGATGACAGCAGTGTTGAGGGGAGGATGTTCTTTTTTTTTTTTTTTTTTTTTTGCAAGACAGGGTTTCTCTGTGTAGCCTCTTGTAGACTTGGCTGGCCTCGAACTCACAGAGACCCACCTGTCTCTGCCTCCCTGGGTGCTGGGATAGGTGTGCACCACCGCACCCAGCTGATCTTGTATAATTCTATAGGACAGGAAGTGGTCTTGCTGAAAGGTTGGCATCTGTAACCCCGGCAGATGCCTGACAGCTAGTTGGTAAAGGCATGACATGGATAACATGGCCCAAGAGAAAGCAGACCCAATGCCATTCTGGACCCATGCTGGTAAAGGACTCCTGTGGCACAGACCAATCCAGAATGGACTTCTAAGTCCTCTCTAGGGTAGGAGAGCTGTCCTGTCAGATAAAGAACTGAAATTGTAAACAAGTGTGTTGAGTGGGGAAATTCTCTTAATACAGACATGTTCATGTGAAGATATAGCACTATGGTGTGTGTGTGGGGGGTGCTAAGTCATTTCTCTGGGTCTCAGTTTCCCCTTCTATAAGATGTAGTTCACAGAAGTGACTGCAGCATTTACTTGTGGGAAAGAGGCAATTAAATGACGTGCTTTGATACCTGCACCCCACCTAATCGGTATCACCCATGACTATTGTATTTTTGGATACATGGCTTAAGTGCTCAGCCACAGGGATCAACAATGATCAGGAAGGCAAGATTCCTTCCTTTGTGCTACACGCAGCCTCATGGGCTCAGATGCTTCAGACAGAAATTTGGAGAAAGCCAGATAAAAATGTGTTCATTAAGTATGCTCTCAACCTTAACACGCGTAAAGGCTGAAGGGATGCACAGCAACACACAGTGCTAGTTAGGATGAGATCGCGCATCGAAGGTGGCTTGCAGTTTTACAATGGCTTTCTCTGTGTGTGTGTGTTTATGTCCACACTGGATTGTGATATTTTGCACCATAATTTTTGAAAAAGAAGTATATTCCTCAGGGAGAGGAATATACTCAGAGATTTGCCACCCATCAAAAATTACTTCCTCTGGAAAGGGCATGGCCATCCTGGGGGGATATTTGCTTGTACCTCTGATGGCCACTTCAGTGCCCTGTTGGGGAAGGGAAGGCATCAGAGGCATATACTGGACTGGTTGGTAAGAGTGGAGGAGGGGCTGTAACCCCTCTGCCGCTGAGCCCTGCTAAGCTTCAGGGAGGTCTGGCTTATAGATGTCTACGAAGACAGGGCTGTGTTTTCAGCACCACGGGGATCAGCTCTGGGTGGCTTCTCTGCCCAAGCCACGTTCTCCATGTACCTCTGTCTGTAGCAAGCTGGCATTTTGTTCTTCTCTGGGTTCCCGTGTCTCTGACTCTTCTGAACGCAAGCTGGAGAAGAGAAAAAGATTTTCTGTTAACAATGTAAAATCACACGGTCCACCTCTGTCTCCTTTTAGGAATTTTTAACTGGCCTTTAATAAATTTGTTAGCCATCTATTTTTGTCATGTTCTCTACCCCCTTTTGCCTTCTAGGACTGACAGGCCAGTTGCCTTGGGTAGTGCTCATAAAGTGCCTCACTGTAGGCTTGATGTTACAGACTTTTGGCGGGGGGGGGGAGGGGGTAACGCAACGCACAGGTCTACTCACCCAAAGTATGGGTATCACTGAAGTCCAACCTAGTGAACCAATGAGTGCGATTACTTATAGGAATATAGGTGAAGAATTACTTACTGGAACAGAAATGACTCAAAGCCCACCCAGTGTAGATGACAGCTCACAAAAGCCGGGACCTGTAGCCACTCAACGGGTTGGACAGTGTCCTTTCCAGGTGGCTCAGTTGGTCTGCTCTTTTTGGGTAGCTCTGCAGGGCTGTGTTTCTTCTAGGCAGCTTGGCTGGTGTCTGCTTCATACAGGCCCCTGGCCTTGCTCCTCTTCCAAGCAGCTGTGCTTGTCTGAGAGTCTTTTTGTTGTTATTGTTCTCAACAGCCTTCAAGTTTATATACTCTTATGGGGAGGGCCCTAGTGAATCTGATCATTTTCAGGAACTTCCTGAAGCTATTTAGAGTTGTTTACTTCTGATATTAAACTTTAATAAACTTCCCTATACTATGTCACTTCTTAGAGCATCTTGTCTTAAGAAGCTTCCCTCCAAAATGGAATGTTTAATCTTGAAGGAAACCACTGTACAGCCACAATAGTATGATGTGCTTAACTGTCTTTGGGGGAAAGCGGCATGTCCCCAGCACTATAGTGGCTCTGATCAAGACACATAAACAAGGGTGGCCATGAGTTCAACGTAGAAACAACATGCTTTTTCTGGAACTAAAAACTAGACCAACTGGTTGGGGCAAACAGTCCCCCATCAGACTGGATAATCTTAGACCATGTAAGTTTGGAACTGCCTGTCAGTGGCCATCCCCTCTTCTAAATGCTTGAGGCTTGCAGGCAGGATAAAGGCAAGCAGCTATGGTGGCCTGTTGGGCCCCTTTATCTAGTCGTTCTTAAAACCACCATCGAAGAACAAAAGGAAACACCTCAAGTCTGCTTTTTCTCAGCGCGAAGATGGACTTTATCAACAGAAGCCGCAGGGGCGGTGCTAACCACACCGCAATGGGCATCACTGGCTAGAGGTTTGTGGCCATCTACAACCCATACCAGCTTCCTAATTGCATTCCTATCCTTGTTTAAGATTTAACATTACAGCCAGATGACGGTGGAGCACGCCTTTAATCCCAGCACTCAGAAGGCAGAGGCAGGCAGATCTGAGTCTGAGGCCAGCCTGGTCTACAGAGAGAGTTCCAGGACAGCCAGGCTACCCCCAAAAGACTGTTGTCTCCAAACAAACAACCCCCCAACTCTCCTCCCTCCCAAAAAGGTTTAACATCATTTTCCTCTGCTAAATGTATCTATAGCAGTGGTTCTGTGACCCCCTTGGGGGTTGAATGACCCTTTCACAGGGCTCATCTAAGATCTTTGGAAAACACAGCTATTTACACTATGGTTCGTAACAATAGCAAAATTATGGCTATAAAGTAGAAAAGAAAATAATTTTATGATTCAGGTCACCACAACTGGAGGAATTGCACTAAAGGGCCACAGCCTTAGGAAGGTTGAGAACCGCTGCTCTAGAAGAATCATAGGCACCGTTACCTCTCTGCCTCACTCCACACCACAACCTGTGTCCCTATATAAACCAGAGAAGTCCGCTTTGAGGCTCTTCTAAGCAGCCCTAAAATATTCCCCATGTTCTCCCATGCCCTGCCTCCTCTTCTCCCTTCTGGGGGATACAGAAGACCTAGAAAAGAACCCAAGAGCCTAAACACTTGTCAGGGCCACTATGTGGACCTGCCCGGATCCCTGATGACCATGAAGAGCTGACCACAGCTGTTATCCTTCTTTGGCAAATATAATAGGAAAACACCTTGGACATGTAGCCTAGAGCTCTCATCATGAGAGAGTCTCAGCTTAATGACTGCAAATATTTATTGAGCTCCTAGTGTGTGCTTGCTTAGTCCTCACCCTCTGTGCTACTCAGTCCTGCACTGCCCAGGACTGCCTTTCTCCTCATCTGTCTTCTCCATACGGTCATGAATTTCCCCAAAGACAGGTCCTTATCTGTCTTCTCCTCTGCACGGTGCTCCAGGTATCCAGTTAATTGCCAGGCACATTGTCAGTGCTTAGTAAGCGTTGATAGATTGAATTTGCAAATGACCAGTTGCACAAAATTGCCACAGGCTCAGACATTGTTCCGATCGAGAAGGTACATGGCACACGAGAGGTCCTTAGCAAATGCTCACAAAGGAAAAACAAGATAGGAAAGATAAATGTGAGCTGGGCAAGGCTTTCATGGGAGGGCATAACTCAGTTTCATCCTACCTCGGACTCTTCAGAGAACACATTTCTTCCTGGCCTTTCTGGGCAATCACAGACCCTGCAGAGCAGCCTCCATCCAGAGGCTCTGGGATGGGGCAAGGGTGCCACAACACTTCAATAAATAACTCGCGGGAGGCTTGTGCTGTCAGAGCAGACTTCTCACCCTTGCTTGGGTGTGGAATGCCTGGTGTGCCTCTAGGGAAAGAAATCTCTCAGTTTCAAGTTTTATCTTGGGAAAAGGTTAACTCTTTGTACCCTGTCATTGTTCCAGACAGGCTACAGGGACTTAGCCCCAACCTACCATAAAAAAATGCTCCAATGGCTGCATCAGCTCTGTGATGAGTAATGCTTACTGTCAGCTTGACGAGATTTAGAATCTCGCAAGGTTCCATTGTGTGTGTGTGTGTGTGTGTGTGTGTGTGTGTGTGTGTGTGTGTGTGTTGGTGGGGGCGGGTGTCACTTACATTAGGTTAGCCTCTGGGCACACCTGTGAGGGATTATCTTGATCAGATCCAATGAGATGGTAATGGGCAGCAGGAATCCCTAAGTTTCGGTACTAGACTACAGAAAGAGGAGTCAGCTAGCCATTGCTCCCCTTTTTCCTGACTGTAGAGGCAACGCGACCAGCTGCTTCAAGTCCTGATGCCTTGGTTTCTGCATCGTAATGGACTATACTCCCAAACTGTAAGCCAAAATAAACCTTTTCCTCCTTTTGTCAGGGTGTTTTATCATAGCAATGGGAAAAGTAGCCAAGACAGTGTCCAAGTGCCATAGAAAGCAGTCCACTACCTGAGCTCTGGAATCAAAATGCCTAGTCCAGTCCTGGCCTTACTCATCTGTTAGCTTTGAGACCTACAGGTACTTAGCATTACTGAGCTTGATTTCTTTCTTTCTTTCTTTCTTTCTTTCTTTCTTTCTTTCTTTCTTTCTTTCTTTCTTTCTTTCTTTTACTTTCCAGAACTATTTTTAATAGTTAAATGCAGAGGACTGGTTCATTTCAGCTCCTTCACTGCCAAACCAGGGGGTAGAACTGCTTCAGCTTCTCTGCCATTTCCTTGTCTGAGATGATCAGGATGTAAAGGTACCTGCTGCAGCGAACCTTGAACTTCACATTATCCTCCTTCTTGACCTTGAGAGATTTGGCATCTTTCCTCCGGGCTGTGAGCAGAAAGTCCTTGATTTCCTTAATTTTCCAAGGCGTGGTGATGGGCAATGGGCGCTCAGCACTGGCGACAGCACCCAGTGCGACTGCCCCAGACTTAACTCCCTTCCCCTTTGATTTTTTACCTATAAAATGGGATGGTGAAATCAGTAATACCCATACAAGAGGGTTGTTAGAAAAATAATGCCATTGTTTTGATAGCTAATGGAATTTTTAATGCCTGTTTTTGTGTCTAATATGGTAGCTTCAGTAGATAAACAGATATAAACAAAAACTGGTTTTTTTTTCCCCTCATTTGTTTTGTTCTCATTGATTCTTAGAAGAGGATACAAGGGCTCTAAAGCCCAAATGTTGTTAAGCACTCTCTCCTCAATGAAGATGATCACCCAGCTATGTAGATCCCTTAGTCTTTAAGACTTGTATGACCCTTGCCTAACAATGTGGATAGATGTCACAATATCTAGACCACTTCTAGGAAATCCCCCATCTTCCCACTACACTGCTGCTCTAGCTTTGGTTTCCATACAAACTGGAACTGTGCAGCTTTAGGTAAGTCACTTCCCCACTTTTAGCCTGCTTCCTCATCTGTAAAATAAGGGAATTGTGCTATTTACCCTGTAGTTCATGCAAGAATTGTGTTGCTAATGCATCTATATTATTAATTCACACAATTAGTCCACCACAGAGTACTACAGGTGGCTGCAACAACAGAAATCCATCTTCTCAACACTTATGTAGGATGGGAGTTCAAGATCAAACTGTTAGCAGAATTGGTTTCTGTGGGGTTCTCTTCTCTTGGCTTATAGAAAGCCATCTTCTCTCTGGCCTCGTAGGTCTTCCCTCAGTGTACATCTGTGTCCCGATCTCTTCAAATAAAGACTTCATGATATGGATAAAGGAGCTTCTATATTTCCTCATTTTAACTCTATTACATCTTTAAAGACCCTGTTTCCAAATACCATCACATCCTAAAATACTAGGATGTAGGAATGGAGTGGAGAAGGTGGGAGAGGGCAGTCAGTTCATTAAAACATCCAAAGCTTTCTTTCCCGGGCCCTCAGCTCTACTTCTTTCTTCTCCACCAACCGAGAGCCGTGGTCTTGGTTTGGACCATTAGACCCTGTAGCGATTGGTCGTTGGGCGCCTCAAGAGAGGAAATGCCCGCAGACAAGGCTGTTCTCTGCTGGACAGCCCCAAAGGAGACTCTCCCCTAAACCTGCACCTTTGTCTTTCCTGAGCCTCAGTTTGCAAAAGTTTATTTACAGAGTAATGAATGTGGTGAACCCAGTCTCTGCCTTCATCTTTATTCGTGCAGTAGCTGCTTACGCTAAGCACATACTATGTAGGAAGGCGGTATTGTGCTGGGGATACTGTGAAAATCCCATTCCTGCTGGAGCTGCTGTTATCCTGGGGGCTGGAGACAGCCAAACACTAAACAAATACGCAAGTAAAATGCATAGCATGTCAACGGTGATTGAATATTGTGAAAGAGCAACAATTAAACCAAGGAAAGAGAGTTGGGTGTGTGAGGAGCGCAGCAGCGGGGGACACTTAAATGTAAAATGGTCCAGAAACGCCTTTCTATAGACACACGACAGCGAGAAGCCACATGGGTGTCTCAGAGATGTGCCTCACAAGCAGAGGAGCCACGAGTGTGCCAGCACACCCACAAAGTGTTGCTTGAGCAGAACGAACAAGGAGGAGACCGGCCACAGCAGAAAAGGAACGGTTCCACTCTGCCAGAACTTCCTGGGCTTTTCCTCCGTGCACAAGCGAGCCTACAGGAATATCCGGAGAGCGGGAGGGAGTGTGGTTTCTCTTAGGTTTTACTATCTGAGCATAATCAGGTGACAAGATGAGACTGCAGCAGATTCTCAGCTCATAAAACCCTGTGTTTCTGCAAACTGGCTGGATGCCTGCTCTGGCCCTCCAGCCCTGAGCGATGCCATCCAGCTACCTACACCAGTGCCTTGCACTCACAGTCACGCTCCCAGCCTGTCAGCCCTTTTTCTGGTCCCTTAAATCTCAGTCTAGATCTTGTTCCTCCAGGAGACAATCTTAGAGCGCCAACTCTGCCCTCACCCCTCTCCCACCTCCACCCCCTTTCTGAGAACCAAAAGGTAGTTAGGAAACAGGTCTGGGAACCAAGTGCAGGGTGGGAATTCTACTTAGAGTCTCTGGGCCCCGGTCTTCATCTCTGTAAAATGTGAACGATGACAACACCAGACCCTGGGTAAGCAGAGCCCCAGCCACCTGGTTATGTAAAATGCAGCACAGTCAGAGAGGTGACTGGCACTTCGCGTTGGTCTGTGTTGTTGCAACAGCAAAAGCAAGAAACTGTTACCACCAAGAGAAAATCTTCAGTGACAAGGTTTGCTTTCCAGCTAGCTACCCCATTCCAACCCAAGTCCACTCACATTCGAGAACATAGACTGGGAGGAGTATGGGTGCTCATTACCACCCAAATTTTGCTGTCCGTCTGCCTCACATAATTGTGACATGGAAAAATGAGCCCGTACAAGATACCTCCTTGCGGGTGTGTCTGGAGCAATCCAGTACTCGTAGCTGGGGTTCAGCACCCACGCCACATGGGAAGGCTACCTGGCAGATGTCCGGCAGCCGTGATAATGCTTGTTGTGAGTTGTAGCAGTGTCTGTGTCAACAAGGGTAGATCACTGGGTCTGTCCCAAGACTGGTGGCCTCTCCTCTCCCTTATCCCAGTCAGTCCAGGGCAAGAGTTGCTAACAGCCCCCTTCCCCTATTTGAGGTCTTTCAGGGTCACTTCCTAGATGCTTCCTGACTCCCCAACACTAGATCCTGCTCTATGCCTGTTCCTTGTGCCCCACCCCAGCCTCTGAGAAGCCCCTTCCAGCACCGTTTTGCAGGTGCTTGGCTGAGGCACCCTGGCCACACAAGTAGTAATTGGCAGAGCCAAGACCTAAGGTGGTCCTGAGCGTCAACCTGAAAGGCTGCCTTGTGATTAAAGCTGATGCCCCTCCTAGGAACCTCCGGGCTTCAAAGCTAATCTGATCCCTCTTCAGTTTCCTCATCCAGAAAAAAAGAAGCTCAGCCCCGACCCCTCTTTGAGAAGTCGCCAAGGGGATTAGAGAGGATCCATGTGTAGAGTGGCACGTATCCACCTTCACTGAAAGCTTGCTCTAATTACCCCACATACCCCTCTTGGCCCAGGGCACCTCTGCCTACTGTCTCTGTTTCTCCTGCTTCCTTACTTTTTTCCTTCTTGTTTCCATTTCTTCTGGGACATATGTCTTGCTTTGAAAATACTCTCTTTGCCAAAATTTTTCCCTTTCTTGCTCCCATCTGGGTCCTAAACCCTCCCTGGCTCTGCATTTACCTGCTGCATAAACCCAAGCTGAGCCTAGGCTGGCCATTCTAACCAGTGCGCTTTCCAAACCTTGCCCTCTAAAGATTTCTCCTGGAGAACTCCCTCAATGACGTCATGGTTCCACTCACAAGAGGTAGATTCTATAGGCCAGGATGTGGCCAAGGAGTCTGCATTTTAACCAGGCCTTCGTAGGGGAGAAAGGCTGGCTCTTAGATTGTCCTCTGGGAAGCACCCATCACCCTCAGTTTCCTGTAAGAGAAGGAGACAGAACCTCCCTCCCAAGTTTGCAAAAGTGAAATGGTTTATCTGCAAACAAACATATCCTTTGTCCTGCCTTGGTTTCTGTGGAACTGCTTTTGTCCTCTCTTCCCATTCTGTGTTTGTTGGGTTTGCATTCATTTTCTCACTCCCCACTCATCACTTGAAGCAGACCCAACTCCCGAGTGGAAATGGAAACCCTGAACAAAGTATAGGGTGAAGGTGTGTTTTCTGTGGGGGCCCCCAAACCGTCGAAGTGGCCCTTCACACTCCTGGAAGCCTGCACCCAGCAGTCCCCTACAAGGGAGCATCCCGCCCCTGCAGCCTCCACAGCCTGGAAGCCCAGGGAAGAGGAGGAATCTATTGTGCAGGAATGGCCTGCTGCTATGGAAACCAGCGCTCAGGAAACTCAGCAAAGATCCATTCTGGGGAGCCGGGTTGCCTTGGGGGAGGGGAAGAGGCCAAACTGCGCCTCGGACTTTGCCCTCCCATTACCCATCCTGTGATGCTGGGCAAGTCACTTAACCTCTCTGAACCCTCCTTTCCCTCACCGGCCTGGGAGCAGCAGCCCCCATTAGCGGTGGATAATCCCAGCCTCCGATGACTGAATGTCGCGCTGCGGCTTTCAAGACTGAAGATGGGCCAAATTGCTGTGCGCTTTCTTTCATTACCGCAAGCTCAAAATATTCCAGTGCCAGCTTGCTGAGCGACCCTGTGCCACGGAGGACCGGCAACGATTGCCATGATTGAATTCTCTCTCCCAGAGGCACCGGGTCCCCCCTTAACGCACACACACACTTGTCATTCACACTCAGACGCAGCATGCCCACAGGTGCTGGCTAGGCTGCCCACAGAAAGCTCGGTACACGCAGGCAGCTCTCGGTATCTTAGCTCTATCTGCAGCGCCATGATCAGATTATCTGAAGGCTTCGCTAGACTGCCCACTTCAGGAGGCCTAAGTCCAAGCGCGATAGCCTGACATTGGAGATCCGAGATCCGTATCGTCTCTGCCCCGTCTCTCTCCGCCAGGCAAAAGTTATCTTTTTTTTTTTTTTTGCCACCACGAATCACCCACATCTTAGTTCCCTGTGAGGCTAGGAGAGGCAGAAGCCAAGGGCATAGATACTCAAATTGATAGGAGCTGCCACCACTCACCCCGAGGAGTATCTGCGAAAATTTTACCCTCCCTGTGCCTCAGCTTCTTAGCACACATCACCTCATCTACAGTAACGTCACACGCTTGAACTCAGCACACACAGCCATAGCACATACAGATCCACCATGCCTCTCAAGTTCCACCCATCCAATGCCTGGAGTCTCCAAACTTACTCTGTGCCTTGCTACCTTCTTGCCTTTGCTAGTTTGGTGCCCTGGCCCCCAAAATCTTGTGGCACAGCTTCCCCCAGCACTCCTGAGACCCCCTGGTTCTACTAAACCCCCTTTTCCTTACTCATCCCCCTCAGTTTATTGAGAACTTGCTCCCGAGATCATGCCTGCTCTGTGGCCAGCAGCCTGGCTCAGAACACTGAGTCAAGGTGCCCTGAAGAGCACCCATGTGTGGGCTCCTTCCACCAGCTGGGCTGTTTGTTTTCTTAACAAACGTTATGCTCCAGGCGACGGCTCAGTTCGGGGACCCAGGAACCAATGAGGCCAGCTGAGATAAGAACACGCAGCCAAGAGAAGCAGACAGATGTTAAACAAGTAATTACAAGCATGATGGATGCCGCAAAGGAATAGCAGAGCAAGACCCCAGGAGTGACACCGGAGGACACCAGTGCTTCCCATTTGTATGAGGCTTTGCAGTCCTAAGGTTGGTCCTCCAGGCCCTGCACAGAATCTTCCTTGTAACGCCTCTAGGCCTACAGGCTCAGCACGTGGGGGCACACGGGCCCCTGAACCCATGTCCACAAAGATATGGTAGGCTCGCAGAATCACTGCAGAGACCTGAATTGTAGGGGTAATGTTTTCTAATCACTCACAGCTCTAAACACTTTAATCTCAGGCAGGCTCAATCTCCCAGCCTCCCTGACAGGTAGAATTAGTCCTAGTTCACAGATAAGCAAACTGGGGCCTAAAAAAGTCTAGTGACCACTTTGCTAAACAGGCTTACAGGTAGCAGGGGAAAGCAACCAGTACCCAGTGAGCTGATCTTACCCATGATCCTTCACTTGATGATAGCAGTTAGCAGCACGGAATTGGAGACCCTGACGTCACAGTGCATGGGTATCCCCCCAGTTACCAGCCCTGCGACCTTCTACTGTTTGTCTAACTTGTCCGAGCTGTTTCCCATCTGTCTGTGGCTCTGGCGTGCTGGTGCTTGTGAGGAACTGAACTGCTGAGGCGGCTTCCTTTCCCTCTGCTCTCCATCTCCATCCCTCTGCTCAACCACACTGGCCTGGGGAGCTGGGAGTGGGGGCTCCTCTAACAGGCAGGGCCTGACCTTACTCAGCAGTTTTGTACATGCTGCTTCCTCGGCCTGGGCACTTTTCCTCCTCATATCCATAGCTCTGTTTAGAGACCTCCTTGGCATCCTGGCAGAAACTGGTCCTCTGCCACCTCCCTGGATGCCACTCAGCCTGTGGCTTTCTCCCTTGCACTTCCACCAGCTCCTACTCCCAGATTCTCGTGGCAGAGGGGAGAGGCTTTGTTTCATTCGCTGTTGTTTCCCAGCCAAGGCACTTGACTAAGGCCACCCGGAGTTAGCAGGCTCATAGAAGCCTATGCCAGACCTCTGTGCTTCCATGGCCCATGCATACCCTTGGCAGCTCAGAAGAGGTGCCCTCTCTCTCTAACCATCTGGTGGCCCCGTTGGTTATGAGCATACCTTCTCCCCAGTCAGCCAGACAGCAAGGCCTAGGAAGGGTGTGTTCACAACTATTGAAATGGGCTTTCTGAGAGAACAGCCATGCAGTCTTGCTGCTATAGAGCAGATCTCAAGAAGGGGACTGGATTCCACGGGCCTCTTTCTCCAGCACCCTGGAGCTGGCAGGCAATGGGAAACCAGGCCTAGGTTTGGCAAAGCCTCAGAGCTGAGTGCCAGGTCCCTGCCAGCTCCATCCCCCCAAAACAGCCTCCAATTGTCCCAGTGCTCCCAAGTTCCCTGAAGTCCTTCCAAAGGCCACTCTCTCATGGGGACACTCACTCTCAAAGGGACCCCAGGCAGCCTGCTTCCTGCTGGACAGGCATGGTGGTCCCAGCCTCATAGGAGTCCTAGGATTTCCATGCCCCAGTGAGAACTCACAGCCCAGGGCTTGGCAAGGCCATTGCTCTTGGCATTTGTATGCAGGTGCTAGCCCTGAACAGGAGCTAAGAATCCATCAGCACAAAATAAAGCTCTCACTGAAAGCAATCTCAAGAAGACAGATCAGGGCAAAGGGAGCTACCTGGGTCCTCTGCCGTGCTGAGAATTCTCCATCCCACCCCAACCCCCATCTGTAGGGGATCCTTCACAGCTGAGATTGCTATGGCAAACATCCATTTCTCACCCATGGCAATGCTCTAAACCCAGGGGTGGAACATCTGCATCAGAATACGACACCAAAGCTTTTTTAAAGGTTTGTCCCAGGTCTAGCCCACCTGACTTGGTGTACGCATTAGTCACTGTTCTGTTACTCTGACAAAAGCAAGGTAAGGAAGTGTGTGTGGGGGGGCGCTATTTGGCTAGCAAATGAAATGTCCAGTCTTCCACATCAGGGAAATCCTGGTGGCTGGAGCATGAGGTGAACGGTTACATTGTATCCTCAGTTATGAAGCTGAGAAAGGTGAAAAGTTGATACTTAGCTATGTTTTCCTCTTCATTGGTTAACTCTAACCCATGGGATGGTGCTGCCCTGGCTGACGTGGTTCTCCTCTCAGTTAATTCTATCTGGAGGCTCCCTCATAGACATTTCCAGAGCTTGTCTCCTAGATGACTCTAGATCCTGTCTAGTTGACAGTCAGCATTAACCATCACGGCTTATCTACCTTTTTTAAAAACACGGTCCTAGCTGGTTCTGAAACATGTCTGAGTCTGAGAACCACTTACAGACAACTGAGATATAGCAGAACTGGCTTTTTATTTGTCAAGTAGTGTGTAGGGGGCTGTCCATGTGAGATCTGGGGTAACAATTTTAAAATGAGCCTAGCCAGCATGCACTATGCGCTGCAATCTCCTCTAAAGTTTTCACCCTCACTTTGTTCTCACTACAACTCCACGCAGGAGAGAACACTGTTTCTTTCTCCATTTAGCGGACGAGAAGAGCATCGAGAAGCTGTCCACTAGAAGATGGCAGAGCTGGGTTATAAATCTAGCTGGTGGCTCCAGAGCTGGTCCTATCCCTCCGTCCTGAAAACCCACAGTCTAGTGGGAAAAGAACAGCGTTATTGACATTAAAGGGAGCATACCCCAAGGAGGGGGCTATGCATGGGTGTGGGGTGGGGAAGGAGTCCCTAGCCAACAGAAAGGAGCCTGATAGGGCTTTGAGGACCGCTCAAAAGTTTAGAGCGCTTGTTGCTCTTGCGGGGGATACGGTTTTGATTCACAGCATCCACACTGTAGCTCCCAACCACTTGTAAGTCTAGTTCCAGGTGCTCCAGGGTCCTCTCCTGATCCCCATGTCACCAAGCGTCTATGTGGTACATGTACATACATGCAGGCAAAATACTCATACATGCACGTAAAATAAATTAATCTGACCAAAAGGAAGAGGGGAAGGAAAGAAGAAAGAGAGAAAGAGGAGTGTGGTAAACTCCGTCTTGAAATGAGACCCCTGAGAGTTGGTCGTCACAGATAGGTACGAGTTAGCTGTTAGAGGTGGCAAGAACGTGGCTCTCTGCAAAGGGAGTAGCTATACAAAGATACACAGTCATGTTCACAGAAATGCCATATGGCAGTCACACGGATTCAGGGCAGATCCTGGTGACAAGGATGCTGAAGAGCTTGTTCGCACCCCGAGGACAACAGAGTCACCACTGAGGTGTGGCGAGCACACACAGAATTATCACCAGGAAAACCACCCTCTGGGGGCACAGCCTGGCTGGGTTGAGGCAAAGACTGAAGGCAGAAAGATCCAGGTTCCAGAGGCTGGCAGGACCCAGCTGAGCAGTGGTGGTGAGGGACGCTGCTGAGGCAGGAGTTGCTGAGAAGGAAGCAGGCAGATAGGTTTGGGGAAATGTTGTAAAAAAGCAGGAGTAGGCCGGGGTAGCTAATGAGTAGGCATGCCGGGTCTGGACCTGGGGTAGGTACCCAGAGCAAGACCTGCTAGAACTGAAATGTGTCCGGGTGGAAGTCACACAGGACCTTTGAGGCTAGGAACAACCAAGTGACCTGCTGACAGGTCCCAGCACCAGCTTTGGCCCCTGCAAGTGGCCATGCTACCTGTCAGTATTATGTCCATCTTTTCTCCACTGTGCATTGTTGAGAGGTAAGTTGAGGAGGGGCTGCCAGTTCCCCTGGCCTCTGAAAACCACAGTTAGGGGAGATGTTTCCAGCTGTATGGGTGATCGATACCACCACCTACCGGGTACATGTTCAGGGCCCTAAAGGTATACTGTTTCAGGTGCAGTTTGGCACTGTGGAATGCCAGGATTGTCACTTCCAGAGTGTCACCCTCAACCCCACGTACACACAAGGCTTCCTGAGCCCTCCATGTTGTGTTTCCACATACCCCTACTGATAGGGAATTATTGAAGTTGAGGCTCAGTGAGACACAGGGACAAAGTGTCAGGACACCAGTTAGGGATAAGGTATGGAAATGGCCCCAGGCCCAAACTGGATCCCCAATTGAAGGTTGCCTAGAGGGAGGTGCCTTCCATCTCTGCCTCTGCACAGTGGGTAGTCAAAATCGATGTAATCACGTGGCAATTGAATATGCTAAATGGCCGCACTCCATGAGGCTCCTGTGGACACTGGGTGTTTCTCTGCATCTCTGTGTAAGATCTGGGGTCACTCCTTGCCCACCTTTGTGCAGCAGAGCACCTCTGACCCCTCCTTCGTCATCCAGCAGCAATCCCTCTGACCTGATGCAGGGCATGAGGGAAGTGAGGGATCACAAGGTGAGAGGCTGGAACATAGAGATGTGTCAGGAGAGTCTGGGCCTACACCGCAATATCCTAGCTGTAGAGCTAGCCTGGCAACAAAAGATAGTACTACCAGATAAGGGGTAAAGTGCCTTGTTATTTCATTAACTGTGTGTCAAAGACTGCCTCTGAGAGTGGTCCAAGGCTTTCGGAAGCCTGCGTCCTTGACAGGAGCTGGCGATAGTAAGAGGGGCTGACGCGAGACAGCGACAGGGGACGCTGATGTGGAGCCTCAGCCTAGACTCCCTGGCCCCGCCCCAGGACAGGCACCAAGATGTACATCCCAGGGATCACATGTGCTTGTGCCAGCAGTGCCCTGATGGAGTTTTTTATAATTAATTAATTAATAGAAATTTTAAAATATTTTTACAATTATATGTCTGTATTTAATGTGTCACGATCATATTCGCTCTCATTACCTCGCCCGCCCCCGTGGACCCCCTTTCCGTTTCTAGCTGGCCCCCCTCCCACTCTCCTGTCTTTTGTGTTGCTCAGGCCCTGTGTGTCGACTGGAACTGCAGAGAGCTCATGATTGCAAGGGCTGTGTTAGATCCAGAACGCAGCGTTTCACTGAATTCCTTGCCACCCTGCAATTCTTATAATCCTTCTGCTCCCTCTTCCGTGATGTTACCTCGGCTTCGGTGGGGGTGATCCAAAGTGATGAATCATAGTTTGGGCACTGAGCCACAGAGACAAGGACTGAATCTGACTTCATTCTTTTTGAGGCAGTGAATTGTGTGTACTTGGCGCTGCCAGACTTTCTGTAAATTGGGATAATGCTACCATATCAGTTATTCCTAGGCCACACTCATGGTCCTTTGACAAACTCCACGCACTCCCTGCAACGTGCCAGGTGCATTCTAGGTCCTGAGGATCCAATGGGAAAGGCTCTACTCTAAGTGAAGTTTACAGTGGGGGTTGACACGTAAATAAATAAATAAATAAATAAATAAATAAATAAATAAATGTATCAGAGGGTAACAGGAGCTATAAAATTTGGAGCTAGGCAAGAAGCCGGGTACAAAGAGGAGGGGTTTTAGAGAATAATGATGGATATGACATTGGAACAGAGGCTCAAGGAACCTGCAGTTGTCATGGGAGAGCCACAGATTGGCTTCCACAGGCTCATTGGTGGAGGAAGAGGCCAGTGTGGCTGAAGCAAATTGTGCATGGAAGATTATACCATACAGCTTGGGGTGGAGTAGAGGAAGGCCCTTTAAAGAGGCTATAGAATCTGGGTTTAATTTTAGGTCGTTCAAAGCAGGAGAAGGACATGATATGATTTCTTGTTCAAAGACCTCCTGGTGAAGGCTGATGGTGAAGGGTGGGTTGGCGAAGCCAGGATAGAGACAGAAGAACTGAGAAGAAGCTTGGGTAGTGGTCAATGAAGGTAGTTCAGGAAGAGGTGGGAAAGGGCATGGCGCAGGGCTACATTCTAAAGGCACCACCTCACCTGTGAATGATGCCAGAACAAGAGAGAAGCAGGGGCCAGGTTCGTTAGGATCCAGTGAGATGTGTGTGACCAACTGTCTGCTTAGCATGAACCTTACGTATAGACAGTGCTTGATAAACACCACCCATTCCAGAACACAGTGCTGCTGACAGGTCACAAAGTGTGCCATTTCTAGACTCTACCAAGAAACAAGTTCTGAAATCTGTTGGACCAGCTGACCTATGAGTGGAGAACAGAAGCAAACAGAGGGCCTTGCCAGAAAGGACTGGGCAGTGAGGCTGCCTGACAGACGCAGAATCAGCACACGGGGCAGGGACTTCCAGGACTAATGGAGGCACAGCAAGGACCAGAAACCAGCCTCCCAACCCTGTGAAGTTCTCCCTGGGTTCAGGGGCGCCTTTGTCCCCAGGGGTGAATTACAACGCATGTCTCTCCACATCCGCCGAGAAAGTCCACTCTGAAGTCTGTTTCCTGATCCTATGGACCCCTGAGGGACAAGAGCAGAGACTGATATCTTTACTTCCTGAACCTTCTTAATTCTGCACAGGCCATCTGGGCCTTCTCTATGTTGACTCAGCAATGGGGCAGAGTTCAGGCTTCGGGGCTGACCCAGTCATCTCTGGGCCAGGGGGACAGCTTGGCCATCAAGGAGCATATCGCTGCCTCAGGTCCTTCTGTGGAAGAAGCCACAGCCCCATGCCAGGATAAACTGGCATGGCAACTGAACCCAACTCCATGGCATTGATGGATCCACGCACACTAGCTCTGACTTCTGGTGGCCAAGCCACACAGGATAGAACCACCTTTCCTGTTGGGAAATGGCCCAGACGGAATCCCCCTTTCTCCCTTATCCAGCTAGGATATGAGTCAGGGAAGGTCTCGTTAGCACTTTTCCTTTCTCCTCCTCCCTGTCCAAATGGGCCTGCGGCACAAGAGGAGAGGTAGGGCTGTCTGGAGCTACTCCACCTCCCTCTTGCCTGTGAGGTCACTCAGGAGCACCAAGCCCCCCTGGTCAGTCCTCAGCACCTAATGATCTAGGTCTGTGCTGGCCTCAGACCTGGGATGTCGGCTTTATGCTTAATCTCAAAGCAGTCCAGGGCTCACTTAAAGCCAAGCTGAGATAAAAGGTAATCAGGTTCTTAAATGGCTTCCAGCGAGGCCAGCTGTCTGGCTATTAAATATTAAGTGGCAAGAACCTGGGAACCTGCAATTGCAAATTAGACTCTGGAGCAGATGCTGCCAGTGGGTTGGCCTGGCACTCACAGTTGGGATAAACAGGGGTATGTCAAGTCACTATGCTGAGCTGCTGGCAATTGCCTGCATGTCCTGGGTGCCAGACTCTGGGTGACCTTACCAGGCAAGAGGCAGGTGGGGCAGCCCCAACTGGATACCACGGGTAGGAAGACTGATCTGAGACAGTATCAACTGCCTGCACAGATTCCCCCTCCCCCAACCCCCGCAGATGCTCCTAGGGAGAGTGTAACCTGGGGAAACACCTGCAAGGGCTTATGGGACTGAGATTGCAAAGAAGAAATGAACTGAATTTAATGGACACAATCAGTCAGTCATTCAACAAACATTTATTCAATGCCTCCTGTGTACCGAATGTTGAAAGCTCTGGGAAATCACAAATTAAGTATGGTAAGCTCTTTCTCTGATGGCACTTAGAGTTAACTTGGGAGCTTTCACTCCACTAATGAATGAATAAGGGTTTGCAGCATGAAGAGGCCACAGAGTTTCCATGCCAAGGAAGGACTGGACAGAGGTAGAGGCTAGCAGCTGGAGGCCAAGGGCCACCAAGCTTGGTTGAGTCCTGAGGGTTTTCAAAGTCTAGAGAAGTGACTGGCCTCAGGATGATCCCTTGGGAAAGGACTCAACCTGGTCTTTCAAGCTGCCATGCAGAGGCACAATAAGAAACGAAGATCTTGGGATATGGCTCCGTTGGTAGAACATTTGCCTAGCATGTAAAAGGCCCTGGGGTCTATATCCAGCAACACATAAATATAGGGATACATACCTGTAATCCCACCTCCTTGGTCATCAAGGAGCAGGGCGTATCATGTCCTTCTGTGGAAGAATCCACAGCCCTATGCCAGGGTAAACTGGCATGGCAACTGAACCCAACTCCATGGTATGGGAGTTGGAGGCAGGGGGATTAAAAGTTCGAGGTCATTCTTGGCTTTGTGATTTTTGAAGTTAGCCTAGGCTACATGAGACTCATTAGTGAGAGTAAGAGTAAGAGTTGGAAAGGAGAGAGAGCACAGAGAGAGAGGAGAGAGAGAGAAGCAAAGAGAGAGAGAAAAAGAAAGAGGAGAGAGAGGAAAGAGGAGAGGCGAGAGATGAGAGGAGAGAGGAGAGAAAAAGAGAGGAGAGAGAGACCAAAGTGGAGAGGAGCGAGGGGGAGAGAGGGAGAGACGAGGAGAAAGAGAGTGAGCCAGCCTCCTCCCATGAGCATTCCGGCATCTGCCTGCTTAGCTGGCCATCCGCCCTTACGCTGGGCTGCTCAGCCTCCCTTAGGGACAGCTCTATACCTCTTCACTGTCTACCCACCTGCAGCAGCTCAGCCACTGCAAACATACTGTGGGAACACAGGCACCCTCGTGTTGGCTGGAAGCACAGTCTGTGAACATGAATCTGCAGGCCATTCAGGTGAGAAGTCTTATGCAATGAAGAAGGACCCCAGTTTGCCATCCACAAGAATATCCCAGACGGCTGGATTTCTCTCTAGCCCTGTGTGAGCCAGACGCTGAGCCTGATGGGCTTTCAAAGTCATTCCCTGGCCATTATTGTATTCAAAGAAAGGCTGAATCCAGGAAGAAAGAGAAATATGCAGCAGAAGATACTGAATGAAAAGAAGAAATAAAAAGGAAAGGAGCATGACTGCTCCTAGTTATGGTGGAGGAGAAGGTTTATTATAGAAAAAAGGGGGACATAACCAGAGGCAGGGACATCTGGGAGAGTCCAAAGTGGACATGACCAGAATGAGCTGGGTCATGTGAGGAGAGGGGGGAGGGGAAGGAAGAGTAGAGATGTGGACCAGCTGCAGCAGCTAGGAGGCCCAAGGGAGGGTAGACAAAAGGACCAGATAACCAAAATGGTTGGATTATATAGGGAAGGCAGCTGGGGGAAGGGCAGTCCAGCCCCTGGGCTGCAGAGTGTAGGGTAGGGGATGGAGTATGCCCGCCAGGAGGGCCTCTTAACGGGTAGGGACTGAAAGAAGCAGGGTAACCTGGTGGCCAGTATCTGCTCTGATATGTTAAATAGGCACCTCAGTCCCAGATTTGGAACCTGACAGATACCACCATCCCAGGAAGTGTTCTGTCCTTGAATGTGGTTCTGGAAACCTAGAAATGCACTGGCCCAAGATGCCAAGATTCCACAGGCCTAAGATGCCTTAGCATTCTATAATCCTGTGGTGCTAAAACTACATGGCGATTAGGGAAAGAAAAACATCATAGCTTTCCCCTCCCCTTGGTAAAAGCCATACTTCAAGAAAAGACCATGTACCCACAGCACTCAATGGCAGCAGGCCTATTTTACTCCTAAATGCAAATTCTCTCTCTTTCTTCCTCCTTTCTATCCCTCTGCCTGCTCTCACTCTTTCTCTCTCCTCCCTTCAGTCTCCCTCCCTCCCTCTGTCTCTCCTCTCATTCTCCCTCCAGTGCCCCCCCCGTGTGTGTGTGTGTGTGTGTGTGTGTGTGTGTGTGTGTGCTCACGAGCGCGCATGTGTGCAAGCTCATCTGCACACCCCCTCCACATCCCTCCTCTAAGCCTGGCAGCTACACATTTGCCATCTGCATATAACCCAGTGATTAGCACCTCTAGCTGGAGGGGAGGGGTGTGGACTGTTTCTTCCAGCCAGTCAGGTATCTCAAAGTCAGGGGATGCAACAGGAGTACCGCCGCTCTCCCAGGAGGGGAAGAAAGCAGAAGCACACACGCACGAGACAGAGACATCAAAGAATGTCCCAGACATGCAAATACACACACGGAGAAAGTCATGCATGCTACACACAGATGCCACAGACATGCATATGTGTACATACTGACACGTAACCCACAGTGACACAAAGATAGGACCAGCACATTTGGATATTTGCAAATAGACGCCTATGGGCAAACACACATATAAAGCTTAGAGACATAGCTACATATGCAGAACTACACACACACACTCACAGGACAATTGCACTGTGCTGTCTACAAGTCCTTTAGATGACAGATGGCAAAAGAGCTACTCTTTTCATCTGGAAGGGCCGTTCCTATTTATTCATGGGAAATTATTTCACAAGCACCGTGTACACTGCCTGACACTGGGCCCTTGGGAGACTCTAGGGTGGTGACACAGTGGTGGGAGGTGGGGAATGGTTTCAGTCAGACCCTGGGAACTCAGAAACAGGGATACAGGCAGATTTCTCAGAGCCCCAACAGGTAGTGAGCTCAGCAGAAGCTCAGCCACCCTCTCTCCACAAAAGCCGTGCTGCTAAGGACAGGCCCTGCTTTCTTTGTAATGAGAACAGCTTGGAGTGGGGGTGGCGGGTGTCCAATAGTGGGATCTCAGGTTGAAAGACAGTTGGGGCTGGAGGTCAGGAGACAAGGGCCTAGTGGGAACTAGAGGCAGAGGTGGGAATGGGACCAGACGATCATGGTCATTTGCTGCCAAACCAGGCCTGTCCAGGTAGCCTGTCTCCTCATCCAGCATGTTGACTCAGTCGTGCAGTGGGCAGGTGGGCACGGACAAGCTCAGCCTCGACCCAGTGTGGCATAGTCCTATTCTGAGGAGACTCCCTGCTCCAAGGGCAATGGCATTGTTCAGGCCTGGTGAGACTATTGTTCCTCAAAGTCCACTGTCGAAGTTCATCAGAAACTGACACAGAGGAAGTGGTCTGTTGCTCAGGCTTTCCCTCAGACTCAAGCAGGTTCGGTAGAAGGAACTGATACTCCAGCTGTAAAGCAGGAATGACGCCAGAGGTCATTAGCTTCCCTGCCTGGGAAGTCTGTTCTTTGAGACAAGCCAGGCCAAACCAGGCCCCCGGAATGGAGGGATCTCAGCCCCCAGAGAAGCTGCCAGTGCCCTTGCAGGCAGAGCCCTTCTGCTTTCTGCTCAACTCCTTCCATTTCCATCAGCTACGTCTCAAGGCCCTACTGTGTTGCAGGCTCTCCAGGTACTTGGAAATAAAGGCAGAATCTATGTGTAGCCCCACTATGCTTGGTGGGTCACCCCAGCCCATAATACGGAAAATCTATGTCACCAGGAAATATGAGTGTACTAAAGGGGGAAAAAAAAAGAGGAACAAGGTGGTGGAAAGCAAGAGCACAGTTTTAGACAGCATGGCTGAGGCAGGCTTTCCTGGGAGATGGCATTTGAGAGTAGAGTTAGAACGGGCACAAAGAAGGCAACTGGCTGGGAAAGGAGGATTGCTGGCCCAGCCAACAGCAAGTGCAAAGGCCCTGAGGCAGGGACCCACTGAGCATGTTCAAGAGAACACGCGAAGAGGACACATATGGTGGGAAAGGGGTGAATCATACGGAAGCGTGGCATATCAGGTGAGGCCTTTAGAGCCAGATAGGAATTTCCGATTTCATTTCAAAACTGGCGAGGAAGGCTTCTGGGAGGTTTGACTTAATGGAGAACACGGTGGACTGGCCAGAAAGGAGCTAGAGAGGATGTGAGAAAGGCAGGTGTCAGATGAGGGTAATGTGATTTTTTTGCTTTATTATGAAGATAGAGCCAAGAAGGTTGGCTAATGGGGAGGAAGAAAGAGAGAGAGATGTGTAAAGGGACCCCAAGGTGCTGTGCCTGAGAGATCCCTTGATCAGAACCAAAGTGGAGAACGGGCTGAAGTAGGTGTCTCATTTCACACTCCACTGAATTTAGTGATCTATCTCTTTTCTTCCCTCCCTCTCTCCCTTCCTCCCTCCCCACACCCAATAATCCTGATTTCAATCTGGCTGACAGCCACTCAGGGTCACACAGCTAGGGAAGGGAGACCCTGGAACAGATGCCAATCTCTCAGCCCCTGAGCCACGTAGCCATGAATGGAATTAAAGCCGTGTGGTGTTTGTTGTTTCACTCACCAGAACACGTGTGCCCTGGTCTGTCAGCAGGCTTGGTGCTAGAACCACAGAAGGACTTGTATACCACTGAGCTAGCATCTTAGGAGGCAAAGAGAGCCAGACTAGGTCCTGTGAAGTGTCCAAGCTCTGTCGCACCTTTCACTTTAAAGTCAGCCTCTGGAGCTTTCAAGTTTTGTGCCTGGGACAAGCACCTTACATTCTGCCTCAGTTTTCTCACCTATGGAATGGGGATAAGATTGTATCCAGGGGTCCAGGTAAGAGTGTCACACTGAGGCATCAGATACTCCGGATGCTTCAGGGCTAGGGCTTATTGTGGGCATCTACATGCTGGCTCTGATTAGCAGTTTTTACCAGGCCCATGGCCCTGGAACCCAGGTCTTTTGATATTCATAGATGTAATCAGCATTCTGCCTTGGCTTGCTTGCCTGGGGAAGCGCAGCTCAGCACAGCTGGGCTGGCTCTGGGTAGAACCAGATCCCCAGAGCCTGAGAACAGTGTTTAGGGCCTGACAGTGTATCCCACCCCTGACGAGCTTAGGCAGAGGGTGGGCAAGCTGGAGAGCTAGCTAGCTGCCTGCTTGCCTGCCTGCTGAGTGGTTCAGTCTCTGATTTTCCTGGGAAAGCACTAATTACCTCATGGCTCCCCGGGGATCTGGCTAAATGATCTGTCATAGCCTCCAGCCTGGGCGCACTGTTGCTGTCTCTCAGAAGGTACTGTCCTTGACCTCCGCCTTCCCCCTAAGAAGACAGAATCCAGAGGGCCAGAACAAACTGACCACTAATGTGGAAGCGGGGGTTGGGAGGTGGGGGGCTGGGGGGGGGCTCACAAACCGTTCCTATCTAACTCAAAGTGTGGTCCCCAGATCTGAGCACCAGCTTCCTGGGGCCCTTGCTAAGAATGCAGATTCTCAGACTACCTGACATCCACAGAATTTGGGTTTTGGAAGCCATGTTTAACCATCTCTCTAGGGGATCCAAAGTTCAACCACACTGGAAAATCACAGATGTGGGGGGCTGTGGCTGAAGAGGTGATTGTCAAATGCGGTGGCTGTAACACAGGCTGGGTAGAGAACCTGCCTTGAAATGTGAGTCCCCACTCTGTGAGCTGGGACAGATCACTTCATAAATCTAACACATGCTAATTGACAACCTACTGATTACTGTTGGAAGTCCTGAGGCTGTGGTTCTAGAGAAAACAGTTGTAATAGCCCCTAGGAACTCATTTAACCCTTACAAGAAACTTTTTGGGTAGGCCCCTATCATTACCCTAATCTACACAATCTATACAAGGAGGTAATTTACTCTGTAGCTAAAGTTCGAGCCATTGGATCTGTCCTCAGCCATAACCACTGAGCCTCTGGGCTGGAGGTGGATGAAATGCAGCAAGAGTCACAAAAATGACACACAACAGCACGTGTATAAAGGTAAAATAAACTAGGGAAGAAGACAGGGCGCATTGGTGGAGCAGTGGTGTAACCAACAAGGAACTCTGGAAAGGCCACACAGACAGAGGCCAAGCAGAGGGGTGGTCTTCCTCTGCTGTGAAGTGAAGGAGTGACCAGCACCCCTACCAGGTGTGGCATGAATATGTCACAAAAACAAGACTTCAGGGAGAGATGGCTCAGAGGTCAAGAACACTGGCTGCCCTTTCAGAAGACCAGGGTTCAATTCCCAGCAACCACATGACAGCTCAGAACTGCTTGTCACTCCAGTTTCAGAGGATCTGACACTTGCACACAGATACACATGCAGGCAAAGAAGCAAAGCGCGTCAAATAAAATAAATTAAAAATTAAAAAAGACTGAGAAGCATAGTAGTATATACTGAACAAATAGATTATTATTATTATTAAGAGTTGAATTCAAAATTCAAATCTTGACTACTTGGGCACCTAACAGCTGTGTGTCCTAGGTAAGTCTATTTCTACAGCTACAGAATGAGAATGACGGCGGCCATCCCCAGAAAGGGGCTGCTGTGAGGCTCAGAGTGGCCCACCTGAGGGTCAGAGAGCACATGAGAACTAGTCAGTTACCTCACACCCTGCTCCCAGCCTGCTCAGCGGCTTCCCTCCAGTATGGTTGGCCTGTGCGGTCCACGCTGCCCAGGCGTCTGTGGCGCTCTTACTTTTAATTGCTCTGTCTTCAGAGCTGAGGCCTCCAACTCTAAATGGCTCCTCTTGCCCTGTAAAAATGGGTCGTTGGCAGCTGGAGCCTCCTGACAGGTCCCACACAAAGGCAGCCAGGCAGGCTGGCCTACTGATGCAAGCCCAGGGCTACGGGGAATCAGCGGTGAGCGTGGGCAAGGCTGTATCAGCAGCACCGTGTCCCTGCAGGCCCCAGCAAGCCTGGCAGAATGGTCCTGGACAAGTCGATGTCTGTCTGGCCTTGCTCCTTACATCCAGAAACACAGAGGGGTGGTTGGGGCTTCAAGGAGAGAACATGGATCCTAGAGCTTGGCACACACCAGGGTGCCTTTGTCAGTCTTACAGAGGCCCAAACCTCCTGCCATTGCATTTATTTACATCCTGGCCACTAGTAGCCACTCATATGAAAAACCCTAATTGCTTAAGTTAAATTGCGTGTGTCTTAAAGTTCCCAATTCTTCTTCTCCTCCTATTCATTCAAGTCTCCTTTCTGGCATGCCTCTCCCCACCTAGCACCTAGCACTCCAACACACACACACACACACACACACACACGGAAAAGGATGAAGTAAATCTTTACTGTACAACCTCATATAAAAGGATTTCTTGGCTTCTGGGTGAGGAATGGACAGGGGAGAGGCAAGAAATTGGTCCCAAATAAGAGGGCACACATATCTCCCCATCTTACTTTTGGGAACTGCACTGCCTCTCTCTGTGGGTACCCTTGGTCCTTCTCTATTTATTCCTCCCTGGACCACTGATGCTCACCTGACATGTGAAGCATCACAGGTTAATCTGTAGCCTCCCTGAGCACAGGGTCTTGTGTCTGGTTTGTTCTTCCCAACTGCCAGGTCTCTACTGACTCGCGCACTGCCAAGCACACTCTAGACTCTTAATGCATACTGGTAGGTCATGAAGGAATAACAGCTGGATTCAAGCACCCATACTGGCTGCTGTGATGGCTGCCTCACGTCAGTTACCTGTCATAATCCGCACATGACCCCAGGAAGGCTGTACCTGGCCCATTTAGTTTACACATTTGCCCACAAATCTCAGTGGACTCATAGTAACTGACGGGTGAACACAAGTGACTTTTATGTGGACAAATGTCAACTCCCTCACACTTGGATGTGAGAGTGAAGTGGGAAGTTTGGAAGCTCTGCTGAGCGTCTTTGCCAAAGATGGTATATATAAATAGCAGGTGGTATACTCATTATTCTTTCTAATCCCCCAGTTCCTAATCCCAGGCAGGGCCGTGTCTGTGTGTGCCTGCCTCAGAACCATGAGCAGCACGGGGCGGGAGGCCGCATCACCTCAGACCCCAGCTGTAGGCCCTTTCTCCTCCTACCCCAGGTAGACTTTGGAGGAGGATTTTCTCAAGGCTTCACTGGACACCTTCATGGTCCTGCCAGACACAGAGAGATGGAGACTCTGCCTACAGCCTATCTCAGACGCTAGGCCCAGATTCTCTTTCTTGCCTCGTCCCCTGACTCCACACTGTCCTCCCTCCAGGCCTCTCCTATTCCAAGTATAGTGGCCCCTGGAGCCTAGAAATCAAACATGTTCCCATCTGCAGAATCAATTCTCTTGGTCTTCTGGATTACCCTCCAGATATGCTGGCCAATGCTGTTGTCCTTATCCTAATGAGCTAACACACATGTGCGTTCATTCTTTCTGCTTGCCTGTACCTGCATCTTCTACCAGACTGCAAGTGGGTTCTTGTTGCATTCCCCTAGGAGGCCCAGAGAAATATACCTCATCTTCCCGCTAGGACTGCCCTGTGGTCCCTCAAGGGTGGCTGCCAAACACTTCTCAAACACTGTCCTTGCCCTTGGTACATGGCAGGCTCTTCTTAAAATGCAGTGCAAATATCAGCTCATGTAACTCTCCCAATGGCAGTTCTGGGTCGCTGCTCATGTTGACCTGGTCTACTTAAAAGGAAGAAGAGACACAGGGTCTTTTTCCATGTCTGCAGCTTCTAAGATGGGGAGAAAAGATCTAAAGCTTGGAAGCTGGTCCCTGAGCTCAACAACTGCACCTTGCCTGTCTCTCTGGAAGAAAAAAAAAAAAAAACAACAAACCCCAAAACAAAAACAGAAACAGGCTTTTGGCCGGGGAGGGGGGGGAGGGAGGAGAGGACAGAGCGGTGCCATTGCATAAGGGGCTTTCTACCCTAGGTCTGGCCTTAGGCAATCATGCACCTTCTCGGAGCCTAAACATTCTCTTTATTTAGAGGCTGGGCCAGCAGGGCCTGCCTTGCTTCACTATGTCCCTGAACTGCCATCGTGGGAAGCAAAATTGGCTATTTCCGAACTTACTTCCAACTCAGAAACTCTCCAATTAATAGGGGGTCTTGATTCTTCTTCCCGTCTTGGTGCCCAGCCTTCTACCAGATGGCCAAGCACCTAATGGATTCTGGTGTTCCCTAAAGAAAACCTAGAGCTAGAACGCATTTTGCATACAGAGGCTCTGTCCTTTGGGATTGGCTTTCCTTTCTCTCATCTTCCTTGTTAGGGTCAATATTTTGCAGCCCAGGCCTCTCCCAGCACAGTTCTGCCTGAGCCCTCTCTACCCTCAACCTACTCCTTCTGATAGAAGGCTTCGGGTCAGTCTCCTCCCAAGGGCCCAGCCCTACCCCTCTCCTTTCCCCACCACAGCTTTCTTGCTGCTCCTCTCCCCCAGCGCGTCTTTACCAAGAGGCACTGAAGTCCTTCCTACACACACGCTATTTTTGTACCATCACTCTCTCCTTCCTCTCCTCCTTCCCCCTGCATTTACTTCCTGCTTTTGCTTTACCTCGGGCAGCTTGGAAATATTTGAGCCCCTAGGACCCACACCCACCCGGAGGTCGACCTTCGGCTTTGGGGACACACAGAGAGGGCCTCTGGGGAGGGGCGAAAAAGCAAACCTCCCCGCCCCTCCACTCTCCACCCGGGGCCAGTCCGCCTCCGGCAGCCTCCTGCCCTCTGGAGACTAGGGCCGGGTGAGAGGCCGAGGCCAGGGGCCTTCGGCTGCCACTTCCCCAGTCCACCTTAAGAGGACGAAGTAGGCAGCCCGCGGCGCCGACCACAGAAAAACAAGTTTGCGCAAAGTGGTGCGCGGCCAGCCTCTGGGCAGCGGGAGCGGTGCTACCACCGCCTGGCAGCCCTGCGCGCGGCGGCGCAGGTCCGAGCGGCTGGCGGGGACCCGCACGGGCTGAGCGGGCTCGCGCAGAGCCGAGGCGGGCGGCGCAGCTCGCGGGGCGCAGTGGGGCGCGGGCGGGAAGGTGCGGGCGCGGGGCGGGGGCGCTCGGCCGGGCCGCCCTCGCGCTGGCCTCGCGAAGGCTCCGCGCCGCCCGCATTTGCTCTGCAAGCTGTCCCCGCTCGCGCTCGCTCTCCGTGCTCCGTCCCCGCTCCCTCCTCTCGCTCTTCCTCTTCCCCTCTCTCCCTCGCTCTCCGCTTCCCCCCCCCCCCCGCCCCCGTGCCTCTGGCTCTGCGCCTGGCTCCCTCGGGTCCGCTCCCCTTTCCCGCCGGCCTGGCCCGGCGTCACGCTCCCGGAGTCTCCCCGTTTGGCGTCTCATTGCGGGAGGGGGGTCAGATCACCCCGCCGGGCGGTGGCGCTGGGGGGCAGCGGAGGGGGAGGGGCCTTAGTCGTTCGCCCGCGCCGCCCGCCCGCCTGCCGAGCGCGCTCACCGCCGCTCTCCCTCCTTGCTCTGCAGCCGCGGCCCATGGAGCCCGCCGGCCCGGCCCCTGGCCGCCTAGGGCCGCTGCTGTTCTGCCTGCTGATCTCCGCGTCCTGTTTCTGGGCAGGTAAGCACCCTCAGCTCCACTGCCACCCTTCCCGAGCTCCGGGCTCAGGCCCCGCACGCTGCCGCTCTTCTAATGTCGACAGGCGCCTTAACCGGGGTTACAGATGCAGAATTGAGGCCCAGAGAGGGTCAGCCACTTGCCCAAGGTCACATAGCCCAGGCTAGAAGCCAGGATAGAACTCTTCTTAAACGGGTCTGCCCTGTGGACTTGACTGTGTAGCCCTCCTCTGGGCAGCAGGGTATAGGAATGAGTTGGTACCGTACCCTTAGCCCAACCTGAACGGGGAGGCTGATTGGCGATTGCTTTCGGCAGTAGGGCGCCTGGCTTCCCTATTGCTCCCTTGCTAGACTTGACTGGAGAGAGGGTGGGGGCAGAGGTCCTCGAGCACTGGTGGGCTGTTGGGATGAGGGAAGAGTGAGCTCTTCCCCTCGTACCAGAGCAAGCACTGTTAGTGTGCAGAGGTGTGGGAGACAGAGGTCTGAGTAATCACAGACCCTTGGGAGACACGTTGGATTTACCTGTGTGGTAACACAGCCTCTCTCTAGATGGTCTCCTCCCTGCTACCCTCCTGCCTTCCTTAGGCAGGCTTCCAGAAGCTCCCTGCAGTTCCAGCATGTACCTGTGGCTCTGAGCTTGTCTTCTTTGTTGGCCTACATCAAACACCTGGCTGTCTCCAGCAGGAGGGCTCTGAAGGCCGGTTGGCCAAGGAGTGAAGTCACCATTCAGGAGTCCTGCATCTTAAAGGGGTTTTGCAAAATTCCTAGGTCTCTCCTGGAAGGATATGAAGGCCAGAGGCACAGCCGGGGAGGGAGAGAAAGGAGCCTTATTTAGTGTCTTCTTGGATCGGGTCTCTGTACCATCTTCCTTTTGCAGGGAGGTAAAATATGATCTCAGTGTCCCTTCCTCACCAAAATTTGCATCGAGCCTGACATCTGATAGCAGTGCAGAAGAGGGCAGAGAGGTCCAGCCCCACAGAGAGAGAACAAGCGGGGTGGGGCAGCCAGGAGCTCTCTCCGTGGCCTGCAGGTTCCCCTGAATCCCAGGATCCCACCACGTAACCCCCCCCCCCATCATAATGTTCAGTTACTGTTGGGTCCTTTCAGGGCCAAATTAGGAGTTTGCCTCTCTCTGATGAGTGGCTCTGGGGTCTGAGCTGCTTCCCCCTGCCTTGCTAAAGTTCCAGCCCTACCCTGCCATCCTACAGGGTTTGGGAATTCACAGGCATCTCTCCAAAGTACAGAAATCTGGGCCCAGATTAATTTCTAAATGCTTGCTCTACATCTCTTTCTGACTTAGGCCCCTGTGGTTCAGTCACTGGCAAATGAGTGGTTAAGAAGTGCTCAAACTAGCAGTCTGTCCTTCCTGTGCACTGGCTGCAGGGGGTTGGGGGGTGGGAACCCCATTCTTAAGAGAATATCTATCCCCCCTTCCCCGTCCTCACCTATAAAAACAGCCTATAAAATGCATCGGACCTTCCGTTCCAATCCATTCAGCATCAATCACCTGAAAGAGTGGAAGCAGCGGAGGGACAGAGATTAACTTCATAGTAAGTCCTGGGAGGGGAGAATGGGGTTCTCCGAGAGGAAGGGATGCTGTACGGCCTTTGAGCTCCTGCCTCCCAGCAACTGCACTTAGTCCTCTGGGGCTCAGCATCAAATCCCTGTCTCCATCACAGGAGGAGACTTCGTCCCCCACTGGACTCAGCCTCCCTTGTTTGGGGCTTGGGATTTACAGCAAAGCAGAAGAGATAGGATAGAGGGACAGACAGGTAGAAGACAGTTGTCCAGTTTTCTAGGAAAATGGATTTGTCTGAGCAAGAACCCCAAATGTCAGCTTAGAGAAGACAGCTTTGGATCGTCTCTGGCAGAGCTGTCATTCTGGGAGGTGTCATGTGATTGCCGGGCTTCACAAGATCACCACTTGGGTGAAGGGAGATGGTCATGTGCATTATTGCCTCCGGGAGGCAGGAGAGGAAGTTTCTAAAGATTGCACTCGACACAAATGATGCCAAAAGAAGATTCTAAAAAGATTCTGATGAAGTCACCACTGTGGGTTCTTGCTGTCTGTGTTTAGGGGCTGACCCTGCCATGAACGAACGGGCGAACGAGGTGGGGCAGGCCTCACAGTCAGCTACAGGATGCTTTCCTGGTCCTGGCTGGGCCTGCCCTTAGATGGACTCTTTCGCTCTAGTAGGGGGCGGCTGGCTGAGGGAAGTTGAGGTTCTGGCTTAGCGGGACAGTGAGCCCCCGCAGTGAGCCAGTGGCCCTTGGGTGGATGGTAGCATGCTGGGGGGTGCCTTTGTGCTTTCCTAAGCACTATAGTTGTTCTCACTTCCTCTTTTCATAGGAAAAAGGGGTGGGATAGGGACTAGCTGCTATGTCTGACATCAGAGGCTTTTGGAAGGTCCATTAAAGGCTCGGTGTTCTCTGGGTACTTTGTGGCCATTAATTATCCCTGTCCCTATCCTATGGGCACATGTTTAGGCTGTTTTGTTTTGTCTTGTTTTTTCCTCGCAGTCATTTAATCCATAAGAAATCCTGATTCGAATTGTGTGTTGAGGGAGGGAAGAGAACCCATGTTTATTAAGGAGCTAACTGCATTCCAGGCCTGGTGCGTTGTCTGCACAATCTCATTTACCAGCAGTATGCCATTTGGCTCTTACTAGTGATGCACAGATGAGGAAAACTGAGTCTAAAACTTGTCCCAGGAGTAAGTGGTAAAGGAGCCAGAATTCTGGATACAGCTTCTGGTGGGAGGAATAAATGACTTAGGAGTATGCAGTCCACACTATTGGGGTGGAAGAGCCACCTGAGGCTGAGCTGGAGAATTGTGGGAAGGCTCTCACAGGCAAAAGCTTTTGGTCGGGTCTCCACAAAGCCCACTGCGTATGGAGCTGGCAGCCTCTCAGCTTCAAAGATGACAATTCATGGGAAGTGATGTGGCTTGAACAAGAGGCCCCATCTGGGCTGGTGAGCTCTGGATTCCCTCGCACTGGAATGTTCCTCCCTGCGTCTTGCCCTTTGCAACAGATGGAGAACAGTGGGCGAAAGGAAGGGAGTCTAAAAGTGCTGAGTGGATCCCACACGCACCACCTCGCTACTTGTGGTGCCTGCCTGTGACAGGTTATTTCTTATTTGTCATCATGGGCTGATGGAAGAGGACCCTCTTTAACTGTGTCCAGGCTCCTGGCTGTGGACACAGCTCGGACCATGTCGCCATGGTGGTCCCTTGGACACAGCAGGGCCTGTGTGTCCCCCACCAGTCCTCAGTTCCTACGTGTTTTCCAACAGGGATGCGTGCTCATATGCTCTGAGGTAACCGGGCTGCTTCACTGCAGACTGAAGCCTGATAGGCCACTCGTGCACACCCAGACGACCAGGGGAGTCCTCTGTGGGAGACCACCGAGCTGTTCCCGTGTGTTTGTACAGTATCTGTTAATATGCAACCTAACCCAGTTTGGCTCTTGGACAAATCCGTGCCCCAAGCTAGCCTCTCTTATCTCTCTACTGCTGTTCCTGCTGTTGCATCAGGATTGACCTTTCCTGTGCTTCCTTGGCCCCCCCTTGTCCGGATCCTCATCCTTCCAGGTTCACTTTCCCTGCCTCCTGTTCCAAGGAGCTAAGTCCTCCGACTCTCTACCATGATTTTCTCTGTTCCTCTCTGAGACTACTCCTACTTCTTCGTTTTGTGACTCTGTGTGCATTGCGTGTTTAACTCTCAGATGTGGTTCTGCAGCCTCCCTGACTATTAGCCTCACCATGTACACACAACAGTGCCAGGACCCCCCTGGGAGTCAGGCCTGGTTCTGCCACCTACCTGAACAATTTGCTGAATTTCTCTGGGTCTCCTTTTTTTTTTTTCTTTTTTCTTTTTCTCATCTGTAAACTAGAGATGTCACTAATAGCTCTTTCTCAAGGAGTAAGTCAATTAATGCAAATTCAGATGATGCTTGGGGTATGCCTGCTCTCTGTAAGCTATCATGCAATCACTGCTTTATGCTTTTTGACTTGCTCGTCCTGGTACCTGTTAGCTCCATGCCGTCATTGTTTTATGCTGTTTGACTTGCTCGTATCTAAAACCGGGATGGACTTCTGTAAAGCAATCGATCTAACGTGGCTCCTGCGCATAATGGGCACTCAGAAAACAAGGACCACGGCTAACTAAATGTCAGTATGACTCAGTGAGCTCTTTTCCCCTCAAGCTTTCTCCTGGGGGATGGACAGGTTGTGAGGGAACCAGCACTGTGATCTAATTGCCTTGTTAGTGCCAATGAGCTGTGGACCCAGCCTGGCTCTAGGTGTCTCCCTCTGGACTCACACGTCTGGAATTGTGGCTTCCCAGCCCTGGAAAGCTTGGAGGGGCTTGGATGCCGCTCCCTGTGCAGTGGGGCAGAGAGCTGAGCATGGGTCTCCAGCTCCCAAGTCAGGTCAGGCCAAGCCAGGGAGGGAGATAGATGCCTCCGATGACACATGCGGGCGCTTTTTAAATGGGGCTGGACATTTCTACTGTGAAAGCCAGAGTTCTGACAGAATCCGGAATTGTGTGAGAAAATGCTAAAAATAAGCATCATAACCCTGGCCTCCGTGCTACTGTGTGTGATCCTAGTGGGACTCAGAGCTACCCTGGAGTATGCACCATTGATGATTGATCATCTAACCCACTTGACCACGGAGGGGATGATGGCTCAGCAAGGCGTCTGCACCGGATGGCCACCCAGATCAGTCAACCTGAGCTTCAAAGCCTGTGCTCTACCATCTGTGGACATCTTGCTTTGATGAGTAGGGAGGCTGGAGACCAGGGCTTCTGGTACCATGCTCTCTTGGGACAGTTTTTTATCGATCTGGGTATCCTCCAGGAGATGAGGAGAGTGGTGCTTCCGTCCACCTGCTGGAGTGGGTGTGCTATGGTAGCCGATGCTGTTTTCCAGGTCACTTGGGCTTCTTGGAACCGTGGCAGGATGAGTCTTCCCTGACAAGTGGCTTGCCAAGCTTTTGGTCCAGGAAGATGGGGAACAGCAGAGGCAAACATAGGAAACATACAGCATGATCTTCTGTGCCAGTAGGGTTTCCTGGCACATCCAGTTGGGTCTCTAAAGCTGCAGATCAGATCAGCAGCTGAGGGCATGTGGTGCTGGGGTCGAAGGAAATAGCCCTGTGGATTGAGCAGCTGGGAGAAATGCTAGAGTAGGTGATGGCCATAGCAGGACTATATAACCGTTGCCCTGTTCTCCAAGCCTTCCAGAAATGGAAGCAGAAGGTGGCAGAGAATGCTCAGTGTACCTGTCCTTGGCACAGAACACATGCAGTCTTCCCATATTCCTCCATTTTGGAAACTTTAGACATATGCACAACAAGGAGGAATGATACAATGGCCCCAGCCTTGATACTGAATGGCTTTCTGCCGTTCTTGTTTCTCAGCCTATTTGGCTGGTGTGAGCAGGCACAAGGAGTCTTGCACAGTGAGTGTTGGATGCTCAGATTGCATGTCTTTTGCACTGTTGCCCTATTCTCACAGAGAGCCAAAAAGCATAGATTTTCCCCATTTTATAGATGAGGAGACTGAGGCTCCCGAAAACCAAGCTGGGCTCCTTCCAAGCCACTCAGCCAGAGGGAATTAAGGCTAGAACCGAAGCCAAGGTCTGTCTACTCTTGACTGCTGTGCTGGGCTTATTAGGGTCACTATAATTATAAATATTTGCACAGTGTTTTTAAGTGTGCGGTAAGTGCCTGTAGATTGAGCGGCTGCTGTGTGCATCAGGTACCTGGAGCTGTAAACGGCGAACAAGGGAGAGGCGCCCCTGCTCTCACGGAGCCGACATTCTAATAAGAAAGGAAAATCAAACCCAAGTAAACAAATGATGGGTTGTCTCTAGGCCATTTCTTTCTGTGCTTGCTTGTTTCATTCTTTCAGCCCTGTCTCCCTCAACTAGGATACAGGCTATGTGAGGATAGACACATGACTCTGGGCCTCCTGGGACCTTAGCCCAGGACCTGGCCCGCAGTGGGTGGGTTAATCTGCATTTGTGGAATAGAAGAATAACACGAGTAAGAAAACCTCCTCTTAAAGAGAAGTTTTAAAGATGAGGTTGCATGGGCAAAAACTTTCCCCAGTCCCACCAAGTCCCTCCTCCAGGCCTCAGGCCACGGCTGTGCTATGAATCTCTCCCAACATGCTGAAATCCCAGGAAGCTCATGTCGGTTCCTGATGCGGAGGCAGCCGAGTGGCCCCAGAACTTGTGACTAGATTCTGCTGTACGCACCCTCCTATCTCAGACTCCACAGTGGTGCTGACCTCACGGGTGCTTCTCTGACTGTGGTGTGGGAAGCGCTGTGCTTTCTGGGCCAGGCATGGCTAGATCCCACCCCTGTCTGACTTCACCAAGCCATCCGGTTAGTCATTCTGGTGAGAAATAGTGAAGACGGACAGAAAGGGTGCGTGAGACCCTGCACCCACCCAGCGGCCTCAACCATGGTCTTGTTCTCCATGTCCCCCTTGGCACTCCGGAGTCAGGTGATGATGGCTGTGGCCCTCTGGGGCCATGCAGAGGCTCCGTACTTGAGGCCTGCCCTGATCTGTTCAGCATTGATGGTCTTTAGGTGTCTTTATGGCCCTGTTGTATGCTAGCCTTATCATGGGCTCCAAAGGGCAGCTAGGGACCCCCACCCCACTGAGCCTCAGTTTTCCCTCTGAAGGGAAGCTGAAGGCTTCGACAGGTCTCCCTAGCTGTGGTACCCTGGCCAGTTTCCTCTTTGGCACACAGGCACCCTCCCTGCACTCATTGCCAAGTTCCTGGCCGACACTGGGACACATGTCATCTCTCCTGCTCTGTGTCCTGGTTTCCCCATCTGCAATCTGGAACCCATTCTCACTGTTCTTTCCTGCTGCGAAGGCTTAAGGGAACTTCCTGGCTGAGCTGGAAAAGCTCTATGAAAGGAATCAGTGAATCACATCAGCTTAGCTGGGGAGAAATCCCATCCGGACACCATCTTCTGCTGGCTCAGTGCGCGGTAACCACGGTAGATGATGTTTAATAGGTGCACGTTGCTTTCAGAAAGGCCTTCAGCTTGGCTGGAAAAATACATGCATATCCCTGGCAGCCCGAGAATGCAGAAGCCTGAGCTGCAGGCCCTGTCTGGAGAGAAACACCAGCCTGGGGAGAGGGGGCAGCTCCCAGGCTTGAGGCTCTATGTCCTCGTATGGAGGAAAGGCTGGTGGTAGCAGCTGTCATCTTATGGGGCCATCTAGTCTGTCCGTTACCGTAGGGAGGTGTGCTGGGCATCATGGCACTTGTCTAAGAACAAGTCAGGACTGGGAGTTGGGAAGAGGCCAGTGGGTTCCTGACTTCCGCGCCCTCACTTCCTGGTGGGAAGAAGACTCTCAGGTTACTGAGGCTTCACTCCAGCGAAGGTGGTAGTTGTGACTCCAACCCCTCTCAGCTACTTCTGGTTCCCAGAGGTCCACTACAGTTCAAAGGGCATTCACAGTACACATACGTTTGCAGTTTCTGTCCCCCTCCCCCCCCCCCGTACTCCCGCCCCCAACCCCTGCCACTAGGCAAACACGGCAAGCCACAAACTTTGTCACCTCCAGGCTTTGTCTGACCCAGCTGCTGCCCGTCAGGCCACTGGCTCTGTGTGTGTAGTCTGCATGGTGGTGGTGGTGGTGTGTGTATGTGTGTGTGTATCTGTGTTAAGGCAGAGAGACTTAGCATCCCCTGCCCCGACCCCCACCCCCCAGCGGAAGGGCATAGTCATCTTTTCTCTCCTTCACCTTTAAACACCCAGACACATGGGAGTCGCTGCCAGCACGGAGCGCTTGCTCTCCCAGGTGTGGTGCTAAGTCACTTAAGCAGGCTGGCCCCTTCCATCTGTAGCATAAACCTAATATCCACACCGGTCTCATTTTACAGAGGAGAAGCCAGAGGTCCACAGGGGTTAGGACGCTGACTGGATTCTCAGGGGTGGGAGGATGAGAATTCAAACCGAGACATAACTTCTAGCAAATGCCGGGTACTGCTCTAAGCCTGAGGAATGAAACAGAGTCCCCTCTCTCACAGTACTTCCAAGTAAGTTTAAGATAGAGGACTGGACACCAAGAACATTAAATGTTCAGTAAGTTAAGTAGCAGGCGATGCTTAGAAAAATCCAACAGAGCAAAGTGTGCAGGTGGCAGGGCAAGTTCCAGACAGGCCTGAGAGAGGGCACAGACCATGTACGTAGACATCTGAGGAACGAGAGGTGAGCAGGAGGAGCAGCACATGCAGAGGCTCTGCGGTGATCAGAGAATCTGGTATGACTGAGAAAGAGCAGGTGGTCCTGGGGGCCACTGTAAGGATCCCGGGTCTCAGCAGACCCTGGGCAGAGAGCAAAGGGGGGATGCTCCTGATTCAAGCCTAGAGGCTGCACGGCCTGTGGAGAGATGAGGTGGAGACGGGGAGGGGTGCAGAAGAGTGGTGGTTGTGCGGTGGGGGTGGGGTGAGAGGCAGGCATTCCACCCGTGGCTTGGGATTTGGGCCAGCAGGATCTGCTAATAGAGTGTGCAGCCTGAGGGAGAGGGATGAGAAGGCACGTGGTTCTCCACTCTGCTCTCCACCACTGGGCATGTGTTTTCGAGTAGGAGCAGGACTGGACCCCTGCTTACGGGTGAGGAAAGCTGCCTTGCCAAGTCACCTCTCTGGGGACAAGAAACGCAGGCCTCTAGCCCGAAGCCAGAGCTCGGCGCTGTCTGGATACCTTAGGAGTTTGCTGCCTCACAGAGAGGCCTCGAGGGGTGTGGTACAGTGCCCAGTCTTTGGAGTCGCCTGACGTGGAGCTAAGTTGAAAGCTCTTCCTATCGAAGGCCTCCTGTCTCTGACTCTGACGCCTTGGGGTGGGTGGTGGCTCCTTCGGCAACATCTGGGCCTGTCCACCCAGCGACCTGTCCAGTGGTGCCAGCAGAAAGGTCAGTGGTGGACTGCCCCTCGAATGTGTTTTGGAAGCCACAGTCCGGAATTGAAGGTTGTTCAGCCCCAGTTTGCTGCTCCAGTCAGGCCGGACAGCAAGGCCTCTGCGTCTTTACTCATGGTTTCTCGTGGGATGTCCGCTTTTACCTGGCCTCTGTCGACCTGGCTCAGGGGCAGCCTCCTCTGGAAATACTCCTGGATTCAGCCCATTTGCAAGACCCCAGGCTTCCTTTCATGACACTTATTATGTCATGACTCGTGTCCAGGGTGTCCCCCGAGGAAGCTATTGAAGGGCAAGCTCAGGTTCCTCGGTTTTTTTGTTGTTTTGTTGTTGTTGTTGTTGTTGTTTTTTTCTGTGGCATCCAGGACGGGCCCTGCCAGAGGAGGAAGCTTTGTAAGCGGGAAGAGATGAATCATCCTGAGGAAAACCACTGACCAGCCAGAGCTGTCCCAGCCCTAAGTGGCCGACTTCCATGGAGGCCGGGCGGCTGTATGCTGGGGCACCCCCTCTGTCTCTTCTGGCCACAGAGCATGAGGGACTCTCCAGGGCAGGACCAGGCTGAGCACCATGCAGGCTCTGCCCACGGGGAGCTGATAGTGCTCATGACAGGACCCCTCCTATTTCCCGCCTCTGATTACACTCCGTGAAGAATCTCATTTCATCTGAGCTAGGCATGTGCCCAACTGGCCACAGCGGTAACCATGAGTACAGGGGTACATGGCATGTTCATGAACAGTGATCCCATGTGCCTCCCTGTCATAGGCAGTGCACCTTTGCCGACCTGCACACGTGCCCACCTGCACACACACACCTGTGTACACACCATACATATGCTTTTTGTAGTTACCTTCCCATTGTACACACTCATCCACGCTCAGACATCCCCCCACAGACTACGCCCAGTCCAGACAATCTCCATCACCATGCACCATTTACTCACTCACCCGCTCCTTTTAGAACACATTCCTGTGGTGTCCTCCAATGTCTCTCCACACGCACATCAAATTTTCACATATGGCTTCCTGATGTGTTGCTACCCGGAACTCTAGATACCTACCCAGTAAGTGTGTGGATGTTTGTGCTCTGCACACTTATGATACACATGTCTGCCCTCAGGTATATATGTACTCGGTTATGTACACTTAGCATGCTTGTGTTCATAAGCTGTGTGTGTGTGTGTGTGTGTACACGAGTGCATGCATGCGCGTGTGCGGTGTGCCGGACACTAAGTTCAGGCCTTTAAGCATGCTTGAAGCATGCCACCACATCCCCAGCACTTCAGATCTCATTGTACAAGTATTGGCACAATGCGCTTTTTTACCCACCTACCAAATCACAACCCTGACACATGGGCCATAGCACTGATGAAGCATATGTTGACCAAGTTTGCATTGCAGACTATCTGAGAACAACAGAAAAGGAGGAAAATGTGTTTTAGCTAATGGATTCAGAGAATCAGGTCCAGGGTCAATTGTACCTGAGCCCTTGGCAGAACATTATGGTGGTGGGTATGCCTGAGAAACTGCTATTGGTAGACAGGCAAATAGGGAATCCTGGCTCTGACGGCTGCTGTCCTTTCCCCCTTTGTTCCTTTGGGGTTCCTAGCCCATGGGGTAGTACTTCCAGGATTAGTCTTGGTCATTTCCTGTGGAAACGTCCTTACTTGCCTAGGTCTGACTTCCAACTCTTCGTTGATTCTAAATGTAGTCTAACTGGCAGTGAAGATGAACCACTTCAAAGTGCTAGAGCGCAGGTGATAAACCACGAATGACAATCTTGACACTGAGGAAGAGGGTGTCCTGCTGCTGGGCTGAGGGTTAGGGGTGTTGGGTTTCTTGAGATACGGAGTTCTGGACTGTTGCTATGGTTTCTTCTGGGGACAAGGCTTTGGGAGAGCTCACACCGGGGGTCACTAGGTCCCACCAACTCCTCACCTTCATTTCTAAGTTGATTTGGTTTTCTCGATAGAAAGACTACAGCCTCTTTTTCTTTCACTTCTTATAAAATCGTTTCCATTTTTCTTCATCTTCAAAGCTACACATGAGTACGGCTGTGTTTAAAAGTGAAATATGCTTTCTAAGCCCACTCGTCAGCTCTTGGTCTACCTTACTGCATAGGTTGGTAGCACACTGGTTAAGCAGTTGACACTTGGGCCAGTAGAAGGAGAAAAGGATTCAGGTGATGGGCCGGTGGCCACTGGGAGAGGGATGGAGGTAGAGGACGTAATTAGAGTAGCTAGCAGGAGCTGTTTTATCCTACGGTTGGGGTTCCTTCTGAATGTAGTCACTTTCGTGACTCCTTCAAAATCTTCATAACTAGTGTGCCACAGGCATAGCCACGTGGCCCTCGATCCACGGGGACCCCGTGCTTCATCACTGCCTTCCACAGCAGCAAACACTCAGGGTAGTGAGCCCTCCCCTCAACTCGTGTTCTCATTATTTGTATCTTTCCCCAAAGCATTATGTGTTAGCCACAAAAAGAAAGACTAATACATTCAATGTTGTAGTTACTGTAAAGTGATAATAAAGTGGCCTTTGCTTTCCATCTCGCCTCACGCCCACCCCACGTGGAGCCCTAGCACCCAGGGATGCTGATTTTACTGATCCAGGCCCCTTTCTCTAGACATGTGGCTGCTCAGCATACCAGCAGATGTGCTCTGTCAGAGACACAGTTATCAAGAGCTGAGGACACAGCGATAATGGTTTGAATTGCCTAAGGGTGCTCATTCAAGCAGCAGACACATGCGGGATGTACATGTTACATGTATGGTTCTCTTTAAACACGATGAGACACTGGATGCATCCTTTCGGCGCTGTGGGCCGGCGCTGGTCCTCACGGATGCTAGGTAAATGCTCTGCGCCTCAGGCTTGCCAGGCAAGTGCTCTTTCACAGAGGCCCTCACACAGCTGTATGTGATCCTTACTGTTCATCCAACCTAGAAAAATATGAAACTAGCCAAGGTAGAAATTAAAAAAGAAAAGGCAGTTTTATCACTTGAGGATCCGTAGTACACAGAGAGCTATATACTTTGGATAGCATCTTGGGTTCGTTCATCAACCGTTAAACACTTCACAGAGCTACAGTCACACTGAAAATACAGGCTTCCTCAGACTCCAGTTACACAGGAGTTGCAAACAGGCAGTACAAACGGAAGCAAACCCCACAGAAATCGCCACCCACAAGGAATCTCTAATAAGCTTCTCTTAGACAATTCAACCCATTATCACTCTGTCTACAGCTCCCGATAAAAAGCCCTTAATTTTTTTTAAACACCTTTTCCCTCTTGAAACTCAAGGTTTGGGATCAAAGCAGATGCTACTCGATAACCCTGACGGTCGGCATGCTTTGTTGGGATTCTGTACGGTCTTTCAGGGCCATGGATTTCGTCCTCAGATGGCTTTACAGTGGGATTCGATACTCTCTTTCCTTGGATGTGATACCCTGAAGTTCCCATTGTTCTAAGGATGCCTAAGTGATGAGTACAGTGTTTGCACATAACCTTAGTTATAAGAAGGTGTGAGTTTATGTTGTTTTTATTCACTTATTTAACTACAGAACATCAACGTGTTGACTACAGATATTTTTCATAGGCTTATCTTTGTGAGGCTTTTTGTTTTATTTTGTTTGAAACAGGGTTTCTTTGTGTAGCCTTAGTTGTATTGGACTCTCTTTGTAGACCAGGCTGGCCTTGAACTCACAGAGAGCTGCCTGCCTCAGCCTCCCAGAGTGCTGGGATTACAGGCGTGCACCATTGCGTCCGTTTTTTTTTTCTTTTTTTTCAAAACAGGGTTTCCCTATATAGCCCTGGCTGTCCTAGACTCACTTTGTAGACCAGCCTGGCCTTGAACTCACAGAGAGCAGGTTGCTTCTGCCCCTGTCTCCTGAGTGCCAGGATTAAAGGCATGAGCCATCACTGATGATCTTTTTAAAAGATACATTCTATTTTAAATTATGTGTATATGAGGGAAGGCTGTGTGTATGTTAGTGCAGGTCCCAGGAGGAGGCATTAGATCTTCCTAGGGTTACAGGGGATTGTGAGCTTCCACGTGGGTGCTGGGAACCAAATCCAGGACATCTGAAGCATCAATACCTACTCAATCTCTGAGCTGCCTCTAGCACAGATATTGCTTAGTTTTTAGTTTATAGACCAACAAAAAGTTTCTTTGAAATGCTTTTCAATAGGTTTGTTTGTTTCTTGTTTTTGCCTAGCCACCATGTTGTTTTAAATTGTACCATGAAAAGTGTTCATGGTATCACAGTTTGCCTATAATTCACCTATGGGATAAATGATCTTCCACTTCCTCATCCCTGTCATTTGCCCTTTCGGTTTTCCCCCACATTTTCAATCTGTATGGAGGAGATCCACCTGTATCTGTGACTGGGTCCTCAAGGAACTGCCCAGCACAGCCAGTGAGTGGCTTTTGCGATGCTTGGTCCACCCTGCAGAACTAACTGCTCCATCCCCCCCTAAAAACCTGCAGTGTGTGAAAACACCTACACAGATCCTGTCTCGTTTAGGCCCCAGAAGGGCTGTGCTCTCTGCTAGGAGGCCATGGAGAGCAGAAAACAGTTTCACTGGCAATGCCAGTGTGATGACCCTGGGCCTGGCCCACACGAGTGATTTTTTTTTATTAATTTATTTATTTTTATATCAATCACAGGTTAGGTACTTTGCATCCCAGGCATAGCCTCCTCCCTCATTCCCTCTCACCCTCCCACTCCCTCCCTCCTCTCCCTCCTCCCCGCTCCTTCCAACTCCACCAACAGGGGAGGACCTCCTCCCCTTCCATCCAAACCCAGCTCATCCTGTCTCCTCAGGGCTGGCTGCAATGTCCTCCCCTGGGATCTAGCCAGTCTGTCACTCCCCAGCTTGTATGGGGGAGGGTTAAAGAGTCAGCCATCAAGTTCATGACTGAAACAGTCCCTGTTTCCCTCACTAGGGTCTTCAGTCCGACAAGGAGCTATCATGGGCCCCATCTGTGCAGGGGTTCCAG